>JAVRKA010000045.1:1982500-2582500 GCA_034508555.1 Venustoraphidia nigricollis | reverse complement strand
TGGGCGCATTTCGGTATTGAAACTTTCAAACTAGAGCCGTCGATATTTTCCGAAAATTACCAACGTAATAAAGAAGAAAGAAACGACGCATACTTATGTTTCACAAGGTTGAAAGAAATACGAAAAAGACCATGAGATGTCTGTGCATTGCTATTAGGGTAAGCAAGACAGACATAGACCCCGGACCTTTAAACAGAAATAGACGCATATTCATTGTGAGATGTATGACAAAGATAAAAGTAAGGCCATGAAACAGCTTGCTGGATCTTGGAATTCTTCGAGTGAAGTGATAGGAAAGAACAAAGTCCCTTTTACACTGGCCGAATATTTGTCTGCATGATTCACTGTCATTAAGAACCAGTCATTCTCATTAGTGATTACTAATGCACAAAACCAAACATTCATATATCTCAGCAAATATCATAAATGATGCCCGGTTAGTTAAATCAACTCTAAAATTAATTTGGAGTAGAATTGTATTGTGAAAGTTAGACCTCAATGCTGATGTTTAAAATTCCATTTGGTCAGTAAATTAAATACAATTTTAAACACCAATATTGCTTCATTTATTGACCCTGTGCCACGGAGGTTCCTCTTTAAAGTTCACAGTAGTTGACACTCTCAGTTGTCGAACGTCTATAATCAGTATCATATTAAGTTATTTTTTCTCATTGTCGATTCGTTACAAATATTACGTTCCATTACAAACAAACGAACATACAGGTGAAGCTGATAAAAACGTGTTAAAAATCGAGGCAATATCTTGAACAAAAAGTAACCGATTCAACTGTCGACTTGTGTGTTGTGATACAGTCTTAAGACACAGTAAACAGGCCATGGTATGCACTGCTGCGATGTGAACAGGAAAGAGAGAGAAACCAACATATACATCTATCACATGCGACAGAATGTGTTTTCTGGTGTGCTGTTATACCTGTAGGTAGTGTACATGTAATAGGTATATACTGACGCAGGGGCAGCCAGTATTTGAGTCGATTTCGAGTACAAGAATCGATTCCGTCGTCGAGACTCAAATTCAGTCCAACGACCGCAACAATCGACGTTTGAAACAGTATTTTACGTTTGTTTTATCATGTAATATTATAAAGCAACGAAACAGTATTCGATCGCTACGATTAAAAATGAAAAAAATGTATTTAAGCAGAATTTGTTGCACCGCGTCATGACGCATTTACTGAAAGAATACAACGTCCGAGTTTTTGGTCCGCTGGTGTATCTGGGAAAGTACGATTTGATTTTAATCGTTCTGTGTTGCAAAATACATTGCGTGTTTGCCGTGCGAATTTAAAAATCAGTCGTTCCAGCCACAAGTGGTTACGATAGAATCGTTCGAGCGCATCCGTGAGTCTGAACGAACGAATGAAGCGACGCGCGACTCGGTCGGACCGGATCGGGACATCCCTTATTGACGTATAACAGCATTATACATACTGTGTACCAAAAGAACATTTTGCTACAGTCTAAAAACCCCACTCGCCTTGTATATGTATGGCACGATAGTTCTGACGATAATATACAGGACCCAGTCGTTTTCGATTTGGAATTTTCGAAACTTCAAACTTGTTTTAGCTTAATAGTTAATACACATAGAGACCGCAACAGTACCTAGATATATATTTCTTTTCGATCATTGTTGAATGGTAAAACAAAAACACTAAACAAATCTATAAATATAAAATTCGATGTGTATATCTATGTTCCCTATGGACTCCAAAAAGGCTGGACCGATTTTGATGAAATTTTCAGGCAATCTTCATATTAGCCCAGCAGGTGATTCTGTGAAGTTGGGTAGCGACCGAATCAACAGAATTTTTTGTTTTTTGGCAATTTAGATTTTTCTTCGATTTTTAAACGTTCATAATTAAAAGCGATTGAATTCGCGCAAATTCAATACACGTTGGGAATTTTATGATAATGATGTTGATGATGAAACCCCTGAAAATAAAAATAAAAAAACTGTTTTACATTACACATTACTGAAGTAAAGCTGGTATAATTGAAAAAAAAATAATAATAATGACACCGACCGTCGAAATCGAACCTACGACCTTTGGGTCACGAGGCAGCCACTATACCTCTCACCGACCTTACCACAACGTTATACGTACCATACCGTGCCAAATGAAGCTTTATTAAAAAGAAGTGTAAGAATCACACGAGTATAATAACAATTTTGAAATAAAAACATACTCGGTTAGAGTGTACTCGACACCAAAGCCTGGAATCTGGATCGCGTTCCGTTTCGAAGCTAGCATCATCAAGAAGAAACTCAATACGCGGCACCTTACAATTGTAGCAAACGTACTCAATGACTGTTTAGTACTGATTAATTTCTTATTTCAGATAAATGAACAAAAATGCAATTACATTATACTCTTACATATAACTTCCCCTGACACCCTTGTCCACAGGATATTTTGATTTCAATAATACGAGCCTCTAAAAGAAAGATTCTCTAAACAATAGCTATTAGCTGAATCTTCCGTCAGTTATTCATTGTGGTCTATTAGCTGTTGTCTCGGAATTATTTAGAAAAGTATATAAAACACAAAAATATGGCGGAACTGGCAGACAGACAAAAACCGTTTCTTCTTTGTACAGACTTTAAAAAATAAGGAACCACCAATTTTACAAAGCATATGCATTTATTAATTAAATTGAACGAAATGTTGAAAAATTCACATAACAACAACAACAAAATGATGACATTTTTCATTAGATAACCTATAAATCGCTATACATAAACTCTAGGGCTGCGCAGCAAAGTACCGTATGCCGATTTTTTTATGATTTTTCTGTATTGTTTTTGGTTAGATAGTTTGTGGAACCAATATTTTATTTCTATGTAGCACTGATTTTTTACAGTTTCTCGTCGTGATTCAAGAAACGGTAATTCCGTACCGGCCATTTTGTTGTTTTATCTCAATAATTACAGAATAATAGCCGTTCTTCACGAACTTTGCCTATATACGTTAATCTCATGATTTCCTATACTTTATTCGCAAGAATAATGAATTTGAAGTTTAAGAAACTTTAATCAAACATTCGATCCTTGGTAAACGAATGTTATTCAGTATTGTTCAATGAATTGCGTAATGGTTTATGTTATGTAAGCTGCGTACACTGATATAGTAAAGATTGTAAGCGGGGATGCAGTAGCATTCTGTGTTGAGACATGATGGAGCTCACATTGACTGTATTGCTGAATTGAATATGCTTTATTTAATAACTGAATAGATACTTGTTTATTTATTGGTATCATCATTTCATTTCCTGCACCGCATTTTCGAAAAGCCGGTTTGTCCGCAGTCAAATGCCACAACTCTAAATTGTGAGTTGGCAACGTGTAGCTTACCATAAGCTCTACACTGTCATAGATTTTAGCTTTATCCAATAGCTATTTAATATTTCAATGCATTTAATAATAAACTAGTGCACGTCTAGCTTTAACAAGCAAAATATCATTTTTATGGCCACTGAGTGCTGGGGGGGCACTTTAACCAACGGGCAGTGCGTGGACGCCGAAAATCGAACTTTCAATTTTTATTAAATTTGAAAAAAAAATAGATAAAACACTTTTATAAAGACAAGCTTTTATTGCAGGACAATAATAATTTTTAATCATTTAAGTTCATAAATATAAAAGTGTGGGGCGTGACTATCATAGAGCTTACAACCCACGCTTTTATAATTATGGACTTAAATTATTAAAAACTGCTTTCATCCCTTTGGGGTGCAAATAAGAAAATTTAAAAAAATTAAATGTATCGTGTAACGCGTCAAATGAAATGTAGAACCGCTTTTATTTTGAAGTTGATTAAAATGGCGCTTTATCAATTGCGTTATCTGACTATGACTAACAGTTATCAATTATACATTTAAAATTTCCTTATTTCCAAAAATAAATGAAACAGTAATAATAATTTCCAATCTGACTTGGTTCGTTGATACATCAGATTTTGTCAGTAATACACTTCAATTCACCCTAGATATATAAATCTCTATACTATTATCCATATCACATCGACCTTGATGTTGCTTGGCTTTGGACCTAAAGGTTACGTGTTCAGATCTTGTCTTGAATTCGTGTATTTTTTTGGACTGACTCGACAGTTTGATGTTTGGCTCTGTTTGTTTGTTTGTTCTGTTGAACGAAATTTTGTATAGAAACATTCGAGTGAAAAATGTTTCTGACTAACCTAAGTTGCCTAGAAGCATAGTATGATTATAACAGCGACGTGAATTTTAAACTCAGATAAATGTGTTTTCAGCAGGCTGTAGTACCTAGGGCTGCAAGGTGATGCATTTCGAGAAATGTTTAGATGAGTTGTGATTAAAAATAAAATGGCGCGAAGTTGACGAATTCTTGGAACGATTTGTTGTGGGTTTTTTCATATCAGTTCAAAACTTCAAATTAATCAAAAATAGATTTTAGAGCTTATAGGGGAGCGGGAATTTTGAAGTGGTCTCTGCGGAGTATTTATTTTATAATAAAGTTTCGATACAATTTTTACGCGGATCTGAAATACAAAACTTACAAACAAATGCGCGTAAAAACCCATGCGAAACTCAGCATTTCACGAGAAATTCACAATATCACCGCATTCTCCTCATCAAAGCACGGTTTTATTTTAACTATTCTTGTATATATATTGTATATGTCTAGTTCAAAACAAGCCCAAGAGATGGCTGTACCCGTCCTCTGAAGGCAAATGCATCCACGCTGCATTTTGCATTTTTTGTGTTGTATTTTATCAGAGATCTCAAATTAAAAAATCTACAAAGCTGTCGATGTATACTGAACTTCATTTGTTAAAAAAATGAACAATAATGCAGAAGTTTTAAATATTCTTCGCCTCAATAATAATATCATTATAAAAATAGTATTTTGTTTTCCTCGAGCCATGCAACCGAACGAGGAAAAAAAACGGTGATAGCTATAGTCTGTTTCACGTTCGAAAAGTTTATGACGACGGAAAATTCCCAGAATATAACCGCGTTATTACATAGCAAAAACTCATTTTAAAAATCTTTTTTCTAGAAAACATTCTCGTCGCTACTTTGAAATACAGTGGTACCTCGACATACGAGTGCCCCAACATACGAGTTTTTTTTAGATACGACTGCGTCTCGAATTTTCTCGCGCAACAGGCCTCAGTCAGTGTTGCTGATTCTGGAAGAACCACTTTAACACCGTCATATGCCTCAGAATTATTGACCAGGCCTGGCCATGGTTACAACGAGGACCTTGGCCTCTGCATGGAAGAAGCTGTGACCGGAAGGACCTTCGAAGGATTCGAATCCGAAGTGTCAGTGGAGGAGGAGATTGTGTCTCTGGGAAAATCCATGAGAGAGACGTGAACGAGCTCGTCGAGGAGCACTCTCAGGAACTGACGACCGAGGAATTATAAGAGTTACAGTCGCAGCAGCATACTGTATCTCCCGATTTTGTTATCATCGGTTTTTTTAATTGCGTTCCACTATATGGGAGCAAATTTGAAGAAGTATTCATGTCAAAAACAATCCCACCGCATCTTTCTCATGGTGGCATAGTGCATATTATATAAGATATGAGAACTCATGGCTAACTAGATAATACCACAATTGGACTTTCGAAAATGTGACGTCATTCTATGTGTAGGTATATTATTGTTGATTGCGCATGGCCGCGTGGCAGGCAGCGACTCAGCAGTTTCGCGGAAAGTGACACAACTACGTGCATTAAAATGTTACCACAACAATTACCACTCGACTCGACTTTGCTTGCGACAGAACTAATCAAACATTGACAAAGCAGAAAACTTCCATCAGCAAAGATTCCTATTTAACTCAAAACCTAAAACCCTTCATTATGTTAATATTACAGTAGAATAACACAAAAATTTTGTCCACACAAAAATCGAAAAATTATCTATATTTTGTCGAAAACATTTCGCGTTTAAAGAATAAGATCAATCAAAATCAACAGAGGTTCGTTTGAAAAAATGTATATGACGCGAGCCTACGTTAATTCAGTATCGGTCGAAAATAAAAAAATAACTATTTCAAATAAAGTTATATTCATTCTAGTATGACTGCATCAACGAACTTTTTCATTGGACTTCAATCTTCATGCAAAATTATCAATAAATGTTTCAGGTAACGAATCTGTAAGGATTTTTTTTTTCAAAGTGTTTCAGCTGTTCATTTATATAATGACAGAGGGATGCGTCAGGTCAGGTCGACCGACAGGCGATTAAATATTGTACAGTGAACCTCAAAAAGCATCGGATCAAGTCGTATGTTGCAAAAACAAATAAAAATCGTCTCAAAAACTATAATAGCTAAATCTTTAATTAAGTTCACCACTCATAGAAGCTGATGTGTGCTGGCTTCGTTGTTTTCTACGCCATCAGAAAACATCGTAATTTAAGTAATTGTGTTTTTTACAACTATATCAAGATTACCCGCATAGCAATGACATGCCACAAAATATATATTTGTTGATGGTGGATGCCTTAAACAATTGAATCATTTGGACTAAACAGACGATGTGTCGTTGTTTTGAAAGCATTACGACTCTTTTGTTACAACTTACAATTCCCGAAGTTTTTGCCCGCTAAATAATTCGGCAAGGTCTATACGTAGGATAAGTTACTGTTTGATTTTTTCACGAAAGGAAAGAAAAAATCATTTGAAATCGAGACATCTCTTAAATAAGCGATTTTTCAAATACATTTTTAGATGGCATGTTTTCACAAGGGTTTGCTTGACACATTACCCTTTTTTCTGTTTTTTTACCAATCAGCGCCGGCCCTGGGGTAGAGCGAGAGGAGCGGTCGCTCTAGGTATCAAGTGGCAAGGGGCGCCAAAAAGCCAAATGCGAAAACTTTCTTAATGTTATACAGAAGCAGAAGTATAATAATTAATTCATCAAGCGTTGATGTTTGCAATAAAAGTTGATTTTTGAAAATTTGGAACTTATTATTTATTTAACACAAAACCGAAGTACACTTTACGTGAAGTGAAAGCATCGACCAAAGGGCGCTGAAAGACAATCTCGTTCTACCCTGATCAAGGGCTAAGGCCGGCGCTGTTACCAATTTACGGTTTTTAACCGTCAAATACATTTTTCAGTTCCTAATTCCTTCTGAATACAGTAATTTAATATCATAAAGAAACAAAATCATGTTCTCGGGATTTAACGACACATCAATAGACGATATTTCAAATTGCGCAATCAATGGCGAGCTCAAGAATTGCGCAGAGCATTTATAATTGTGTCGTGACGAATATTCAAAATAAATACGCTCCGTAATATGCATTGGAGGCATCGGCCAACTGCGAACGGTGGTCAGACTGTTTTTAACAAACAAAACTATAATACCGCCAGAGAAAATACGTTGAAACCAAATCGTTTGTTGCTAAGTTCACTGTTAATGTAAAGTACAGCTAGGTCTTTCCACCGATCTCTAATCGACGGATAGGGAATGAATGAACACCATTTCATGGAATCAAATCCGCACAACGCCATTACTACTCTTGTTAGACGGGGGACTTGTCTGACGAGTTTTTTTATCTAAGTTTTCACACACCGTTCATAGTAATCGAAATACTACACTATATTATAAGAACGGTTACTGAAAATATTTTCAGCATTTTCAGTCTGCAAAATATAACTCTAGTCTATGGGTACAAATATCTGTAAGGTAGTTCGTATTAGTTCATACCTGTACTAAAGATTCAAATTTACCGCTAAAATTGTCACTCAAATCTTTCTTCTCTCTCACGCAGTTCTGACGCTTCTTTCGGGATACCAACTCTAATTTCAGAGGCACTAGTCATTTACACGCTATCCATTAGAGATCGGTGGGGTTCTCTTTTCTCTCTCTTTCTCTATAATAGATATATGTGTGTCTGTATTCGACCGTCTCTCTCGTTTATCTCTGCCCTCACTTTATTCGTTCGCTCGACTCCGAGCGCTTGGCAATGGTGTTGGTAATAATCGAAATACATATTATCAATCCAAAGGTTTCAATAAGCGAGATATTTGTAAGGGAGCGTCCATAAACCATGTGTGGCTCTATTTAAGCCTCTCTGGAACCCCTCCCTCCCTTCATGTAGCCTAACGTAGCCTTTCCTATCACCCCCCGGATGGAATATAGTTTTTTATTATCAAGCCCAGAAGACATTTTGTGTTTTCTGTTAACTATTACAAAAAAATGGTTTGAAATGAACAAGACTGATATTATTTTGTTATATTATGTAGATATTAGATATATAAGGAACCAACGCTTGAAATTAAATATTAAACTTATTTTGCAAATTATTTTCATTGTGCCAAATAAAATACAAATGTATTTTATTTGGCACAATGAAAATAATTTGCAAAATAAGTTTACATGAATAAAATTACGTAGCTTGACTCCGACTTCCACGTAACTCAGCGTAGCTTTTGAACTGACCCCCCTACCTCTTGATCGAGCTACGTGGTTTATGGACCCTCCCCTAAACCAAGTTCCAAATGTAAAATCGGTTATCGCCAGATATTTTAATAATCGACTAATTCGATCATTACATCTCCATTATTCCCTACACTACTTGGCAGTTGTTTTTGCCGCTAGAGTTCAATACAATATGTATTCTGTGAACGCGGGCTTTTGCGCTGCGTTCTTTTGCAAACGTAACCTTTTTATACGATTTCAAAAAAAGCCTACGTTTCGTTGCATGTATATTATATACTCGATGCAGGGCTGTTTGCTTGGCATCAGAGCCGGTTCAAGTTATCAGTACTCGGACGCCTTTTAGATTAGAAGATGTATAGACGTTTATGTTTATATTTTGTCTTGAACATTTTTAAAATGTAATTCGTAATTCTCAAAATATATGAGACAGAGACTTTCACGTGTTTAATCGATCCCGGGTGCTTTTCCCAAGAATAAGTATGCCCGTATGGGCACTTAGCTTTTGAAAATATATTTAAACAGTATATGAAAAATTTGTTCACACCCCAAAAAATAAAAAATATCAAGAAGGCCGATGGATTGCAATATGTGACGCAAAGTTTGTTTAAATCGATTTCGTTTTTCGTCAACTGTACTTAAATTATATTTATAAAGAGAGATCTTCACTAATGTATAATTTCTTAAAGTTTAGACTCTTCGTTAACATTAAAGACTGCAGTATTTTATCCTAATAACTGTCCGCTTCGGCTTAGCCCAAGTGCAAATTGGATCGAATACCCTATCGGCTATACTATAAAAAGATTTGAAACGTGTTTTTTTTCTCTTCGATAGCTTATTTCTTAAGGAAAAGTCTACTTAGTTGTTCGGCCAGGCTTAGCTCGAGTGCAAATCGGATCGATTTAAACTTAGAATACAAACAACGTCTAAGCCAGAATAGATACAGATTCCGATTTTAATTAAAATCAGTGGTTTTTTAAGGTGACAAAAGCCATCTTTAATCCATTTTTTAAAATAAAATTGTGTCGATTTCAATGAGTGCAAATAAACGTCCGTATTACTTTTAGTTTAGAAGCTACGCGGTAAAGGAGGGTTGAATGTATAGCACATAGTTGAGCTTTGCACACCTACTCTTGCGTGATTTATTGTAATTATAGACGCTCGACACCTTAGGTCATTAGCGTCTTAATTCCTAAGATAATTAGGCAGGATTTGAACCCACGACAGTTCGGTCAAGAAGCCAGCACACTAACCATTGGACCACACTGTTCTCAGGGGCAAAGCAAGTAAAAAATAAAAATCTCTCAAAAATAGTAAAAATACAGAAATTTTGAACATCGTTTGATCGCCCTCGAAATGATTGCAAACGAACGCATCTAACAGCGCTATATACGTGGTGTCGCCGTTGGTACGACGACCGTCGACCGTGATAAAACAGCCAACAGGCGGACAGCGCGGGTAAAACACACACACACACACACACACAGCGGCGGCGAGAACGCTCGTTCGTTCGGGAGGACGTCGGCGGGGTGACGCGGGACGAATAGGGCGAGGCTATTTTGTGCCAACGTTGCGCAGAGTAGGGTCGACGTTTGACGCTGCGATTCCCAAACAGTCGTCGAAAGCAGTTTTTCTTTTTTTGTTTCGGGATTTCTTTTGGACGTTTTTAATTCAGTTTTCAAAATGAGTGTTTCTTGAGACATTTAAAGCGACCATAATTTCAAAAAACCTATACAGTAAGACATTGCTTAACACTGTTTCAGTATTACGCGACTTCGAAAAAAAAAAGTTTAGCCACTGTAACGTAAATTATGGAGCAATTTATACAAAATGATTCAAATATTGATAGAAGTTCAAAGGCAAGACGAAGTGTCATTGATGCAATACCTTGCTATTGACAACAGCTTACTGAATGAAACAGAAAAAGACAAACGACATCAGATGACTTCTTCACAAAAATGAAGAATCGTCCTCATCGCAAACATAACTTCTTACTCGAAATTTTATTTGATATTCATAAATGTTTTATAAACAAAAATTGATATGAATAAAAGATAAATCTATAATTAATGTGATAAAAAAAGTACTTAACAATAAATGTTACAAAATTAAACAAAAAAAAAACCCGGGTCGCAGTGCCAAAACCCTGCCGACAATATAGTGTATTTGCTATACAGGCAGTGTGACTTTATTATGCGAGCTTAAGTTGGTTTTTGGGCAAAATAAAAAATTGTACTCCTTAATACACCCCTTAAAATAACATTTTTTTTTCTTAATTACAATATTATTATCAACCGAACCTATATACCAAATTATATACACCTTTCAGTAAAAAATTCCCTATCTGCAAAATAGTGTTTTCACAAAATTTGTAAATCCGGTCCTGTCGGGTCGATTTTATTAAAATTTTAAGGACACATTTTAATTACTACTAGAGGGTTAAATTTCAATTTTGAAACGATTCGGAGAATTTTTTCGGTATTTTGGGGCCCAAAAACAATTTTCAACCCCTAAAAACTACCCTTAAAATGACCCGATTAGGCCCATTTTAAATAGGCTTCTTGCGGTGATGGATTTCAACGCGTGGGCCAAATTTAGTTGAAATCAATTAACTCTCGAAAGCTATTGCCCGCACACACATATATATATATATATATATATATATATATATATATATATATATATATATATATATACAGGGTGTCTCACCGAACGTTGGCTAACATGGGTAACTTTGTTATTAGTGGAGATAGAAAGTCGGTTAAATGGGCAATGTAGTGCAGAAAATTGGGCTCATTAACATCCCGTCGAAAAAACAATTGAATTTTGACACCCTATGAATTTATTCAGAAAATAGTGAAAATTGCCATTTATGAAAACTGGCCATAACTTTTTTATTTATGAAGATATTTGAAAATTTCATTAACCATTTTTTGATAACTTTTTAAGGTCTTTTCAGTGGCGTAGGTTTAATTTTTTTATTTCCACTACATAATGAGATATTGACATGAACTTTGGTTTTTCTTATGGACGGCATTTTTGATTTTCAGATATTCGAATTCTACTTATTTTTCTGAATAATTTGACATAGCATATCCTATATCTAAACCAATCAGAAGCTACAAAACTGACAAAAATAGCTTTTTGGCGTTATCAAAGTGTGCCGTGTAAAACGAAATTTGTTGAAACAAATACATATCGACAGGTTAACAATCTGTCTAGCGATCGCTACAGTTTTGCCAATTCATTTTGTTTGATTTACTCTCTAAGATGGCTCAAGCATTCTCAAATTTGGAGAAACAGGCTATTTTTGCGCATACATTCAGCGTAACAAAAATACCACGTGGGCTCAAGCAGAAACCTTGAACCTTTATCCAGAAAGGCGACAGCCTTATTCAATAACTTTTAGGAACTTAAATAGAAATTTAAAGGTATACGGTTCATTTTCAAAGAAAAAAGGCAACATTCAACACTGTGAAGAAGAATTAGGTTTAGCAAACGTTGAAATTAATGGAGAAAAGTTCCTAAAAGTTATTGAATAAGGCTGTCGCCTTTCTGGATAAAGGTTCAAGTATTCTGCTTAAGCCCACGTGGTATTTTTGTTACGCTGAATATATGCGCAAAAATAGCCTGTTTCTCTAAATTTGAGAATGCTTGAGCCATCTTAGAGAGTAAATCAAACAAAATGAATTAGCAAAACTGTAGCGATCGCTCGACAGATTGTTAACCTGTCGATATGTATTTGTTTCAACAAATTTCATTTTACACGGCACACTTTGATAACGCCAAAATGCTATTTTTGTCAGTTTTGTAGCTTCTGATTGGTTTAGATATAGGATATGCTATGTCAAATTAATCAGAAAAATAAGTAGAATTCGAATATCTGAAAATCAAAAATGCCGTCTATAAGAAAAACCAAAGTTCATGTCAATATCTCATTATGTAGTGGAAATAAAAAAATTAAACCTACGCCACTGAAAAGACCTTAAAAAGTTATCAAAAAATGGTTAATGAAATTTTCAAATATCTTCATAAATAAAAAAGTTATGGCCAGTTTTCATAAATGGCAATTTTCACTATTTTCTGAATAAATTCATAGGGTGTCAAAATTCAATTGTTTTTTCAACGGGATGTTAATGGGCCAAATTTTCTGCACTACTTTGCCCATTTAACCGACTTTCTATCTCCACTAATAACAAAGTTACCCATGTTAGCCAACGTTCGGTGAGACACCCTGTATATATATATACGTATATATATATATATATAAATATATATATACATATATAAATATATATATACATATATAAACATTTTTAAAAATGGTGCCAAAGTATTTAGGAGGTTATGAAACGCCGAGAAATTTTGGTCCGACCCCTAGGTCCCGCCATCCGACCGACGCCAATAGTGTATGTTGCCATATGGCAAATACACTAAAAATTAACAAATTATCTTATTCTCGGTTCTGTTTCACTTATGCCTATTATCTACGTATTAATATGACCTCGTTTAGCGCTGTTTCGTATAGCACGTAGCAGCGTTAAACGAGGTTTTACTGTATACTGTATAGACACATAGCTTTCACATTCACCAAAATTATCCGATTCTCCAAATTTTCCAAAAATTATTGTGGATTATAAACGTTCGACAAGTAAGGACATTTGCGTCTTAATTGTATCAAATTAGACGAGAATACAAAACATCCACGAGCGGATATGAGATTCGAACCCGATTTGATTCAAAGACCAGTAGCTTTACCCGGGCTGCTAAAAGATATTATATATTATATTATATCTTTTAGCAGCCCAGTAAAAGTTACTGGTCTTTGAATCAAATGGAGTTCGAATCCCATATCCGCTCGTGGATGAGAACAGACTAGTCTTTGTTCTCACTATAAGAAAAACATGTTTGGGGTCGCGGACTTTTGAACAAGCAAGCAAGCAGCCGACTGGCTCGGGTCGTTGTGTGCGGTTCTTGCAGCCGTTGTGTGGAGCGCTGCTGCCTCCGCTGCTATAGCGACTTCAGCCTGCTTTCCTCTAAACATACCACTCCTATAGAAGCTAGTGTCTACGCCATCCACTTCTACTTCAGCTATTCGAAACTTGCGACTTTGACACAAGATGGCTGTTACTTTTACAAGTTTTAGGCGAATTTTCATTTTTCATATACGAAACATTGTGATCGTGCAAGAATCGATTTGGAATTTTTGGCGAATTTTCGTTTTCAAATCTCACATACCGCTCAAACTACTGGCTCGATTTCGTTTAAAAATTTACATGCGTGTTCCGGACAGTCACACCACGAAGTTAAATAATGAGTTTACGCTAGATGATTCTTTAGGGCAGCAGTATGAAATAACATTAGTTCCTCCCAGAAAACGCAGAGAGAAAGAGAGAGAGAGAGAGAGAGAGAGAGGCGCTGTGTGGATTGACGGCGAACCTACTGTATAGTGGCCTACGCGGTATGAAAAAGTTAGAATTTTGTCGGATCGTTTCTTTTTTGTTGCAATTATGTATAATAATAAATAATTTAACTACTTACCAGCTACTGACTGCTGCTCAGAAGATTCCATTCTCTTCGGCGTACAGTTAGTAAACCAAGATGGATGAAAACCGCCTGCTTGGCACTGGAATGTTAGCTTTTACGCAAACATAGCGCGTCCTTGAAGACCGTCAAACGAAGTGTTGACTCTTCTAAACAGGTGTATATTTTGTATGAACAATCATTTAAAAATATAAATGATTGCACGTTATAGACGTTCGACAATTAAGCTCATAGTCGTCTATCATTTCAAAAACAAATCTCTCATGTTTAAAACAATGAAAATATTAACATTTTATATTGAAAATTTGAATACAATCGCGAAAGTTATAAAAACCCATTTTCTAACATTATCTCGTGTTATGTGTGTATTAAATTGTGAGGGAAAAAGAGTTATGAATTTCAATGTTCTCGGGAAAGTCCCAACTTTAGTGAGATTTTGTGTTCCGACAGATTCAGTTCGGTTTATTTGCTACGAAAATAAGATCTAATTTCTGTTTGGTCTACACAGCTAGCGCGACTTCAAGCAAATGCAATTTAATCATTTACATTGTACATTTTAGTTAGAGCTGCTGGAAAATAAAATGTCGACGTAACGGAAGCCCACTCCATTATTAGTGTATTTGCCATATGGCAACATACACTATTGGCGTCGGTCGGATGGCGGGACCTAGGGGTCGGACCAAAATTTCTCGACGTTTCATAACCTCCTAAACACTTTGGCACCATTTTTAAAAATGTTTATATATATATGTATATGTATATATATATATATATATATATATATATATATATATATATATATATATATATAGGTATATATGTGTACGGGCAATAACTTTCGAAGGAGTTAATTCATTTTAACGAAATTTGGCACACATGTTGGAATCCATCACCGCACGAAGCCTATTTAAAATGGGCCCAATCGGGTCATATTAAGGGTGGTTTTTGGGGGATGAAAAAAGTTTTTGGGCCCAAAAATACCTAAAAAATTCTCAGAATCGTTTCAAAATTGAAATTTAACCCTTTAATAGCAATTAAAAAATGTTCCTAAAATTTCAATAAAATCGGCCCGACAGGACCGGATTTACAAATTTTCTGAAAACACTAGTTTGCAGATAATGAGTTATTTACTGAAAGGTGTTTTTAATTTTGGTGTAGACGTTCGATCGACAATAATAATGTAGATAAGAAAAAAATTTAATTTTAAGGGGTGTATTAAGGAGTTAATTTTTTTATTTTGCCCAACAATCACCTTAAGTTCACATAATAAAGCCACAAGGCCTGTATCAGCAAATACACTATATTGTCGGCAGGGTTTTGGCACTGCGACCCGGGGTTTTTTTTTTCTTAGTCCAAACTAAACATATTACAGTAACCACTGGACACATGAGCGGGGACGGTTTAAAACAGTAAGGCGCTGAAAATAAATGTTAGAAGCGTCGACTTAACGAGAAGTGCTTCGCAATGCAAATAGAATCTTCCCATGGATTCAGCGGACGTCATGTGTGCTGGTTTCTATTTTATTCAGTTCTATAGGTCGCTAGCTAGAGAAGTTATTTTTGTTATACGCTACACAGTCCCTGACGTCAGACTGTCTGTAGAGTGAGACGTGTATATAAACAGGACGCAGTATAGAAAGAGATCGCACGAGCGCAAGCGGTCACAATTGTGAACAGAGAGCTGAAATTACAGTGGCTCGCTGCGATGTTCCACATAAATGAATATAAACCTTTTAACTAATAAGTGTCATTATTGTTTTGTCCGTCTATACTACAGTTAATACGGCCTGCAATGCAAGACGACGGATAGAATAGGCTCTTTTTTTGAATTACATAATACACAGGCTTTAATTTGGAAAAAAGGAACGAAAAATGATTGTAATTAGATGGGGAACAATCAAAGCCAAACACACAACACTGAGACGTCCCAGAGTTATTCTCGAATTTGAAAAATATGTTTTCGTATAGGTATAGCAAATATTCAGTTTAGAAACGCACCATGATGAAACGGGCATAGAAAAAATAAGTCAAAGGCCACAAATTATTTTGAAGATTAATATTTTTGGGTAAAATGTAATTTTTTTGAGAACAGCTTTTGCGGTGTAAATTGGAGAACGGTTATTATGGCTGTAAATACAATTAACTGAGTGCGATGATAATATAGTAGATTATAGACGCTCGACAACATAAGTCGTCTATTGAAACACAAAAAGAAGTTATATATTTAACATTTGAGTACAAAATGTAGTTAATCAAAATGGGCTGCGTCATTTTGAATTCGTTTTAATTGAAAATCGACTAAATGAATTTTTTTCAACTCGCTCTTGTGGGTAATCAAACAGTACAGATCTCATTTTATTGCAGTTCGATTTTTATTTATTAAACATACTTATTTTATCAAAAACCTGATATACGACACTCTGTCAGCTAACTGAATTTGGTAACATGTAAAATAAAAAATGAGCCAGAGGACAGTAGAGTCGCCGTCGTTAATATCTATTACAAACCTCCAGCTTTTAGGTTTAACTAAATTCTCTCTTGATGGAACCTTTGATGTGAAAACATTAAAATTTTCAAAATAGATCATTAGCATGGTCAAAAATTTAAATACAAAAAGTCAAGAGTAAAAAACTCAGAGGTGCAGTAATTAAATTGATCGATTTGAACTTTTAATTTAATAACTAGACTTATAGACAATCTTGGTGACTTTAATAAATAAAAAATCGTTAAAACGAACGTAATTTCAATCTGGCGCTTTATACATCAGTCGCATTGTAGTCAACATTGCAACAATCAATAAATGCGATGGTTGGTAAAACCGGACTGAAACAAAAATAGAAAGCGTTCGTCATTCAGACCATACATACAAAATAACACAACGCAACACAACACAAAATACAGTAAGACCTCGCTTAACGCTGTTTCGATATTACGCGTTTCTAAAAAAAAAAGTTTAGTCACTTTGACGTAAATTATGGATCAATTTATACAAAAATGATTCAAATGTTGATAGAAGTTTAAAGGCAAGACAAAGTGCCTATCTTGCTATCGACAACAGCTTACTGAACAAAACAGTAAAAGACATACGACATCAGTCATCAGATGACTTCTTCACAAAAATGAGGAACCTTCCTCATCACAAACATAACTTCTTACTCGAACTTTTATTTAATTTTCATAAATATTTTATGAACAAAAATCGATATTAGCAATTAATAAATCTATAATTAATTTGCGATAAAAAAGTATTTAACAATAAATGTTACAAAATTAAACAACAATAACTGACAAATTTTCTGATTCTTGGTTCTGTTTCACTAATGCCTATTATCTACGTATTGAGATGACCTCGTTTAGCGCTGTTTCGTATAGCGCAAGAACTTATTGGAACGTATCTTACGCCTTAAGCGGGGCCTTACTGTAAATAGTTATATCAATAGGACGCTCTCTGCCTGTACACGAAGAGAAACTCGTCGTGGTCACACGGTTTTATGACAACGCATTACCAACATTCGTTTTCAACAATTACAACGTTTTGCAAATTGCACGGATTAACTATTGTTGTAATTAAGATCGATATCAACGAAATCAGGACTGATTTAGTGCCCTAAAGCCCATGAAAATTAAATCAAAATCATTTCAGTACTTTATCGGAAAGAAGTTAGCACGGGATATATATTTTTTTGATTAAAATATATGCTAATTAATTGCTTCTTAAATGCTCTTTCAGAATTCGTAATTGCTCCACGTCTACAATGATTAGTTAATTAGTAAATAATTTTAAAAAAAATTAATTATTGGAAAGTAAATATTACGTCGTTTTATCGCAAAATGAAATTTCTAATATTTAAATTTTTAAAAAAATATTTAATAATTAACTAATCACTATAGACGTGGCGCAATTGCGGATTCTGAAAGAGCATTTAAGGAGCAATTAATTTATTATTTATTTATTCTTTTTTTTAACATACATTTTATTGAGATATAATTGTCAGAATTTTCCCACCCAACTTGGGCAACCAGTGCTAGGGTGGGAGTATATGGTTAAATAAAAAAAAAAAAACAAATATCCCGCGCTAACTTCTTTCCAGTAGATACTTTGGCTTAAACTTAATTTCAACAGGCTTCGGCACCATTTTTAAACATCAATTAAATTAGTACGGGGTTGCTCAAGGTGTGGTACGCCAGTTGATCGTAGGGGTTACGCGGACAAAAAGAATATCCGGGGACTTATCTGAAAGTGGGTTTTCACATTTGGTCACGATAAAAACGAAAAACAGGAAACGACGGAATGCTGAATCTGAATTAAGATTGAAATTGAGCAAAGTTGCTCCTAGAGTCGACTCAATTTGCGACAAGAACAAGCCCAGCCACCACATTAATTAATAAGAATAACACATATTGCTCTTTGTGACTGCATTTCTTTTACAAAATACCTTATTTTGTTCTGTTTATAAACCGTTTTTTAAGAGGTTCGCCGTTGTCTTGGAAATCTAACTCAGACACGGGAAACCTCCTAAGAAAACGAGCTTGGAGCTCCTTTCAATTTATCAATATAATTTATTTCAAACGCGGCTATTGTGGACAGCTATAGGTTCTGTGGTGTGCCTACGGCCCTAAATGACTCACAATCACTCATCCTAAATAAAAATGGTCAAAAAAAATTGCCAAAAGCATTTGGTTCCAGATAAACAAAACTCGAAATATGGTATTTCAGTCAAAATTAGGAACATCCTCGGTTGAAATTATTGTTAAAAAATATTTTTTCGCAAAAAAGTGAACACTATAATCTTTCTTTTGATTTGGCTGTTGCCAAGTTCAACTGGAAAATTTCCAAGAAAAATTCCAAATAAAATATTAAAATTCACGATTAGGACTAAGTAGCATACACATTCAATTCGAAAAACGTTTTTTTAAACGTAGAAGCATAAAATTTGACTAGATACTTTTTCAGTTTAAAATCTGTTAAAATGAAGCGACTTTGATTTATATACAGCGCCTTGTGCAATTTTTCTATATTCTAAATAAACTTTACTTTTATTAGTAAAGTAATATTACATTAAGACCGTCAAAGTCGGTTCTTTTAGGCCTAGTGCCAATTCGTATTTTCAATTTACTATTACATATTTTTAATAATGAAAATTTGGTTCGTTCACTCTTGCAAAGTCTACGAACTTTCGATAGAACTTTTACCGGGTTTTGGATTTGAACTTGGTGCTATGGAGTCATCATATAAACAATCGCATCCCTATAAACTCGACTATTCCCAAGCACCAATATAGTTGTTGTGAACTGTATTAATAGACATACATCCCTAGCGCTTTTTTAAAAACAGTAAAACTGCCAAATGGAACCGACACATCGAAAAAATCATTTGTTTTGAAATTTACTGCAATGTGTGTATCGACCAATGGAGCAAAGAAAACTTGTAGGGAAATAATTGGATCATCGTTGTTGGTTTGGAGTCTGCTAGTCCCCCTTCCCTGTTCACGGGTTAGGATTTGTGATTTTATGAAAGGAAATGCTCCCGAATTTTGTTGTAATGATGAAACGTCTGAAACGAAAAAAATGCACTCAAAAACATTTTATACACAGCTGGTTTTAAATAGGAAAAAAATCAGTGTTTTTTACTCGTCGACGCTAGCGACTCGAGTTGTCGAGCGTCTACAATCTATATTCAGCTTGCCAATGAATAGCAAGGCCGAAGCTGTCAGTATAAAATTACATTTACATATCCCAAAAACGAATTTTTAACTTTTCAATCTATTGTTTGATGAAAAATCTCACTGGTACACTACATTAAACGAAACGCTTCACCCGTACCCATTTCGATTTCGGGCGACTCCCTTACCACAACTGTTTAAAAGCGTATAAAAAATGATTACAAATCCAAGTACCTGATTATACATCAGCCACGGATCTAACTAAAATTCCCGCCATATTTTGACATCTGGATGTTAACCTCTAAATTGATATCCCTAAAATGAGTATTGCTTATATTTTACAAGTTGGGATAAATTGATAGACCAAATTAAAAAAAAGAAGATAGTATGAATTGTTGACTCTTTAACTATTTACAATTTCTTCTCTATACATAATATTGTTAATTGTTAAAACATTTTATCCTTAAACTCGCTACAATAATCATCTTTCACTATCTCAAATATTCACTTTATACATAAAAATACTTTTTAAACAGTGAAGAGGCACTATTTAACAAATATTTATTTACAAATTATTCGACAAAACACGCTGAAGTGCCGTTCAAATTACTGATGACGTTTCAACTTTGTTGAAAACGTAATAATTGTTACCAAAAGACAAAATGACAACCGAAATATTGTAGAAAATTTGGTAAAGATTTTCTTCAAGTACTTAAAACAAGCACCGCCATTCCAAAAATCGAGACAAGTTGACTGTTTCGCCTTACAAAATAAGTAAGTACTAAATATCAAAAATGAAAATACCTTGACAACACAAGCGGTCAAATAGCCGCACCAGTAAAAACACGCCATGTTCACTAACAATAATAAATACAAACACATTTTTTTAAAAGATTTTAAAATCTTTACACAAAAATCTAAAATTTAACACGTTCTTGTGTCAAATAATTCTAGAAGAACTGGACTGTTTGAGAAATCCATTTCCGATAACCGTTTTTTAGAGTTTCCGCTATCCGTCGTCAGGAGCAGAGATAATATAGGGAAAGTCGAAGCGCTTTTTTTAAAAAAGCTAATTATCACAATACGTGTAATTTTTTATAATTGCACTTTTTATTGAAGTACAAATCAAATACGGCGGCATTATTAATTGGGTTTAAATATTGATTTCGGCTTACCTTCATGACGTTTACTCTTTGGACATATTATTTATAAAAAACGTCTTTAATAATTGTTATAACATAATGACGAATCGGTATTTAATATATGTAAAAAGTAACTAATATCTTTCAGCTTTTTATATCTAGATTTTAAAAACTCATTTCAATTTAGATGAAGATTTCAGTGTTCCAGAGTCTAGACCAGGGGTGTTAAACTCATTTGAACGGGGTGTCGTAATCCATGTGGACTGCATAAACCTTGCCCTCTTACTCAGTCCAAAGATGTTTTTATTGATAATTGTTTAGTTAATCAACCGACCTGCCATTTCGATATTTCAATTGGGATTTTTACGGTAAAATAAAAAATTGAATTTTTGCTTTCTATTAACTGTTTTTTTTCCACAGATCGTAAATTTGACATCCCTGGTCTAGATCGTTATCTTGCAATCATCAATTGTCATTTCATCTTAACAACCAACTTACTGCCCTTTCGCTCATATTTTTCAATTACTCTTAAGTCACCATTTTCTTGCTAATTACTACGTTTATATGCACTACGGAAGTTTCTTTTTTATTTAAACAATTCTGTTAATCCAAAACCGATCAACCCATTACACTTTGATGATAATTTAGACTTCGTCAATTATATAAAATTGCATTAAAAAAATATAAATGAATCGAGCACGTATTCTAATATTTAAAAAAATATAATAACCAAACAATGCAACAATAACCAAATAACAGAACCTGCTGTCAGAAAA
The DNA here is from genome assembly GCA_034508555.1 of Venustoraphidia nigricollis. Classification (NCBI taxonomy): domain Eukaryota; kingdom Metazoa; phylum Arthropoda; class Insecta; order Raphidioptera; family Raphidiidae; genus Venustoraphidia; species Venustoraphidia nigricollis. The sequence continues at coordinate 2,560,914 of JAVRKA010000045.1, read as the reverse complement.
ACCCTGAGTAAAAGGTTTTTGTATAATGTCGAATTATTTTAAACGTGTTTTATCATTCAGAAAAATGTAAAAGCCAGCTTAAAACTTCGTCATAATATGTTCGATACATTGACAGCTCCATTTAAATCTCCGGAAAATCATGTTTCCATTTTTACTTAATGAACACGGGCACATGACAAGCGTAACGTAGATGGCAGCAGGTACATAACGACCTAGGGTTATGATTGGTTTTCACTATATGGAATATAATAAAAACCAAATTTACGCGTTCCTTTTCTAAGTGGCGTGATTTAAAGAAGGAATAATTCAAAATAAATGTGTGATGTTTTAATATCATAACCATCATTTAAATACAGATAATTAGTTTTTCTCTCTGCGATTTCCTGTTCTGTGGCAAAATCTTCTTTAGTAAAGTGGGTTTCGTAAACTATTGTCTAAAAGTTCTTTCCCTTCCAATAGCAAACAACCGCTTATCTTTCAGTTCCTGTATAATTTGAACATTGGTAAACATAGCACATCAGCGTTATTACTGTTTTATTATTTGAAATAAACTGATTTAGCACACACTGCTCTATGAACTATTCACAACTTAGGTCGTTATATAGCTGTCTATCTCCATTTCGTGTGCGTCAAATCTTCGAGCGACTGAACGAAACTAGCAAAAGGGTCGCGAAAAAAGTTACAAAACACCGACTTGTAATACAAAAAAGCGTGCATATAAACGTAGAGAACCCATTCGATTCGGAGATAAAATATCCACTTGACCTTTTTTTCTTATATCTTATAAATTTTGTACTTCAAGTGTCCGTACTGGTCTCGATATAATATATTAAACACGTAACTAAACTAATAATAATATCTCCACATTATAATATATTAAACTACACAAAACACAGTATTGACATAAAAATGATCTTTCATTAAACAACTATTTACATCTTATTATTCATTTCTTAAAAACTTACCGATTTTCACTTAAATTTAACGTCTATTTGTAAATAAAAATGATCTGGATCGATAGACAAATTAGACTATCGATTGAAGAGTTCAATTTTATCGCATATATTTACACAACACGTTTTGAACGGTTTTGAATCGAGTTTGCAGTGTAGGGGCTTTTTAATCCAGTCACTTGCTACACTGAAACTGTTTATTTCAATATCACGTGCACGCCATCTCTTGCTTCGCTGCCTTCATCGCTGTTAAAACGAAACAATTGTTAATCGAGGGCTCGTCTAGTTTTCTCCAATCGATACAAACTATTAGCGGTCGCCTATTCTTATTATGTTACGGAAGGTATATTCTAAATACAGTAAGACCTCGCTTAACGGTGTTTCAGTATTACGCGGTTTCTAAGCAAAAAGTTTAGCCACGTAACGTAAATTATGGATCAGTTTATACAAAATAATTCAAATGTTGATAGAAGTTCAAAGGCAAGACGAAGTGCTTGCTGAACGAAACAGAAAAAGGCAAACGACATTAGATGACTTCTTACAAAAAAACAAAATATGTCAAATGAGGAACCTTTCTCATCACAAACATAACTTCTTACTCGAACTTTTATTTGATTTTCATAAATGTTGTATGAATAAAAATCGATAATAGCAATTAATAAATGTATAATTAATGTGATAAAAAAGTATTTAACAATAAATGTTACAAAATAAAACTAACAAAATTTCTTATTCGAGGTTCTGTTTCACTTATGCGAACGCATAAGATGACCTTGTTTAGCGCTGTTTCGTATAGCGCAGAAACTTATCAGACCGTATCTCCCGCGTTAAGCGGACTCTTACTGTATTAATAAGAAGTTGAGTTCAAGAGTCTAGTTGTCAAGAGATGATAATAAATTCATTTTAGGCGGGGGTAGATAATACTTTAAATTTCAAAACTCAAACATAACCTTTTTTGTGTGCATTAAGTCACTGAGATCTATTATCTAGAACCTTGAAGTCGAGCTTTCTTGTAAGAGTATTTACAAAAGCTACCTTGCAATGAAAAACAAATATATTAAAAAAAAAAACTCAGATGAAAAAACTCACGATGAGAATCTTCTTCTTGACAACTGTCACAATTCAAACTTTTATCACATTTCTGTTACAAACATACTCAGTTGTTTTCCTTCTTAACGCCGATGCGAAATTGTTTCACTCAAAGTAAAAACTTCTATGCATCGTTATAGCAGCTCGATTAATATCTGAATAACATTTATATAATACAATTAATTCGATCTGGATGCAGGATTAGAATCCCGAGTTAGGGTTACAAAAGAAAAAAAAAAGACAAACGAAACAAAAACAATCGATCGTTTACTAACCTTCTCTTTCCCTTCGTCTCAGCTTTTTTCTTCGCCTGTCTATGCACGCTAATTCGGTTTTCACGTCATTGTAAGCTTTTCTCAACTCCGACATTTTCTGTTGTAGTAATGCGATTTTTTGATTGCGATCTGGAATGACGTCTGCAAAACAGAAGAATGATTCCGGTTAGCATGGACTTTTCAAATCACAGACAGGAATATAGAGACAGATCATGTACTAAGAGTCAGTGGCGTAGTTATCGGAGGGCTAGACGGTGCAATGCACCGGGGCCCCTCGGCCTCCTGAGAGACGTTCGAAAACGTTATTTAAATATCCTAATCGAATAAAGAGTTTTTGACTTTTGACTCTTTGGCTTCTGTAGTCTGGTTCACAAGTTGAAAAACTTGTTAATTTTTGCTACTGCGAGTTAAAATTCGTAATCACCTCTGGAAAAATGTGCAAAAATTTGAAACCCGCACATAAACAATTGCAAAAAGTTATGAACAATTAAAGAATCTCAAAAAAAGGAGTCTAATTTTTTGCTAATAATTTGAACATTATTAATGCTAATGAAATTTAAAAAAAAAAGATGCCTAGAAAGGAGGAAATTTCCGAAATGTATTTCGACTCTCGGAACTACATCTCTATAATTAATACTTTTCATTTAATTTTGAAAATAAGGCTCCGTGTGGTCGGCGAGAGGCAGTAGGAAAATTGTCCCAGCCACATCTGCCTCTGCCGGGATTCGAACCCGGTACCTCCCGAATGTGAGTCTAGTGCTCTCACCACTACTCTACTCCACTTTTTTCAATTATAAAAACATCTACATTAAAGCAAGCAGAGTCGCTGGTAAAGACGAACAAATAAATCGAACATTCGAAACGCCATTATTTTTAAACATACCTATGTCTACAATGAAATTATATTTGGACGATCTTTGTGGAGGCGGCGCCAGTCGGCTGTCTGCCGCGTTTGAAGGCGTCGCCGATCCCGACGCCACAGAATGCTCCGACTGCGTGTCATCGCTATCGCTACCGGTGATCGCCCGGATCATTATCGCCGTCTTGATCGAGTTCGGACGACGACCGCGTTTCGGCGCATTGGGCTGCACGGCATCGTGTTCGCCTTTGAACGATCTCTTCCTTTTACGTCCGGATCCGCTGCCCGTCATATCGTCGCGAGGACTCTTCTTCACGCGAATGTCGAGCGAAGTCGTGTCCGAGTTCAGAAGAGTATCTAACAAAAACAAAAGTGTAACAGCAAGGCATGACAACAATGAAAAAAAATTAGAGTGTTTAGCATTACTGTAAAAAGCGTGGGATACTTAAATTTTCATAATAGCTCTAAGTTTACAATTAAATGAAAACTGTAATACCGATATTAAGCACCTCGCGCTTTTTACAGTAAGGCTTATTTTGCTGTCAAATTATTTTGCATTTTTTAGTTCATAAAAGCGTGTTGCTTTAGTTTTTTTAAATTCTAATTTTAATTATAAGACAAAAAAAATAATATTGCATTTGACTATGGGGTAGTCAACGCAACGTACGTCACTGTACAGCGTGTTAGCTTGCTTGCTATAAAGTTTTAAGTTTTTTATCCTGAAGGTCTTGGTCAGGATAATGGGACAAACTTATTAAATAATTGTATTGTCATCGGTCCTTCAGTTTAATCTGACGTTCTGAAGCGGGTGAATTTCACGTTCAAAGATTCCGTTACAAACAAACTAACAAACTACCATAGAGGTGAAGCTAATAAAAGCGTGTTAAAAAAATCCCAAGAAAGAGAAAATATTGTCTACCTTCTTCACTATAATGTGCCGGTTTATTCGACGACGGTCTGGGATTATACTGATCTGCTTCACCAGTTTCCGAGTCCCGTTGAGACTTGGAGCTGTCATCGGCCGTACCCGGTGATGATCCCCCCCTTTCGCTATAAAAGAACAAATAATAAAAAATCAATATCGTTAACGAAATAATACGTGGTCGCGTGGATTACCGAGTAGTTTATTTTGAGATCAGCAATTGTCAGACAGATTTGGATTCTCAATTCTAATAGTAAATTAAAAATCCAATCGATATATTTCTTGGATTAGAAGAACCAAAGTTGACATCGTGCAAGATTACTAGAAACTAAGCATTGTTGAAGGTATAACAATGCGAGACACGAGAGAGGGCGGGGGAAATAGGCTTGTGGAGTCTTTTTCCAAACAGTGGGGATAAACATACTTGAAAAACCAAGCCATGGTAATCAGTGACATAAGCAATCGACTCAACCAATCACAGACGTGACCACGTTTATAGTCTCTTATGTCCAACCTTCTAGTAGTCTAGTAATCTTGGAGACCGTGTACTTCTAGGAATGCTGTCTGTTTCTACTGCAGGACGATCCACGCGGCTATGGAAGTACCGACAATGCTTACCCTCTCGGAGAATTGGAGATGGAGCTTTCGGGCGTCGTCGGCGGCGTGTTGTCCATGACCGGAGCTGCGTCGTCGCCCCGCTGATCCAACGGAGATGGAACGACAACGGCTTGCATCAGTTGTTCTCTGACCGACGGAACGACCTTCAATTCGACGGTGCTTTTGTTTATCAAACTGCTACTCGCAGCGTGTTTCATTTGTTCCGATAACAAAGCTTTGCTGTTGCTGCTACCCGGAGCACTCGCGAACGGCATTTCCAGCATTAAATTCTTTGCCGACTTCATTTTACGGTTCTCGAGCGACGGCGGTTGCGGTGCGTCGACCACCGGTGCAGGACTGCCGGGAATCGTTTCTTCGCACAACAACAAAGATATGTTGCTGTCCGGTTCTTCTTCGGTTTTTATCGATTCCGGTTTAATCGGGAACGATTTGTCTTCTTTCGCGTTCGAAGTATCCTCGAAATCCATCGGTTTGCTGGCTTCTTGCGAACTTTCCTCGATATTCATTTGCAGGGCGAACGCGTCGCTGTCCGAGTCTTTGAGGTCCGCTTTCGGTTCGGCCAAATTCGAGTCGTCGCGGCTGATTTGAGACTCGTCGTCGGACCGAGCTATCACTAACCGTTCCTCGGAATCGCTGCTGTCCGAATCGTCGGAAATGAATTCTCGACTTTTATACGAAGAAGATTTGTACGTCGACCGTTTTTTGTACGTCTCGACGACTGGCGTTACCGGTATTTCGTCGACGTCTTCTTTGACTTTGACTTCGTTTTCTATATTTTCCACCTTTGGTTCTTGTTTCAGTTCCACAATTTTGTTTGCGATCTGTATTTGTACCTCCTTCTCTTTTTTCGTATCGACTTTCGCGGGCGGCATACTTTCTTCTTTTTTTTTAATTGTATTAAATTTGTCTAAAATAGAATCGGCTATTTTAGTTCCGGTTTTTATACTCATGTCGAGGTGTTGCTCCGTTTTAATTAGCTTCGAAGCCATCACCTTATCCAATATCGAACTGTCACTTTCTTGTAAAGCGGGCGAAATTTGTTTTGGCTTTTCCGTCGGTTCTTTTTTAACGGGCGGACTCGTAACAACTTCTTGGTCCGTTTTAACTGGAATAGTCGTTCCCAAAATCGTCAAAGGCTTCGACAATTCAACGACCGGCATTTCCTTAACTTCTTGTGCGATTTTTATCGTCGCCGTGATTTCTTTCTTGACGTCAGCGAATTTCGGTTGATAGCTGGTCGTCGGATGATTTATCAACAGCTGATCATCGTTGCTGTCGTCGTCTTTGGAAGACGAGAACAGAGTCACTCTCTGTATCGCCGCATCGATAGGATCTTCCTCGTCGGAATTTTTAACTTCCGTAGGCGAAGGTTTGTTAAATCCGCGGAAAATCGGCACCAGGCTCGAACATTCCTTGGTGTCTTTATCCGACGAAGTAAATATATCCGAAATGTTGGTAGGGAACAAGTTGTCGGTCGGCTGGTGAGCGAACAGAGGTTCCGTCGGTTCACTTTCGCCGATCGATATCGCCACGTCGTTAGAATCGTCCGGTTCGGGAAGATCTTCGAATAAATTTCTCAATGGTTCGTCCGTTATCGTCTTAACCGATTTGTCTTTCTCGTGGACCGGCGACAAACACGACAAAGGCTTTTTATCAGACAACGGAGCGATGTTGAACGAAGGCGATTCCACGAGTTTATCGAAAGCGTCTTCGACGACCGATAAACTTTTCGATTTGGAATTATCGTCGTCGGTAGACTTCCCCGGCGATTTCTCAACATTCTCGTCAATTTTACGACATAAGTTGCGCCTAAAACGAGGCTTCTTGTCCGGATCGTTTTGTTTCGTATCGACTTTACTCGGCGACTTTGCCGGTTTCTTTTTAAATGGTGACGTCTTTTCGACAGGTTTTTCGATATCGTCGTAAAGCCTCGGCGATCTCTTTTTAATTTTGTCATCTGCTAATTTCGAACGAGACTCGAATTCGAAAGGTTCGGGTTCTTTGAATTCATATATGTCTTCGGTGTTATCTTTTTCATTCTCACTCTCTTTTTCGACTTTGCACACTTTTTCTTCTTTGATTTCCGTAACCGACGGACCCTGCAGTTTGTTCTTAACATCGACGACCTTTGTTTCGACATTTGCGGTCGGCGCTGTGCTTTTTTGCACTTCTGTTTCTACGCTCGGCGTCATTTTAACAAAACCTTTCAATTCGGACCGAATCTGATTCAAATCGTAATCGCGTCCCTTCGGAGAAGATTTTGTATCATCGTCACTTTCAACCGAAGCGGGCATTTTGTTTTCCGTACTTTTTTTCGGCGTTTTTCTCAAACGTTTCGGTCTATTTTCGACCTGATCATCATTTGAATTCAGACTCCTTTCGGGGGTCGTTTCTTCTTTGCGTTTCAGCATTTTTCTTTTCGGAACTTCGTCGCTCTCTGAGCCCATGCTGTCGGAATCCGTCGCGGCCGACGTCCTTCTGACCGAACGTCTTCCGGCAGATTCCGCTTGTTTCGCCAACCTCGCAGAAGGTGCTCTGAGGGCCGGAGTCGCCGGGGACTTGGTCCTGCTCGAATTCGAAGTTACGGACGACGGGGTCGTCGATCTCGGCGGATCCTGGCTGTTCGTACGGCTGCTGGTCGACGTGCCTCTGCCTCGTTTCACCGCCGGCTGTCTGCTCGAAGATTTCGACGGGGGCTGCGCTGACGACGCGTTCTTGCTCAGACGCTTCGCCTTCGTCGTCTGACTTATGTTATCAGCAATTCGACTCGGTTTGATCCACTCGTCATACCTGTTGTTCCAGCCGGTATAATGGACAAGGTACACTGGACCTGCGTCATCTCTGTCTATTTCGAGCACTTTGGCTTCGTAAGTTACTTTCGATTCTAGATTCGGTCCGTAATAGACTTTCAATTTGTCGTTGACATTGACGTTTGTGATTAGAGGCGTTTCCGTACAGGAGCTGCGAAATAACAACGTAATTATTGCATTGTATTCGATTAGTCGAGATCCTTCAGTTGCCTACTTTATCCTTATTTCTTATTTCCTTCATTACGAATTAAAGTTTAAAACAAAAAAAAATCGGTCAAGTGCGAGTCGAACTCGCGAAAAGAGGGTTATGTACTATTCCTTTTTCCGTGAGTACTTTGAGACTTAAGATTTTCGTTTAGGTTTTCCTGTAAACTATGGGTGAGGCCCGACGTTCCCCATTTTTTTCAAAATTTTAGGCTCAGTAGTTTCGGAGATAATGAGGGGGATGGTTAATTTTCATCTATTTTCCTAAATAACTTTAAAACTATTTATTTTAAAACTATAAAAAAAAATATATTTGAGACCCTTACTATGAGTCCTTTCATTTGATATATCACACGGTACAATTTGCAAAACTTTTTTTTTTAATTTTCTAATTTTTACCCCAAAAATGACCCCCATGTTCAGAATTCATTTATTTACGTTACGCGTCCGTCTTTGGTTCACCGACTTATGTATGTGTACCAAATTTCAACTCAATCGGTCCAGTACTTTTGGAGAAAATTGGTCGTGACAGACCAACGGACAGAAACGCGAGTGATCCTATAAGGGTTCCTTTTTTTCCTTTTGAGGTACAAAACCCTAAAAATCAGGAAAAAGTACTTTTCATTTAAGATTAGTATTGATTTATTATTTAAGTCAATAACTGGTATGTTGCAAATACCTTATCACGAACGGAGGGAGCTGCTGTACAGACAAAACAAATTATTTTTTCAGTAATGACTAACCTGTCAGATGATGTCTTATCATCAGAATCTTTCTTTTTTCTACCGCGTTTTTTATCGTCTTCAGGAATTGGTACTCTGCTGTTTGACTTCGAACGTTGCAACTTGACCATGGCTGTTTTGGAACAGCCGGGGTCTCTCATTGGAGTTCGTGACTCGCGCATTTTTCTGTCCGGCGATGTCGGAAGCTCCTTTTTAGGTCCGCTGGATTTGGATCTTGTCTGCTGAACCTTAAAACAAAATCGTTTATTATAATCAAAGTTCCAGCATCGCAAAAGGATCAACGATGTTCATTTGAATTTTATATCTGCGAGAAACTTTACTTATTTATTAATTCAATTAGTTGTCAAATAACTTACTTTATCTTCTTCTTTTTCTTCTGGTTTCGCCTGTTCTTCAAACTTCTCTATGAGAGCTTTGACTTTTGTTCCAGTAGCCGACTTGACTTTACTGACTTTCGTAGCAGTTTTCGGCTCAGCGATCTTCTTACCTTTCGGGGCGCTCGGTTCGGTCGGTTTAGGCGTACTTTTGCTAGGCTCTGGACACATTTCGACGGTACCGTCCGTGCTACAACTGTCGCTCGATTCGGGCTGCACCCTCGACTTAGCGCCGTCGTCTTTACTTTTCACGCTGGTCTCGGGTTTCGACTTCCGTTTGACCGTTTCGTCCGGTTTCTCGACTTTTTCCGGTTCTTCTTTTTTCTCGACAGGTTTTTCGACAACTTTCTCCGGTCGCGGGCTGTTGACGTTCGAATTCGTGTTCACGGGCGTCATCCGATCTCGATCTCTGATCAAACTTCGGCCCTGATTCTTCTTAGCGCTTCTCGGATGAGGCACCATCGTGCAGCCGAGTTTACGATTGAATTCTTCGAAGCTGAACAGAAATTTCTTATACGCCTGTTTGACCGGGTTCGACGCGTTCTCGGCGCTCGACGCGAATCCCAATTTCACCGCGACCGTTTTCCATTTACCTTTGTTCGTGACGCGGTTATAGCCGCCTAATTTTTCAACGGTTCGAAACATACGACACAAATCCATGTCTCGATTCAGAACGACCGGCCCTTTGTTCAGCGGGGTGCCGCAATCGTCCATAAACTTGTAGAGGCGCGCCACAAAATGATCTTTTTCTTCGCGTGGCTCGTCGTCGGAGCTCTGTTGAACAAACTTGTTATTAGAATTGAATTTTACTATGTTAGTCGCAGATGTTCTTAGCTGTCGAGCGTCTGTAATATACAAAAAAAAAATCGGGTCGCAGTGCCAAAACCCTGCCGACAATATAGTGTATGTGCTAATACAGGCAGTAGTGCGGTTTTATTATGATTGCAGATGATCTGACAATTTTTTATAAGGACTTCCAGATTAAACTTCCACCCGAATACATGAAAAAATTAATAGATTTCGTTACAGCGGAAATAATATTTACGAATTGCAATGATTTTATAAATTGAAAAACACTTACGTCAGAGAAATTGTCATCGGTTTCAGATTCAACACTTTGAAAATTAAATAGCGTATCTTCATCCCAATGAGGCGGCAATTCCGCTTTATCTAAATACTGCATCGCTTTATCGACAGCGTCTGCCGGTGAATTGCCCATTCTTGCCACCGCGTCGCGCTTAAATTCCCTGATTTCATTTTTCGGTACAGTGTAGCTATAAAAAAAAAATCCGATTATACTTTAACGTCAATTGCAAAACGATTTTGACCATCATCGACATGTGAAGTATTCAAGATTACTAGTAACTAAGGTTGGGCGTTAGCATTGTTAAAGCTGTAATTAGGCGAGACGCGAGAGAGGGCGGGGGAGTGGAGTGAAGTCTTTTTCTAAACAGTTAGGATAATCATAACGTATGGTCCGAAAGTTTTGGGAAAAAATTCACCTGGTTTGATTGAGTGACAAAATGCATTTAATGTAGTAGGTCACGGAAATGAAATGACACCAGTTATGTCATTTAAATACACAAATGAAAAGATTTTCGTTTCTGCTTCGCAAAATGTCTTATAAAATTGATCTTTGTCGAGGTGTTCATAATCTGGTTGGGCGAATGTCAAAACGAGAAATGTAGGGCTGCGGGATGAATCCAGCCTCAGAAATTGCACACCATACCAAAATTTATTTATTTTATTTTATTTATTTATTTATTTATTTTACTTCTGGTTAGATTCTATAGAGGTGGGTTGCACCTGTGCATAGAAGCCAGAAGAATACAAACAGTTATACATTATTTATACAATAGAAAATAAAAATATATATTTGATTGCACAAAGAAATAAGTGTTATAAATGTTAACAAAAATTTAAAGAATTAGAGTAACTTTAATATCTAATGAATTAAAGTAGGTATGGATTTTATCCACAATCCTAACTTTTTACGAAGTATTTTTTTAGGGCAATTTATCAGCTTCATATAAATGGGAAGAAAATTAAAATATTTTATTGCTACATAATTGGCGTTTTTTGTACTTAAAGTTTTATTAATTTTCGGAAGAGGAAGTAGTTTGGATCGAGTATTTAAAGGTCTTTCGACATATTGATTTTTGCAAAATGCGAAATAATAAATTAATGCACTGACAACAAACTATTTTTTGCTTTTTAATCTCACATCATCAGGGGCATTCTCTTAATCGTCTGTGTGGAAACCAGCATTGCCCTTCATCTCAGAGTTGGACAAAGTGAAATATTTTTCATCGTCCATCACGGTCAACTTGTTGACGAAATGTACTCGGCTCAACGCGCGGCAACATCTCAGAATTCTCTCTAACTGAGCCTCTGTGTATTCTGAAGCTTTCCTTCTTTCCCGAAAGACAATATTGTTACTTGATAGGGTCCTAAGCACCGTAGTCTTTCCAACATTAAATCTCCTGGTCAGTTTTCGCCGTGAGATTCTAATTTTGTGTTTAGCTGCTTGAATCAGTCTTCCCTCTCTTAATTGGTTCAAAACCCGCAGTCGACCGAATTTAGGCAAGTTTACATATGGTATCCCTTCTTGACATTCTTTGATTGTGCGATAAATTGTGGATTTGCTTATGTTTTGATCTCGATAAGTATCGACAATTTTTCGTTTTGACATTCGCCCAACCAGATTATAAACCCCTCGACGAAGGTCAATTTTCTAAGACATTTTGCAAAGCAGAAACCAAAATCTTTTCATTTGTGTATTTTAATGACATGACTGGTGACATTTCATTTCCATAACCACTTCATTAAATGCATTTTGTCTCTTAACCAATTCAGGTGAATTTTTTCCCAAAACTTTCGGACCACACGTTACATGAAAAACCAAGCCACGGTAATCGGTGACGTAAGCAATCAACTCAACCAATTACAGACGTGACTACGTTTATAGCCTCTTAAGTCCAACCTTCTAGTATTCTAGTAATCTTGTACAGTAATCACTCGTTAACTGATATGATATTAAGATTGTTAATTTACCAATATGACCTAACGAATATAAAAATATTCTGTGACTTAGGACGGATTAACTAATGAAAATTGCATCTTTGATTAATTCGTAATTCTCACTATTGTGAAGGTTCACGTCTAGCGTTACCTAAGCTAGAATTAGCTCTCGCATGATGTGTATTTAGTGTTGAAATTTGCTTTATTATGAAAGATTAACTGTTGAGATATGGCACCATAGAGTAACTGATAACTCATTCCGCCGCGAAAGTGGAAAGATTCGGGTTTGAGTCCCGACGGTGACAGTTGTTTGAAAATGAATTTTTCTAATATAGCATTGTAACAATGGATGTTTCTTAACAATTATAGCAAAGGATAGCTATTAAACTGATTGTGTTTAATGTATTTCCTGTTCTCCCCAGAACGCCCTTCCAATAAGTTTTACTATATCAAGTTAAGTACCGAAAATTCGGTCCATAATTTTACATTTTTCGCGAACATTGAACAAAATAGTAGAAACAAATCACTCACAACAAATCGTTCTTGAAAGAACGGATGAGACATTCTTCGCGCGGGTTGATATGGTGTTTGGGAGAGGCGTTCGGCGCTACCACAAGTCCAAGATACCAACTATCTCGCGATTTGCGTTTGTTATCACTGGCTTCCATGTACACGACTTTGCGGACATTTCGTTTATACCAGCTGTCCGTCGCCGCGTTTCCTGGCTCGCTCTCTGTGCCCTCGATGTCTTCGTCGTCGCCTTCGGCATCGCTGCTGTCTTCCCTTAAAAAAACAATCGCTCGGACTTTAGATATTTCTTAATATCGTCTGTTTCAACTAAATTTGTTTAGTTTTTAAATTGCTTCAAGAATGTTACAATATGAAGGTTGCGTAAAAACACACTATAATAAGATAATTTCAAATTGGTCGATGCTTACTTCATTTGTCTACTGCGCCTGCCACGCCTACCGCCCACAACGGGGTTTCCAAAATGTTCAGGATGCGTGAGGGGCAGCTGGTCCAAAGTTTCGCTTTCATTGAAATGCCTTCCACTTTTCAAACATAACGCAGTGCGCCTTAGCGTCGTTATGTCGCCATCGTCAAACACTGAAAAGTTTCGATTTTAAATGGGTGTCCGTGATTTTTAAAATATCAAAATACGAATTTGAACATACCGACAGTATACTGACTGCAATCTTGTATTTTGGTGATGGTTGCATCGATAAACTCTTTTTTATCGTTATGTTTAGCAAGCACGTACTGTCCGACCCTCAGGAGTATGGGATTACCGGGACCGTCGGGACTGCGAACTTGTTCGTCTGTTAAAATAGCACTACCGAGTCCTGCACCTTTGTAAGTCACTTTGAGTTTAACAACTCGAACCACTTTACTTATTTTAGCCTCACAGAATGCACCTTTGTATTTGGCACTAACATCAGTGCCTACAGGCAATGATGGAGGGTCATCAACTTGCTAAAAACAAAGAGGAAATATTTTTTCATTACCTGTCATAATACACACGACGATAAAAATGTGATATAACTTACCATTATGTCATTGGAACTCAACAAGAAATCATTTGAAATACTGCAAAAAGAATTAAAAACATTATCTATACACGTTCGTTTATAAAGACGTGATTATTTTTAGCGAAATCTGGTTCATCATTGAGAAAATAACAAAACTAGAACACCAAGCACCAATAAAACGTGAACAGATATTTTCTTAATAATGCTCAGGCACACTGAAAAACATATCTTGTAATATTGGAAAACTTGCAATTGCTGTCTAATGATTTTGCTTTCTTACGATCGTTCGATTTGTTGGTTTTTCTTTCCGAGAATGAAACGCGACATTTACGTTTGCGATGAACCTACTTATGGCCCACAAGACAACAGAACTGGACTCTACAACACCGATATATGGGGGGGCATACGTGACTATATAAATTCCACGTGATTTATTTACTTGTTGTTGTTGTTAGCTCCGAAACGAACAAAAAACAAAAATTTAACCACTTCCCCCTAATATCTAGTAAATAACACAAGATTACAGCAAAATATGCTCTGAAATTGTCATATATCTGTTGGCGTTTTATGGACACTGGCGAAATACATATATGTATAAAAGATGCCAAACATACTTTTATCTCTTATGAACTAGACTGAATTTTCACCAGTCTACACTAACAACACAGAACATAAGCTATTCGTTACACAACACAACGAAAAATAGAAAATAATGTCACATTTTTCTTATTTTAGAAAGAAATCTAACACTTTGAAGGCTCGAACAAGCCGTCAAGTTGAAAGGATTTGTTCACTGACTACTGCGGCTGCGTGAAAATTGTTCGACCTCCATATTGCCATCATATTTCAACCAATCAACATGCTTCGTACAAGTGGCTATATGTCTTTCTTTATTTATTACAATCGAATGGAATTTGGTGCGACTTCGGTGTACGCTAATATCGACGTAATAATTTATAAAACATTTAATAAAGCTATATTCTGCCATATTACAATATATTTAATTTTAAATAATGAAAATGGAACGGTATAAATATCGAAAAACACTTGCACTGGTGATAAAAAACCCAATTATTACATAAGAATCAGTGCAGCCAGTGCCAACATTTCCCATCTGTTTTGAAATAGTGGAGCACTGTCTGCACGATTCGTAAAAATCAGCTGTTTGTAGGTTATTCTTGTCCTAAACATTTAAATAAAGGCGCCGACATCGGCAACAATTCAAAAAAAAATTTTGACGTTTAATAAATTAACTGCACTGATAAATAAAAATTTAATTTAATAGTGCGTGACAATTTCACACACAATAATAATACGTAAATGCATTTTATAATAGAACAAATTTTAATAAACAAATTATTAAAAGCAATATCAAAAATACTGTGTAACTTAAAATTTATGTAAATATAATTTGTTAAAAAGGAAAAAATAAGATATAAAAGTGACCCCTAAAATGTTTTTGCTAAAGGTTTTTTCGTATTCTTTTTGACATGAAAAGTTTCAATTTTTCAAGATTTCATATTAGCACGATTGGTTACCAGCTGCTGTACTTAATATTTTTCCGCTTCGTGTTTCTCATGACTTGTTTAAGTATTTAACTTGGAATATAAATCGAAAGATTGCAAAATAGGATCGATTGAAACCGATAAATTTGTTAAAAAAAGCGTCACTGGCCGTCGTCCACCTTTTTTCAACAACTATTGTTTCAAACAATCAGTGCAGTGCAGGAACTGGTAAAATCCATTCGATGTTACATGAAAACGATTTATTTCTTTAAATTCCATGTCAAAATATAAACCTGATCTCGTTCGCGCCATCAAACCATCTATATTAACTGTTTCACTGAAGAATATTACATATTTTCAAGACCGATAGGAGGGAGGGCAGTTTGGCTTTGTTTCGCGTCGGGCTTAACGTGGTCCCCAGTAATTCCTGCTTGCGCAACCGTCATGTTCATTGTTTCCGTCGCGATGCCGCCGTCGTGCATGAGGCCGGCCGCCCGCGGACTGCCCACGCCGGTCGGCGGGCTAGCGTGTAAGGGCGGCGCCGAATGCACCAGCCGTCCGAGCAGCGACGAAGTCTTGTCCTTGCGCGCTCTGACCCAGTCGTGAGCTATCACCCTTTCCAGCGTCAAGCGCAACGTTATGTCCGGCTCGAGGATGTGCCGTACCAACGACTTGGCGCCCGACGACACCGTGTCGCGGACCCGCGACCTGAACACCCAGTTGCGCGTCATTTGATCCTTCAACAGTTTCCGCAAGTTCGAGTCGTCGAAAGGCATCGACGCGTTCAGCATGATGAACAGGATGATGCCCAGTGACCAGACGTCGGCCAGTTTCGGATTATACGGCGTGCCGCTGACGATTTCCGGCGCCGCGTACGCCGCCGAGCCGCAATACGTTTGACTGAGAACGCGACGGCCTTCGGTGTCGACGCAAAATCTCGCGAAACCGAAATCGGCCAGCTTGACGTTGAAGCGTCGCGAAAGCAAAATGTTTTCGCACTTGAGGTCGCGATGGGCAATGTTTTTGCCGTGCAAATACTGAAGTCCGCTCGCCATCTGACGGAACCACAGTTTCGCCTGCTGTTCCGGCACGACGCCGTTCTTCTTGATGAAGTCCAGCAGGTCGCCGTTGTCGGCGTATCGCATGAAAATGAACACTCGCGGTCCGCGCTGCAAAATACTGTGAACTTGAATTATGTGCGGATTTTCGATTTTTGTCAATATTTCCAATTCTCGCGGAAAGAACTTTTCGAGAAAATCCCGCGGCGCTTTTTCCTTATCGAATATTTTGCAGGCCAGGCGCATTTTTTTCGGTCCGTTGCCGTCAACATAGTCGGCCAGATGAACGGTGGCGTACGATCCTTGTCCAATTTTCTTACCGATTAAATATCCCCGCTGCTCTAAGGCGTTGACCTCGGAGTTGCGGGGACTTAGGCGTCCTGCCATTAATTTATCCCAATGCCGTCGGATTGTTTCCGATGACGACTTTTTATTTTAAATTTATACAGATTATCACATGCATTCATTTGGGATAGGTGCCTTTGTGTGTCAGAAAATAAAACATTAGTTTAATTTTACTAATTTAAGCCACGCTAAGCCATTAATCGTACAACAATAAAGTTTTTGAATTTGTTCTTAAAAACTTACATATATGAAAATTTTGGCGAAAACCTACATTTATTTCAAAACACTTAAAATTTGCCCACAAAAACTCAAAATAAGGATCACAAACAAAATATATTCATTCTTTTGTTTGTCTTAGAAACCGTTCAATTTTGATTTTTCGATTGATTTTGCTGCGATTTTCACAAATGTCCATGAAAATGTGTACAGAATACAACAATTGTACAACGAATCCGATAAAAAATGTCAGGGGACTACATTAATTTATGTTTGGAGATACGTCATCAAATTACAAAATGATTTCATGTTTCCAAGATATTCAATTTTTTATCGCGAGGGCCAGGCAAAATTCAAACGCGGCACTCTTCCATATTTCCATGTCCCGTCTCATTATGGACTGATTGTTGTTGCATTTTATTATTATGCATCCAATACAAAAGATTCATTTCAATTCTTGATCTTTGTTGAGTTGACGGTAAACTTGACGCCAACAAAAATCTATTTATATAACAAAACATGTGACGTAGAACGTTATGTAAAAGTATATCAAATTAAAGAAGTATCAAATAATTTTTATAACCAAAATGTTGACATTTAGGTCTAATTAGTTAAAAAAGAATGACGCGCTTTAATTCATAATAGATTTGGTTGAATCAAGCAATCACGAATTAGTATACTTATGAGGTGAATTTTTTAAACTTTGTACGTACAAATCGCTTTATTACAGCGCCAAAAAGTAAAACTATGCATAACAAAAATTCATTGAGCGTAAAAAATACGCTGAGTGCATTTATAATACATATTTTCTAAAGTTTTTTCTCAGTTCTAAAGCAGAACTCTTCAATTTGTTAGAATTTTGATTTTTCGAACTTGGTTCTAGATCTAGAGTTAGTACTTTCAGAACTCCGCAAGTAAATGCGTATTTCAAATTTCAAAAAGCTAAATTTTTCAACATATTCAGGACTGATTTCAATTAAAAATGAATTTGTTGGAAAACAGAATTCTAACTACAATTAATAATACCTAATTCGATTTGATCAGTTCAGTCGAGATTCTAGACATCTAAAATCGTTCTAGGACTTGACTAACAAATAACCCTAATGCTGGAATATGGATGGCTACGATTGTTAGAGGAATAAGAGAGACAAATAAAACAACAATGAAACTGTTTTTGATGATTGTATCCAAACAATTTCAATACAATACGGTCTGGAATTTTATGTTTTGGATATCAAATCGAGAATAAAGTACTTGATCACGTTTTAATTTATTTGAACATTATCGTAACATTTTGTTTATAATCTTAACTCTTTTGTTTTTTAAGAGGCTCGTTGTCTTCATTAATGCTGTCATCTTTTTTTCTTTTATCGGTGATAATTTTTTCTTCAGTAATTATTTCTTCCTCTTCCATCGGTTTCGGCGTTTGTATTTTACCGGACGGTTTTTCAATTTCATCGTCGCTGTCGCTACCGTCTCGATCGGCACCCGGGTGTTCGGAGACATAGTGTTGGGGTTCGGTGCTCACTTCGATAGTTCCTGGTTTTTGCCACTGCTTTTGTTTATCCTAGAAAAACAACAGAAGATCGACATTATTACTAAGCAAACAAGAACTAGCATAATATGCCAGAATTCACAAATTATTTTAAGATTTTGTAATAAAATTCCACATTCGCTTACATAAAATGTTGCTTTAAGAATTTTAACTCTGTCTATATAGAAATTGTATACATAATTCGCCATTTGAGCCATATCTTGGATTATCATGGGTTGACCGTTTGGCACCGACAAATGGTGTCGCTCGGTCGGATAAGTGTCACTCGGTAACAGATGCAGCTGTAGCGGACGCGCCATTAACTAAAACAAACATTTAAAATTACTTTTCAGTCCCTTTTACTTAAAGATTCTACAAAATAATATCGATTTACCTGATTAAAAGCGGGTTGCAATTCGAAACAATTTTGAAACAAATTCGCTCTCGCAAAAACGTACAATCCGAGCCGAGCTCTCGACATTGCCACGACTAAACGCCTCACGTCTCTTAAATGGCCGACTGCTTTTGTTCGAACAAGCGACAGTAGAATATAGTCATTCTGTTGACCTTGGTATTTATCGACTGTTGTTACCTACAAAACATAATCAGACATTTGAAAGACAATTAGGAAACAGTGTTCAGACTGCAATGATTGTTAGAAACATTCATTGTTACAATGCTATATTAGAAAAAAATATTTTTGAACAACTGTCACCGTCGGGACTCAAACCCCAATCTTTCCACTTTCGTGGCGGAATGAGTTTTCAGTTACTCTATGGTGCGATATCTCATCAGTCAATCCTTCATAATCAAGCAGTTGTAACACTGAATTCACATCATGCGAGAGCAGATTTTACTCCGTAACGCTAGACATGAACCCTCTCAGTAGCAAGAGTCACGAATGAATCAGATGAAAATTTCCATTTATCTAATCCATCCTAAGTTACAGTAATTGCAACTGTACATCTTTAGGCGGTAGGTATAATTGCAACACCTATATCGTAAGGTAAAGTTTCTATCATTTTTTTGCTACATAAGCAAGTAGTAGCTGATATTTGATGGGTTTTTTCATACGTTTATAGTCCATAAGACTTAAAAGTATACGTACCTTATGCGGTCTTCCGATTAAAGGATTTTCGGCACAACGGATATTAATAGCGTCTCTTATTAAGTGTTTCTGTCCGTTATATGTTGTCAATATGGATATTTTATGCGCCGGATAACCTATCAGGCGCATGTACATAAATACGGCAACACAATATTCAGCTTCCGCTAAATTCTATAACAAAAAATAATAACAATTACCTCAATACATGAACAAAGGAGCGTGTTTTGTTAGTTTTTAACATGCTTTTATCAGCTTTTTACAGTAAAGCTAATTTTGTTGTCACATAATTTTGCGTTTTTTAATTCATAAAAGCGTGTTTTAGTTTTTCTAAAGTCTAATTCTATTTTATCTGAACTGATGTTTTCTTTTCTCGGTATCTCAATTACAAATTATACCTGATAAAAGTAAGGGCTTGGTTCAGATTCGCCGACTCCGTTGAAATCTTGGACATCAATCAGTTGAAAATCGTAAACAAAACCAGCGTTGGCTTTCAAATATTCTTGCGACGTCAGAATGTGCGCCAAATTACCGAGCTTTTTGTAACGCCAATTGTACAGATTACAGATACTGAAACAAAACAATCAAGTTTTTGAACTGTCATACAGTACACTCTCTTTAAATCGTCGCCCGTTCGTGTCTTTTACCTCGGTCGCGCACGTCCCTGTCCGTCCAAATCGACAGTCGGCACTCCGAGTCGAACTAGTCTTGTGAACAACGACTGTTCCATGTTTGAATATTTCTGGAACGCCATGTTTTTAATCACGGGCGGCAGTTGATGATGATCGCCGATCATAATCCAACGTTTCAGACGATTGTATCCGTCCTGCGGGTTTTGAAGAAGCAACGGAATGAACGTTTCAATTTCAAGAATTTGAGCTGACTCTTCCATTAAAATATTATCGTATTTGAAACCTACAACAGACAGTTGAGTTAATATTTGATTTCTTACTTTCTTTCGCTAGTTGACAATACCACGGACATGAAACCGGTCAAGTCCGAGTCGAACTCGTGAGAAGACTTATTACATTTGATTTATTAGATTTGATTGTCTGTTTATTTACCCATATCGACCAATTCCTTTCTTTTGAGGGCAGCATGAGTGCACGTCATAGCGATAATTTTAGCTTCCTTGACGAGTAAATATTTCGAGCGGTCGAGACCCGATCTCAACAATTCAAAAGCTCGAAATTCCTCCAATTCATTGAATATATGTTCGATGTATCTAAAACAGCTTTCGGCAATTCCGAGATCTTCTTCGAACGATTTTCCTTTGAAGAGCGGTTTCGGCGCGTCTTCGAAAAAGTTATGGAAAGGAAATTCTTCGCTGACGGTTTGGAGGGCGACGGGTTTTCCGCTCGTAGGTTTGACGCAGCTCTGGAAACGTTCCCAGCGCGCCAACACTTGGTACAAAAAGAAATGTCCCGCAGTTTCGCAAGTGTAAGCTACGTCTCCGGGGACTCCGAGAGCGTTTTGAAGCCGGCCCACTTGTTCGAGCAAATCTAGACGTTTTGCTAACACGTAATTGACTCTGCCATATCTGTACAAAAAATCATAACAAAATGTTCAAAGACCGTTTCTAGAGTGGTTCACTTTTATATTTTGAAAGTCACTCTTGAAATATGATGACACAAAACATTTTTTTTAAATGGAAACCACAGTTCACTTTGATCTAAACGATATTTTTAATACAGTGGTACCTCGACATATGAGTTTTATTCATTCCGTAACCTTGCTCGTATATCAATTGACTCGTATCTCAAAGCAAATTTCCTTATTTAAATTAATTAAAATGCTTTTAATCCGTTCCAGACCCCAAAATGCCACCCCAGTTGTTTTTGTTACGTGTTTTTGAATAAGAAAAATGTATGACTTGAGCTTACGGAAGATGCTGGCGGAGGTGTTACTTTCGCTTAATTTTCGTCACTGTTTTTCTCTTCACTGGTTTTTGTCTTTTTCGGCACACTTTCCCCACTTCCAGCTGTAGGCCGTTTAAAAAAAAACCTGTCCAAGGAGACTTGTTTCTTTCTCCCTTTCAGAATGTCGCGGAAATGAGTAAGGCAAGTGTCATTATGCACGACCGGTTGCAACTTTTTCAGGGTGTTTCTTTTCCACGAACTGTGAAACCATCTCCCACATTCCCAAGATCTCCTTTATTTTACATGTAGAGGTAACCTCCTCCACCTCCGGCTCCTCGAAACCAATTTCTTGCAGAACCTTCGTATGCTGCTACGACTGTAACTTTTGTAAATCATCGGTCGTCAGTTCTTGAGAGTGCTTTTCAACGAGCTCGTGTCTCAAAAAACTCGTATATTAGGGCACTCATATGTTGAGGTACCACCGTATTCAAAATATGGTGACATATGAATTAGTGAAAATAACGGTGAACTAACCTGCTGAAGTCTTTTTCAGTTTCAAGTGCCTCTTCGCCGTGACCTAAACGCAACAAATGCCTTTCGTCGATATCAAGAGCGACGATTTTATCGAACAGTTGATTGAGCGCCTGATTGGAATGAGTCACGATTAACGTCCTTTGTTGTGGCCAATTATGATATATATTTGAAATGATTTGCACGGCTACGTCGGTTTTACCAGTACCGGGTGGACCGACAACTAGCGTAAGTCCGGGTTGCATACCGGCTCTGATAGCTTCTACTTGCGTAGGTGTAAACGGTATCCAATTTCTAAAAAAAACAAAAACAATGAATCTCCGTTACTCTCAAAAGATGCGTAATAGTCCAAGCGACGACCGTCGAAAAATAACAGTAAAAGTTTTCAATTTCTGACGTACTTTTTCGGTTCATTAAACAAATACGGTCCTCTGCTCGGTACCACGTGCGGCTCTACAATTATCGACTTATTAGGTTCTTTCTTTTCATCATTTTCTTCATCTTCATTCACAACATCTTCGAACGTCAATTTAAAAGGCCTGACAAGTTTTTTCGGATCATCGACTTTTACTTTAATTTCATAATCCGGAAAGCTATTCCTGAGATGATCCATATCGAGAAAAGTGTCGTTGAAATCAAGCGTAGCGATTTGTTCCGGCATCCGGGTGTAGTGTGCCGCGCCCGGATCCCCGTAGCCGAGTATGATATCGTGAAGCCAATCTGGTACGACGCATTCCGTATTCATCAGTTCTCGAATAGTCTCCAACACAGCTTTGAAATTGTTTTCTTTTGGTTTCCGTCGAATTAGAATGTTAAAACTTTCATAGACATCCTTAAAAACAAAAAATGTATGAATCTCATCCACATAAGCTCGCGGGGGGGAAGGTAAACTTCTTTAGTCGTAGATGTTATTTATATAATTGTGTTGTCAATATTTCCCCTTTAACGTAACGCATTATTTCCCCTTAAAAGTCACATAAAATTGCAAACAGATATCCTCGCTAAAGAAGTTTTACTTCGAAAAATAATGAGTCCTCTTCAAGAAGATCACTTTTTATTTCGACAAGAGATGTCACTTACTTCGTGTCCTTGGCTGGCGCTGTCCATATCATCCCTGTACTGATTACAGTCCAGCCAGACCCTGAATGTGCGTTGGTCTCCCGGCAGAATTGGTCTCGGCTCAGGTCCTTCCTCGATAACGCGACCCGAAGTATCTAGCATTCCCTCTATTTCACAACCTCGGACACACCACAATCCGGTTTGAGGAAGGAACGGTTCTTTGTAATTATATTTAGTGCCTGCAGAAGGAAATTACGACGGAAAACGTTAAAATCAGAACAAGAAAAAAGAAAATAGCGTTTTCTTTACGAGACTCAATATTTTTTCCCTTACCTATAGGCATAGTCGGTTTGATGGACACCAAAAAACAGACGTCGTGTTTACGAAGATTCTCCCATTCCGTTTTGATTTCAGGTCTGACCGACAGATTTATTGAAACGTCAGCTCTTACTCTGGACGGCCTTTTTTCACCTGACAATACATTAAATAGATTAACGGAAGTCTGCTAAACTAAGGCCTGACATTAAACGATTCATAAAATAATCATAATCAAACAGATATGCAGGTTTCCACCCTTCTGTTACAATAAAATCTTATCGAATATTTTCTCTCCCTATTCATGAAAACCGGCGGACAATCGGTTGAATAGTTCCTGAGTTTATTAAACCGACAAACAGACAGGTGTTAACTTTTATAATATAATATGTAGGAGTTGATTGAATATTCAATTATAAATAATTATTAAGAGTACGAAAAAATGAATCAATTTAGTTGCATAACTGGATTCAGTATTATTGGTTGTATGTTAAAATATTTACCTATATTCGGTTTTGCAACTTCAACGACTGCAAAACTCGTGACTGGTTGACCCATTCGTGCCCATCCCCCCCAATAAATGGAGCCGTCTTCAGATTTCCTGTAAAACAATAGAATATATTTAGTATAATAGCTGTTGTCTGCTATAATTGTTAAGAAACATTCATTGTTGTAGCACTATATTAGAAAAATTATTATTCCAACACGTCACCGTCTGGATTTAAACCAGAATCTTTCCACTTTCGCGGCGGAATGAGTTAATCAGTTACTCTACGGTGCACACAATTCAACATTTTAATCCTTCGTAATATAGCGATAACAACACTCAAATTCACTACATGCGAGAGCCAATTATTTTTAGCTGTAGCTAGACATTAACTCTCACAGTAGCGAGGGGTCTTGAATGAATCAAAGATGAACTTTCTATTTCAATACAGTCCTAAGTCACAGAATATTTCTGTTTCGTTAGCAATTTAATATCGGTAAATTATCAACACCATTATTAATATTAGTTATTAGTAGATTTTTTACATACGCTTGTATATAGTTAGAATAGCTAGAATATAGTTTATTTTTATTAATTCATTATTATAAATATCAGATTTATGAACAACAAAATATAGTTTTATTTACCATGGGCAGAGTCTACTGACTGCATCTTCGATGTCTTGCCGAATTTCGTCTGAAATAATGAAAATTAAAATAATAAATAAAGAGAACTGAATTTATTTTGACCTGCCCTCGCCAGGTAGCTATGCCCTATGGTTATATAAAATATTAAAAATACAACAAACCCATGCGATTGTTGTAAACAATTACAACAAATAAATCAATTGTTATTTCTGAATTCAGTCTTACATACAATATGGGTTAACGTGTTTTTTTTTCGGATTGGAAAAAAATCAAAAATCTGCCTTCGTTAAGTTCTGACCCGTGTTTTGTATTATAAATGTGCATAGTTTCAGTTTACTAAGTCAACGAGGTCCTACTGGAGGGTGTGGAAAGACGAACAGACAAACATTTATAGGTAATTAATATTATACAGGGTTTCATTACTTTATGGACAAACCTCGTATAATATATATTGCTAAGACCAGCCCAGGTTATTCCATAACCAATAAAAAATTAATAAAACATTTATACATACATGTAGACTCCAGTCTAAACAAATTGAAATTTCTAAGCAAATAGTCGTGCAAAGTCAAGAACTGGAGATTCAATTTGGGCAGCGCGAGACAACCTTCTCCCGAGAAATAAGCTGTCGGCACGACATTTTCGTTCCAAATTATGTCTTCGGTCGGATAGAGAGGCATCTCGTTTATGGCGTCGAGCTGCGACACCCGACGCTCATGTCTCGAAATTAGGAGCTCCCTTAAGAATTCTTCGTCGGTACGACACCAGTCTATTGGTTCGGATGTCTCTGGAGGCGGCACCAAATTCAAATACGTGGCGATCGCTCGTAATTTATCTTGACTGCAAAATTATTTTTTTTAAATTCGGTTAATTAATTCAGAGTAGAGCGAGATCGTCTTTCAGCGCCCTCTGGTCGACGCTTTCACTTCACGTAAATTGTACTTCGGTTTTATTTTGCGCTGGAAATTATTTTTCGCATTTGGCTTTTTGGCGCCCCTTGCCACGTGACGCCTAAAGCGATCGCTCTTCTGGCTGCGAGGCAAGATTGTAATATTCTGGAGCCGACGGCTCTACTACTGTCGTCGCTACCTACCTCAGAGATCCGAAATGCTTGATGAGCGAGCTTCTAGTGTCAATACTCGCCACGTTGGCCAACGCGAAAGCCCGCAAGTCGGGAAATTTTGCGAACGCAGCCTGCTGTAAGCTTGTGATCTTGTTGTAATGAATTTGCGTCATGTCGTGATCGCTGAGTGGGTCGCCGCTTTCGTCGCTGATTTCGAAACGCGAGTAAAGTTTCAGCACATCTAGCAACTGTAAAAAAACAATTTAAAAAAATAAAAATAAATATATGTTTATTGCAGAAATCATTTTTACAACAAAAATCTACAAACGGTACAGAATTCAGTCTAAGGACTGGTTTTCAATTTTGACCATATCTAAAAATAATATATTAATACACACGAAAACGGTCGTAGCTGTATTGAATACTGAAAACGAATTTTTTTATTAAATTACCCGAGCTATTAAGTGAATTTGAGATATTATATAGAATTTTTGAAAATCTTTTGATTGAATAATATCATTAAGAAATGCGACTGGCTATTTTACACTACGCATTACGGAAGTAAAACTGGTACTTATACAGTCGAACCTGGATAAGCAAGAGTTCTGAGCACAGCTAGCCTCGGGGCACAGCTCCCCTTATTTATTTATTACTTCGATATTTTTGTTAATAAAAGAATTAAATTCGCTTTTCTAATTTTACAGATCAGTCGATTTATTTTAATAAAAAAACGTTATATATACTTTGGATGATTAACTTTGATTTATTTGAAATCGATACGGATCGACAGCGCACGGTCAAATACTGTTTTTTGATCATTCCGTACGTCCGTGATTGGTGACCCTTAACACAAACGACTTTTTATAAAAACAACATAAAAAAAATTACAACAACTTTTTGTTTTCGGCTTTAAAAGAGAAGACCATGCAAACAAAAATGGCTATAAATTCTCATTTAATAATAATGATTGACGTAATAAGGAATATATTTTTCAGTGTAAATAATAAATCGATGAGGCGCCTTTACATAAAAAAAAATAATTGAAGATCGTGCAAAAACAGTGGAGGGTCTCAGAGTATCTTTTACTTCCACAGTTGTTAATAAGTTTATTAACGACTTTTTTTCGAAGTCAAAAGAATTGACCCACAACTTCAAATTATCGAAAAATACGAATTATCGGAATTCGAACTAGCGAAGATCCCCATATACCTAATGTTAATACTTAAGCCTTGAGGAGTTCCTACGCAACTTGGAGAACCAGTGCTAGACCAGGAGGATTTTAAAAATTTCTAAATCTTATTAATCCGTCATTTATTACTGAAACTGAGGAAACACATTTTGTTTGATCGAATAAGCGAAAAAAAAACTTATATGCTAAAATCTCTTTGATATTTTTTGAGAGACTTTTTTTAATGCTGTCTGAAATTCTGAATTCGAAAGCTCGTTGGTATGTTTGGGGAAGAACACAGGGAAGATACGAATGTAAATAAATTCACTGATGATCTTTGATCTTTAAGAAGTGGCGCCTGTATCTTATCTATTCTAGCCAATCGTCACTTGGTATTCCTAGATGTAGACTTTTAGTAAATTACTTTTCGAAAATACCTCACTCATACATAAATAGGCGTGTCATTTACGTGTCAAAGCATTCTGAAATTTAGGCAGCGTTTTTTTATGTTTTGCGGACATTCTTTTTTTTTAAAACAGACATAAATTTATGCGTAAACATAATAAAAAATAATGTTTATCGTCTCTTCAGTTCAGTTTTACACAAACAGATTTTCTTAGCATTATGCGGTGACATCAGTGACCTTAAGTCAAATGCAATAAAATTACTAATCGTAAAAAACAAACTGCATCACATTATAGTAATTTTGCATAAATAAAACGACAGTAAAAATAATTGGCTGCTGCATCTTCAGTGTATCATAAACATTGGTGTGCGTTTTGTAACAGGTTACCAGGAAGGTAAACGTGATCGAATTTTGGCTTAAAAATCAACCACGACTAATATTTGGTATCAGGTTACCAGAAACCTAAGATATCAAGTTTTGTTTAAAAAAAAATCATCGACGGCAATTAATTAACTCGAATTTTACATCGATGAAAACGCGATCTTAACTTTTTTATAGAGCTTAGCGTCAAAAATTCGAATGAAATCACACCATTAAACGAACTTAGCTAAGAGAAAATAGTGTTCTATATTTTCTCTGCATTCTCTTTGCATTATTATATTTATGAATTAATTATTTATGTCTTACTAGTTGGCAATGATGAACACAATTGATATATTAATATGTAAGAATGAAATAATTATCTTTGTAACAACGCTATTCAATGACAATGATAACCTTACAATGTTTTGTCATTTAATTTATTGTAAGGGAACACCTAAATAAATGTTGTGAGTGATATAAACTTGACCTAGAAACATATTTTACGTAATGATACCGCATGAACAAACTATGTAATTTGAGATTCACAAATTAAATTTTTTTATTGACCAGGTGTAGGGGTACAAATTTTATGTGAAAGGGAATTACATAAAATTCCTGCAGAGACTTAAGAAGTCTGTGCGCAGGCCTAGTTAGTCTGTGCGCAGGCCTAGTTAACAACAAAATGGGAAATATTTGCGTGAAATCTGTCTAAAATAAAACTTGGTATAAAGTGATCAGAAATGCAAAGAGTTGGAGATAACTTCACCCACCAAAAAAATAGGATAGAACCAAGAAGCTTTGCATACTTATCAAGGACTGATGACAATACAATAATTTAATAAGTTTGTCCCATTATCCTGACCAGCGCCTTCAGGATAAAAAAAACTTGAAAAATTACAGCAAGCAAACTAACACACTCTTCAGTGACATACGTTGCGTTGCCTACCCTATAGTCAAATGCAATGTTGTTTTTTAGAGTTAAAAAAACTAATACAACACGCTTTTATGAACTAAAAAAATGCAAAATAATTTGAGAACAAAATTAGCTTTACTGTAAAAAGCGTGGAGTGCTTAATATCGGTAATAAATTTTTCAGTTACTAGCTATTTGTAAACGTAGAGCTATTATGAAAATTTAAGCATGCCACGCTCTTTACGAAAAAACTAATTTTGTTGTCCAATTATTTTGCATTTTTTTAGTTCATAAAAGCGTGCTCTTTTAGTTTTTAAGGTTCCGTACATCCGATGAAAAAACGGAACCCTTATAGGATCACTGTCGTGTCTGTCTGTTTTTAAACTCTAAACTATTTAATTCCCAACCAAAAATTCTCATTCGCGTACTACTCGAGTCGCAAAGGAAACTCCACCACTGGCACACCCCTGGCGATTCTTTGATCGCGTAAAAGCTTTTTGTTCGATATGTTTCTTTTAATTAAGTTCTTGCGACCGTGACATTCCCCACTTCAGCGACCGACTGTCGTAGAGTTCACGTTGTTGAGACAGTGAACACGCGAAGTCAGGCGAAGTGTTTAATTTTAGTTGCAGCCAAGCAAACTTAGTGAACGCGTGTCAACATTTACTAACACAATATAAATATATCCACTTGACATAACTTTAATCAAATCAGGCCACAACGATATTATTTCTGCTTTCTGGTACAAGGCGACAAAAATATCAAATAAATTATAAAATAGCGCTGTTCTATTTTCAATTAAAGTTTTACAATCGCTAAAAACCAATCGGAATTTTACGCCGAACAAACAAAACACTGTATAATTGTTTTTAATGTGTTTTGAAACAATTGAAACGAAAAGATAATAATAATATTTACAGTTTCATTGATCAAATAATGTTTATAATATAAATATTTTTTACAAGTCCACGTTTTTGTAACCTGAATTTACAGTTAAATTGTCGGTACAAACTGTTAATATACAAGTGAAAACAATGAGATAAAAAACAATAGTACCTATACGTGTTAAACTGAAAAAGTGTTTTCTATATTGTGTTTGCTAATTAAATACAATTAAATTAAGGTAAATACAACTTATTTTTTTATTAATAAGGTCCCTCATCTAGTAAACATTTCATAGTTTAACATCCGGTTTTTTGGTAAATGTTTCGATTAATCAATGCTATGTTAATATTTTGTTGAAAATCCAATTGATTCTTTTGCTAGTTCTCGGATTAGAACCTGAGAACTGAGGACTTGTAATAGAGAAGTCGTTGAAATATTAAAAATAATTGCAGCGCTACCAGCAAGTTGTCTGAATTCATCCACGAATACAAAAAATACATTCGAGTAGAAAAATATATTTTATTTTATTCAGTGTAACCCTTTATCGAAGCGCATATACGATCTGAACTGAATAAGGGCCAGTGCACACATGCAACTTTTTGTATCACGAGTGTGCGACTTAGTTGTTTGTATAGATCGTTAAACACCAGCTATACCCAGCACCGATTCTAACCTTTTATCAGGGTAGAGCGAGATTGTCAGTGCCTTTTGGTCGACGCTTTCACTTCACGTAAATTGTACTTCGGTTTTATGTTAAATAAATAAGTCCCAAATTTTCAAAAATCAACTTTTATTGCAAATATCAACACTTAAATTAAATCAAGTAGCTTTAATTATTATACTTCTGCTTCTTTAAATTAAGAAAGTTCCTACCGCTAGGTATATAATTAAATAAGTATTTGGTGTTCATTTCAATCAGGCACTAAATAATCAAATTGTTTTTCGCATTTGGCTTTTTGGCGCCAAAAGGGACCCCTCCCCTCGCTCTACCCCAGGGTCGGCACTGCAGCTACCACCAGGTAAGGTGAAATACACAACCGACGTGTCACGAAAGCGCGATTGTCGAATATACAAACATATCATCGCTATATCGAACGAGAAATTTAGAGTAAACGTCAAATCGCGATTCAATGGCTAAATCGCACGTTTTCGATACAAAAAGTACGTAGCATAATATGTGTGCCACGGGTCAGTACCACACCGCCAAGAATCATTGCCTTACAACTATTTTTAGATTAAAAAACATTCCAAAAATAAATATGATATATTTTTTTAAATAGGTACAGGTCGAATTTACTGATCTTTGTAAACAATACAGTCCGCTAGTGTAGATATATCATAATATCAGTAATTTTATCAAAATGTAAAGTACGATATGCATATTTGTTTGAACCTTGACTGCGTATTAAGACGCGTCCATAAAAAGAAGGATCAACAGATTTATGATGTCATTATAATGATTTAATAACTTAATTGTACTTTTACAATTAAATTAAGTACATATTGTATTGTTATTATTAAACAATTTTGTTGAAATATACTAAAAACTAGTCATTACCCGCGACTACTCCTCGGTTTACACGGTGATTGACTCAACTTGTTTCCGATCGGTTTTTGTTTTGGAGATATCGATGCATGGAGTTTTCTGAGCTTAATTTTTGTCCTTAAGATTACTGAGTACCGCAGCTGTTCAATGTGCTCTTTTTTACCCGCATTGATTTATCTTATGAACAGTTGGATGTGTGCATGTAAAATGCACTCACGTTTCGGAAATCTCTAATTTCTATGAAAAAGCTTATTCAATCTTTGTAGGATAATGCTTACAAAATAAACTAGAAATATATATCATTCTTCCCATCTAACTTTGAACCAAGTTTTTACAGTTTATTTGATCTAAATAAACAATTTCAAATCAGACAATTAGCATACATTTTTACACAAAATACAGTACAGAAAAAAAAAATTGAAAAAAATTAATGAGCAAGCCACGATTGTCAAACTCTAGTTAAGACAATAGATCTATCTATCTACGTTAAGTATCTATAATATGTAAGTATAGTTATTGAACGCAAGGCTAAAAATGTGTTAATTTTTAATTTTGTTATTAATTAGTATTCCTGAAATGAATCACAATCAACAATCCACGCAAATCGCAAAGTGTACGTACGTGACGTTATCTTTCCATTGTAATTTATATAAACAGTAATATTGATGAATAATTCATATCGTTCAATGAAGTATAAGTTCATCTATGATTAACGTATCTATCGTCTTGCGTAAACTTACAACATCACAGTTATTGCGTCTGCTTTGACCGCAACCTTAGTAGAAGAGCTGTTAGACATTTTTGGGTAGGCCGGTATTTGAGGCACCGTGAAAATTTGTACAATCTTTAGAGAGAGGGGGGTAATGGGGGGGGGAGAATTCCAAACTGCGCTCACAAACACATCTATTATAGTATATTAACCGCAAGGGCAGGAATTTCAATTTTCTAGCCGTATGGTGTATACTATTTTTCTTTATATCCGGTCGAAAGTACGTAGGTACTTTCGTATCAGTGTGCACAAGAAAACTGTTTCGGCCCGCTGTTTCAGATGGCGTGTGAGTAATTCCAGCAGTGCATAAATGTTAGACTTTTTGCCTTAAAATCGAAGCCGAAAGTACGTACTTTCGACCGCATATAAAGAAAAAATAATTTTGCACGAATGGTAAAAAACCGTTGTATCATTATAGTATCACATAACAATATGAACAATGTAATAACATACTACACACAATTTTTATAGCAGATAAGAAAACTATCTGCTTGCTATCATAAATACTAGGGGGCAGCGAAGCTATCAATGAAGTTACAGGCCCGGGTTTTAAATAGAACTAAAACAGTTATCCATAACATTTAATCTTTTATTATAACGTCCAATTCTCATTCGACTTTCAGTATCGCGTAGGTACAATGTTTATAATACTTTACGAAACTGAAGCACACTTTTCTCTCTATTCTATTTT
This sequence comes from Venustoraphidia nigricollis, assembly GCA_034508555.1. Classification (NCBI taxonomy): domain Eukaryota; kingdom Metazoa; phylum Arthropoda; class Insecta; order Raphidioptera; family Raphidiidae; genus Venustoraphidia; species Venustoraphidia nigricollis. The sequence goes on along the minus strand of JAVRKA010000045.1, from coordinate 2,529,053 downwards.
TGATTTTGAGTACTTGTTTAACAATTCCAACGTATAATTTCATAATACGCTCCATATCGAGTACAATATTATTCATCAGTTCGTAACACTAAAATGTCTGTGTTTTCAGTAAGCTGTAACTTTAGTGAGCGTGTATGGTCGGCGCTGTGCCGATAAAACTTAACCAATTTAGATAGGGCTCCAATTTAATTTTTGTACCGGTGCCCTTGTTTACGTAGACGTGCCACTGATTTGGCACGTACCACCCCAATATATATATATCAATAGCTCTAATTTATCACAGAAAATGAATCTTCGGATCCAAGATCCAGAAAGCGTTTACCTAACACCCCGTATAACGTCAATGACAAAAATTACTTTTATCAACACTTATACTTTTATCTGAAGTGCGTAACAATATTACCCGATTCCGACGTATCTTTCAATTATTGTATTTTCTATGGAAAATTGATCGAAATAATCAGCCTGATAAGTTATCTTGATTGTAATGATAATTTGAAACAAAATCGCTTGCTGATTGATGACCTATCAAAAACCTGTATAGGAAGACCCTGAACTACAGCGACATTCATTTGTCCAAGGAAGCCAGCGAAAACCTTGATCAAGGTCGTTCAATGCAATTTTCTGTACTTTTTTTTGACAATTTAAATCGCCAATAGTCGAGAGAAGCAGATGTCCTCGCGTTTAAACTGGCTCTATAAAATGTTAAACTAACTTGGCCGCCGGGCCTCGAAGACTTCTGGGTTGCCAGAAGTTGTTGAAACGGAATTGATGATTTCAAGTGCGGTTTTCGTCATGTGATCTATAGATCACGTAACACGATTTGTCACTTAACCCTTCGTTTCTAGTACGCGACAGATGTGTAATTACTAGAACAAGCCGTGTAAGAAGAATTGCATTGCACGTACGCCGCTTACCTAAAATAAGGTAATCATCTCCCGATGTTGATTTTTTATAAGGTCACCAACAACAGCCATAGGATTATTTCGATCTATAACACCAATTCATATTTTCAATATTATTTTTTGTTAATAAAAATTGAAAATGAAATTACCAGTTTTCGGATTAGAACCTGGGAACTGGGGGCTTGTAACAGAGAAGTCACGGAACGGCATTGGTATATACAATTACGCTCGGCTAATCCCTCTTTGAGAGATTCTTTTTAAAATAACGCGTTATGGAGGCATCGTTGGCCTGTCTCTCTATAAATTATACTAGCTGCGAACCGAATTTTACGATCCGAAATTAATATTTTTAGTACCTATGCTTAATCATTTGTGATAGATTTCAATCAAGTCTACTCCTCGACTAAATTCTTAATATCGATATAAGTAAAGATTTTTTTCGGTTCTGATTACAGAAATTTAAGATAGTTTTTTCAGTCCCGATTATTTATCGAAGTTTTAGATTTAAAAAATACATTCTCTAAATGAAAAGAATTTCGTGTATAAAAACAAAACCAGTTCGGGAATTCCAGTATTTAATGAACGTGATTTTGTAAGAGGTACACAAAAAACTTGACATGAAATCAGAAAAATAACTGTTATGAAAAAAAATGAGATTTAACATTTAGCATATTTTTATAGACTTTGAATATTTAAATAGCATAATTAATAAAGTAAATATACATGTTTTGAGAGTTTATAATTTATAGTTCTGTATAGCAAAATTACTTTAATTTAATCCATCTATATATGTATAAAAAAATCGATGTGTGTATGTATGATCCCTATAGACTCCAAAACGGCTGGGTCGATTTTGATGACATTTTCAGACAATCTTCAGCGAGTAATCCTGTGAAGTTTGGAAGCGATCGAATCAACATATTTTTTTTGTTTTGTTTTGTTTTTTGGCAATTTTGATTTTTCTTCGATTTTTGAACATTGAATCCGCGCAAATTCAATACACGTTGAGAATTGTATGATAATGATTCTCATCTTTTATGGCAATAGATAATTAATTAGTGCTATCTGTGCGAAGCCAGACCGGACCGCTAGTACATTATAATTGTGAAAATGTTCGTTATTCTATTATTCCTCAATGAAATTTTGGTTGCAGCTAAATTGTGACCCGGAATAACACAATATATGCTACTTTTTATCCCGACGGATAACACGGGACTTAATTTTCTGTTTGCTTCTCCCCCCGTGGGTACAACCGATTTGAAAGAAATTTTACATACAGAAACTCTATGATTATTTGGAGTAGTAATTATAACTCCATTTTATGTATATCGTCTGAAGCAATTGTTAAACGGTGTGTTTGAATTTAAAATGTAACAAAACGATCGACTTTTGTTTTTTTCGTCTCGACATTAATTTTGTAAAAATCAAGTTAGTGTATATCTACCGGGAATTTACATTAAACGTGTTTTTATTAAAATAATATTATAGAATATTAAAATGTTACCTAATTTCCGAATCAACAAAAACCGGATTTTCATATAAAAAATCAATGAACAAATGAAGGAATGCGGTCGATTAATTAACATTCGTTTGTTTTCAACAAAGGACACTTCGATCTAAAACACTGGAAGAAACAGAAAACTTTTTTTTCAAACGAACTTTGATCGAAGTCCATTAAAAAAAGAACTGCGTGTTATTCTTATCCTATATTTTACAGAAGAATTCTTTTTATATTTTTATGCAAACCTAGAGAGAAAACATTGAAAAAATTGATAGCGTCATAAATCAATTATGACGAGAGTAATATTTCTCATAAACTTTTTTTTATAATTAGCACTTTTATACGATGTAAACGTTTAAACAAATTATTTATTCACATATATAATTGACGGTACATAATTACGACCGGTGTATAATAATAAATTTCCATTCGAATTATTTTTTAAAAACACCATTTACCATTTATCTATTCTTGTTAACATGGGTGTCCGATGCGGATACGAATTTAAATAGGTGGTTCGGCCCGGCTTCGCTCGGAGTAGCCTTAGTTTCTCGGACTAACTTACTCTACACAAATCGGGAAGGAAACTATTCCGGATTTGCCAAGCAATATAAACCGTGTAAATCTCATGACGCGAAACACGAACTATAGATATGAGGAAATGAAACGCAATGTTAAAAGAATGGCTTCGATTTGGCGAAGAAGCTATAGTTCGTGAGTGGATTTGTTTTATTAGTGTATTTGCCATATGGCAACATACACTATTGGCGTCGGTCGGATGGCGGGACCTAGGGGCCGGACCAAAATTTCTCGACGTTTCATAACCTCCTAAACACTTTGGCACCATTTTTAAAAATGTTTATATATATATATATATATATATATATATTTATATATATATATATATATATATATATATATATATATTTATATATATATATATATATATATATATATATATATATATGTGCGGGCAATAACTTTCGAAAGAGTTAATTGATTTTAACGAAATTTTGTCCGCATGTTGGAATGCACCACCGCAAGAACCCTATTTAAAATGGGCCCAATCGGGCCATTTTAAGGGTAGTTTTTAAGGGTTGAAAAATGTTTTTGGGCCCCAAAATACCGAAAAAATTCTCCGAATCGTGTCAAAATTGAAATTTAACCCTCTGGCAGTAATTAAAAAGTGTCCCCAAAAGTTTAATAAAATCGGCCCGACAGGACCGGATTTACAAATTTTATGAAAACACTAGTTTGCAGATAGTGACTTATTTATTGAAGGGTGTATTTAATTCGGTGTAGACGTTAGATTGATAATAATATTACAATTAAGAAAAAAAATGTTATTTTAAGGGGTGTATTAAGGGGTAAAATTTTTTATTTTGCCCAAAAACAAACTTAATTTCGCATAATAAAAGTATAAAACCACACGGCCCTATATACAAGCAAATACACTATATTGTTGGCAGGGTTTTGGCACTGCGACCCGGGTTTTTTTTTTCCTTAATTACGAAAACTTGAACATCTTTTAAATGAATTGTTTGCCTCAAAATGGTGAACGACTGCGGTAATCTGTCAAATCTAGGGGCTTGAATAATTCATCAGCGCTATTAGTGTCTAAAAAATGAATTATGTGTGCATTCGTTTTTATGGATGCAAAAATCACGAAAAAGTCCCTATATCTTACTTCGTGATGCCAAGGCTCACCCTTTGGAGAGTCTTTCTGTGACGGACAGACATTTTTTAGGGTTTCGTACCTCAAAAGGAAAAAACGAAACCCTTATAATAGGATCACTCGTGTGTCTGTCCGTCCTACTGTTTTAGCCAATTTGCTCCGAACTACTTGACTGATTGAGTTGAAATTTGGTACACATATGTAAGTCGGTGACCCAAAAATAGATGTGTAATGTAAATAAATGAATTTTGAACATGGTGGTCATTTTTGGGGAAAAAATTAGGAAATTAAAAAAAAAAGTTTGGCAAACTGTATCGTGTGACATATCAAATGAAAGAGCTTGTCATAAGGATCCCAAATATATTTTTTTATAATTTTAAAATAAATAGTTTTAAAGTTATTTAAGACAATATATGAACATGTGACCATTCCCCCCCCTGTATCTCCGAAACTACTGGGCCTAAAATTTTGAAAAAAATAGGGAATGTCGGGTCTCAGCCATAGTTTACAGGAAAACCTAAACGAAAATTTTAAATCTTAAAGTACTCACGGAAAACGGAATAGTACGAAACCCTAATCTTGCGAGTTCGACTTGCACTTAACCAGTTTTTTTATATAGTTAAGATCTATTCTGTTACCTTAGTTAAATATAAAAGTAGTTGATAAGATTCATAGATATAAGTGGTCGGTAATTGGTGTATTTACCTTAGTGTTTAATAATTAATTATTATTTTATGGAAATACCTACAATTTAGTTTTTTTGTAAATCTGGATAATTTCTGTTCAGCCGTAATTATTTAATTGAAACTAATTTTGATTTCTTTGAACTCTATTCCACAAGAAAAATACGTTCAATTTAAAACTCATCTCTAGAGACAAGCAACATTTAAATACAAATATTAAAGTAAATTTTTTTCAAAAGAAAAAATAAGCCGTGTCTTTAAAATAATATTAAAGTAAATAAAATTCGTCATTCAATGTTATTTGTTTATATTATTTGTTAAGTGTTTTAACAGTTTGTTTATTTTAGAATTATATCAAAAATAATGTTTTTCGGAAGATTTTAAAATGAGTTTTTCCCGTCTTATTTTCTTAGTATTTATAACCGAAAAACAAGTATTACATATTTTTTATTCAATAATATAACAACCACTGAATATCTACCGAGGGCTACGCAACGAATAATATTTACTACAGATGATTCATAACTTTCTTTATTCTTTACGTGCATCCAAAGTCGCAAGATTAAAAAAAGTGACACGCTTGATTAGAACCAGTCAAATCGATAAACTAGAATGGTTAAAAATTTATGTACCAGCAGTTATAAAACACAACAATCATAAAATGGAACAGTAAAACACTTTTACAGGGTTTTTATTAACTTCACTTGTTTGTTAGCTAATTAGGACCAAATATTTTAAACTAATTTTGGGCCACGTCCATATATTCTATCGATTTGCAGCAAAATGCTTTAGAACTGTCCGAGCTAGTTCAGAATTGTAAGAACTGCGCCAAAACTGTAAACAGTAGAACGATATGCTCATTTTAAATTGTTTGGGGAGATATATTTCTTCTTCTTTTTAGTGAACAATGTTTTGATTTATCTAGGAGTCTAGGCAGTCTACAAACTAGTATTTTTTACGTTTTAATCAAAACTATAGAAGCTATAAACGATTTTATCATCAGGCTCCAGAAACATACTTAGATATTACCCGCACCTTCGCTCGCGTTAATATCGGCTTTTTGTCTGTTTTACATATCCGGCCAATGCAAAAAAACTGTACTGCTTAGATTATGAAGTGCGTTATTGCCCATTATTTTGGAATAACTATCTTTTAACTGTACTTCATTGAAATTTCGTAAAAAAAAATTATAAATCATAAAGTTACGATTTTATTAATTCGTATCGATTTCGTTAATTAATTATTATCGAGGGGAAAACCACAGTCAATCGGCAAAAAATAATTTCGGAAATATCGACTGAAATAGTAAAAAAACGGGATATCGAAACATCCTGTGTAATGAATGTACCATTTGCGTCAATAGAATTATGATGATAACAGAGCAATGTATGTAGATTAAAAATATTACATTTTGTACTTAAAATTACGAGCACGGTCGTCCGGGCGTCCTATTTGCGACAGAACAGATTCCGTTGGTAGAAAAAAGTATATAAAAGGTGTTAAATTCTAACAGGCTCGGCCCAGGAATTATTAGCACAAATTTCGCTCATCACCGATGGGTTAGAATGCTGTGGCAGATAGAATAAATAAGTAAAAATGAAGTTTGTTGAATGTAGTCCCATCGAAAATAGGACACACCGTAATGTTACGTGCGCATATGATGATGATGATGGGATGAAATCAACCGAAGCGCGAGGTAATTCAACTCGTCGAATTGTATTCATATATGTAGTCTGTGACCATAACGTACAAACTGTACAACAAAAACAAGCATTACACAGCGATGTTACGGTGTTAATTATTGTTGTTCATTTAATTAACAAAAGTGTACATTAATTAGTAATTATTAAATTTCATAACGCGTTTTAATACAAGTTTTTGTTAATACAAACTGCTGCTGAATTTTGATTCAATCGTAAGGTCAGTTTAAAAAAGTAAATTAAATTGCTCACCTTAAAGTTAATACAAAAATATTAGTTTTTCATTAAATGCCGTTGTTTGCATCGCATTTCCTTGGTTTCTCTCATACAAGCCCCCAATTCCCATAGATTCCGGAGAGCTGGTAAAATTATCAATTGAATTTTCAATTTATTAAAATAAAATCAAAAATATAAATCGGTGATAAGTCCAAGCAGCACAAGCTATTGGTGGCTTGAAACAAATTAAAATACTTCCAATAATGCATACAACACATCAACTTAAGCTTATTTCTCATTTGTCTCTAATCTGAAGACATACGATAAAATAGTATTTATTTATGATAAAGCAAATGGTTAATTTTTTGTGGTACTGATGGATAAAAGAAACTATCTAAAATATTTTAAAATATTGAGGAACATACAGTAAGACCTCGCTTAACGCTGCTCCGCTGACGCTTTTTGTAAATAAAAAATTTAGTCACTATAACGTAAATTATGGATCAATGTATACAATATGATTCAAATGTTGATAGAAATTCAAAGGCAAGACGCAATATCTTGCTATCGACAACAGCTTGCTGAACGAAACAGAAAAAGGCAAATGACAGACGATTTCTTCACAAAAAACAGTATATGTCAAATGAGGAACCTTCGTCATCACAAACATAACAGCTTACTCGAACTTTTATTTGATTTTCATTAACGTTTAATGAACTAAAAACGATATTACCAATAAATAAATCTATAAATAATGTAACAATAAAGTATTTAACAATAAACGTTGCAAAATTAAACAAAACAATCAAAAAAACTAACTAGGTTCTGCCTATTATCTACGTATTAAGATGCCTTGTTTAGCGCTGTTTCGTATAGCGCAATAACTTATTGGAATGTATCTCTCGCGTTAGCGGGGTCTTACTCTATTTTATGTACAATAATCAGTGTGCTGTATAAAAAAACACATTTAATGTGGAATGTTGCCAGTAAATACATTAAAAACTTTAAAAGCCGTATCTCATACAAATCCAGTTCGTTTCGAAATTATTAAGGTAACGCACCAATATAGATATTTTTAACACATTCACGTAAATAACCCAGTTTATTCATCCAGTAGAAGAGATGTTAGACACTTTTGGGTGGGTATTTGAGGCACTGTAAAAATGTGTACGATACCTCTTTAGTAATATCCGAATACAAAAACACAGACCTGGTTGAAGGGTAGCGAGGTTTAAACCGACCCTCAAATTTTTAAATTAACAAATTTTTTATCGCAATAAACAGCCCTTGAGGCATTTTGAAATTTTAATACCTTGAAATTTAGTATTTAAGGAGTTGAAAAATAAAAAAGCCACATTTCTTAATCGGGTCTAAAATTTGACCAGGTGTTTGCAAAATTATGTTTTTAAAAAATTTTAAAAATATATTTGAGGCACGTTGAAATTTAAACAGAATAATATTAATAACTAAAAATAGATAGGTACATCAAAAAGACAGGTGGTTTCGGCGGGACATTTTACCTGCCAGGCGATCAATAGGTTTGATAAATCGGTTAAGCCCCGCTACCCTTCAGCCAGGTCTGTGTTTTTGTATTCAGATATTACTAAAAAGTTATTATACAAATTTTTACAGTGCTTCAAATACTTATACAAAAATGCTTAATAGCTCTTGACCTACGACTTCGACTTCTGCAGTCACGCTTTTCCCACATTCGATCGGAATCAACCTGCCTACTACGTCAATAATATTGTGTTTCTTTTCAGAAAATGTTGTTACCATCTTTAACAATCGTCCTGTTGGCAATGTTATCGGTCGGTGCGACTTTTGTACCGAGCAACGACGGTACCGGGCCGCCATGTTGTCCCGGCGACAATGCGTACAACGTGACGATACGGAGTTGCGTCGGTCTTAAGGACGGCGCCGTCGCCCAGAGGTTGATGGCATGTCCGCACGGCCTTTACGTGTTGAACCCGGCGATTGACGACAATGACGCCTTCGCGATCAAACAAGGTCATCTTATCATGCAGTACCAAAGCGAGGAAACGGACAGATTCACGCCAGAAAAGTAAGTATACACAGATGTTGTAAATTATAGACGCTCGACAACAGAGCATCTTAATCTGAAAAGCTGTCATCCATGCTGGGTTGCTCAGAAAATCAAATTTATATCAGTGAGCTGAAATGGAAATGGGCTCTGCTGAATTTTACCGTTAGGGGCGCCAGCTATTTAATGGCCTCAGTAGCTGTGAATAGATCATAGCAGTGTGTGCAAAATAAGTTTATTTCAAATAATAAAACACTGACAATGCTGTGTTTACCAATGTTCAAATTATTTTGTATTTCCAAAGGATCTGGAACTGCAATAAAGTGGTGATATGCTATCAGAAGGGACAAAACTTTTACTGTAAGTGCTGGGACAATAGTTTGAGAAGCCCACTTTTTACTACAGAAGATTTTTCCCCAGAATTCTCTTTATTTGCACGATGGTTATAATATTAAAATATCACAAATTTACTTTGATATATTTTTTATTTAAATCACGTACCTAACTTAGGAAGGAACACGTTTTGGTTTATACTATAGTCCTTACTGAAAACCAATCACAACTTAGGTCTTATGTACCTGCTGCCACCTACGTTACTTTGGTCATGCCCATTATGACCATATAGTAGAATTTTGAATCCATTAGAGTCTAATTCGGCCAAAAAATGAACCTTCCACAAAATATTCGACTTCAGTCAAAATACTGATCTTCGGTCGATATTTTTTTAAAAACTATGAGGTCATTAATATCTTTATCATAATTTGGTTCAAATTTTTAGTTGAAAAAAACAAAATTATTATATTTATTTTAGATACTGTGTGACAAATTTCATTGAGGAAAACGTAACTGTTGCCATGGTTTGTTTCCCGGAACAAGAGGAGAAGTCTTTTGTGACTAACGTGGTGTGTTCTATGATATCGGTTCTGTTCATATTGATCACTCTGGTCGTCTACTGTATTGTGCCGGACCTCAGGGACTTACAGGTACGTAAATCCTCTACCAAGCGCCTACGCATTTAATGATTTTAATCAGCGGTCTAGCTAAGCAAACATGGATAGAACGCACGGGCGCGCGTTTTCGTAACCGTGACGCATGACATTTTTCCCATTTTACTCCCCAGCAGCCGAGCAAGCAACGTCCGAAAAAAAGCTACGCTTCAAAAAAAAAAAAAATTCCCGTATCTTTAGTGTTTTTTCCGTGCCCTGTTTTTTTCGAGACCTATGAATTCTTTCATTGGCGGACATGTTTGTTATCAGTTACTGTTTGTTTACGTTATGCGAGTTATTGTTTTGGAGTTTCAACATCCGAAGTGAACATATTTCATACTAGCTTTGAAACTTTCAGTTATGATTAAATTTTGTAATTCAATTTTTGACCCACTTCGACATATCCAATCGACTTGCAACTTTGCGTACATACGTAGTTCCGATGACAATAAAATCTTTTCTTATAATGATCTAATTTGCAAAACTTTAACTCCTTCACCATTCAAAATTTCCGTAACTATCACGCCACTTCCACCATAAATGTCCCGTTTCTCCCACCACGCGAGATACAATATTTTCATGTACATATTCGAAAAAAGCTTAGCCACCTAAAACATTTTTTTAACTAAAAACTAATTGGCCAAACAGAAACCATCTTATGATGAGAAAAATATCCACACAAGATAAATTAAAATGTAATTTATAACAAGAAGTTAATTAATCGACGACATGTTTCGGCATAAGCCATCTTCAGGTCAACAATTCATGTAAATTAAACAGAGGTTAATTAAATAACTGAAATAGTTCAAACATTGAGCTTAAACTTAAAATATATAGATATTTCAATCTAGAGATATTAAAAAGAAAAACAAGTGGGTTTACGCTTACTTAGTTGTTTTTAATTTATCTTGTGTGGATGTTTTTTTTCCATCATATTGATTAGTACGCAAGAAATAAAGGAGGTTTTTTCCAACAAGAAACCATATTTCTTGAGTGACCGCCATTCCCCTATTCTCCCCTATTACGAAAACCATAAAAACTAACTACATCAGTGCGTGATTTCTGCCATTATTTATAATATTTTTGTCTGTGCAGGGAAAATGTCTGATGGGCGCTATATTCAGTTTAGCTATGGGTTTCATAGTTTTGGCATTTGCCCAGACGTTTAGCGGCCATTTAAGCGACGCTGAATGCACGACGTCCGGTAAGAACACCTAAAAAATACATAAGTGCAATAGACTCTCGATTAATCAGATTCTCGCAGGAAAACAAAATTACGAAGTTCCCGTTTCTTTATCTACACTAATAGAAATTCCAAAACTTCTTGGCTTCCGAGTTTGTAGGCCGTGGTCCATTGGTATTTCTACCTGACGTTTCATCTACAGCAGCTGTAGATCAAACGTCAAGTAGAAATATCAATGAATCAACGCCTACAAATCCGGAGCCCAAGAAGTTTTGAAACAACACACGGTCGTGAAAACCTATACACTTGGATAAAAATGAAATGTTTGTATGTTGGTTTGTGGCGATAATCTCAGGAACTACTGAACCGATTTGAAAAATTCTTTCACTGTTTAAAAGCCTACTTCCTCCGATTAAAAATAGGCTAATATTATTACGCTATGTTAACAATGCGGGGAGCATCGAGTGAAACTGTTGGGGATGCCGCACGTAAACTCTGATTTAACGTTGACTAATCGATAAGCGAGATTCTACCCGGTCGAAGCCGGGTCGCATATCTAGTTTTATATCGAACAGAATGTATGATTTATTTGTTTCCACTTAGTATCAATTATTTATCGAGAGTCTATTGTATTCGAATTTGTGTCCTAAATATACTTTTCGAAAAACTGCAACTGTATAACTTTTCAGGTTTCTTTTTGTATTTTTGGATGATTGCTGCGTTCTTTTGGCTGAATGTGGTTTCTATAAATGTATGGAGAACGGTAAGGTAGGGTACTATTTTTACTACGTCTTTTTCTCTTAGGCGGATAGGTTTTTGTAACGATTTGCATCACTGGTACGTCATTTGTTTAAAAAAAACTGTCTAGGAAAATGAAAAAAATATTTTTTCTTTATACGCCTCGGGCATCATGTCGCGCAGTGCAGGAATTTTAACATTCTACCCTCACGGGGTAATATACTATTAACATACAGAATCGTTTAGTGTACAAATGTAACTCGGAGATTCCCAATTTTTTATAGGAGTAAAACTTACGCAAAATCTTACAAAATGAATGAATAATTAAGGGTTCGCGACAATTGGTGAAAAAGTTTAGGAAACGCTGATGTTGATGAAAAAAGCCGCAATACTAAATACAGCTTTCTTTTTGTAGAAATAAAGTATCTTCAATATCTGAAAGTCGACTGTTTTATATCTACTGTTTGTACGCGTGGGGTGTCTCGTTCATGTTACTCGTCATCGTTATCATCGCCCAACATGTGCCAGGAGGTCACCCGAACCCTGGATTTGGATTGAAGAGATGCTGGTTCCAAGGTATTGACAAAAAAAACAAGTACCTACTACAAAAGTTATTGTGCAACGAGTGCGGGAAGTTGGCTATTGCCCACGAAAGCGAAGTTTAGCGCACGAACGAAGCGAGTGCGAGCAATTTCGCTTTCGTGGGCAATGAACAATGCCGCACGAATTGCACATACTATTTTTTTATTGCGAATTCATTTTAAAACTTTCGTAAATTTTTATTATCAATATATTTTAACCTTGTTATATAAATTAAACTGTCACGTCAACCTCAATTCTGTAAATATTTCGATTGTATTACCAACGTTACCTTTTTTGTTTTTCTAAATTTCAGTGCGCAAAATAAAGATATGGGCAAACAGTTACTTTTCAACCGTAACTTAGGTTTAAAAATTGTTATTTTTCTGCATGAGCAATAAAATACCATGAATTAATTTTAAGATGAAACATACAAATTTTCATTTACATGGTTACACAATAACATTTCTGACAGAAATGTAATTCGCGTTTCTTTTAAAATGGAACATAGGAATGCGTAAAAGTAATAATAAATACACATGATATTATGCTTTTTTTTAACTAGTCAAAGTAAATTTTTGAAAATTCCCCCATTCACTGCCAAGCATGAAAATTCTTCAAAACGTTACTTAACTGAAAAGGTGTTATATCCCTTGATGCGTTTCGTATTTTAGTCTTCAATTGGTCTAAATTTAACGGATCACCATTGAATATTTTAGATTTTAAATACCCCCAGTAAAAAAAATCATTTGGAGCGAGGTCGGGTGACCTTAAAATGTATTAGCAATTGAAGCTTATCGACGGCCGTTATTCTTCCGGATAGACGTTATGTTCTATTTTAAAATAAACGCGTAATTACATTGCTGTAACCATGTAAACGGAAATTTGTATGTTTCATCTTAAAATAAATTCACGGTATATTATTTTAATATAAAATATCTTATTTTGTTCTATCCATAGCCAGTTTTATAAGGGGTTCGCTGTTATCTTGGAAATCTAATTTAATCCGTCTATGAACACTTGGAATAACTACTGGCCAGTTTTTTCTCACTTAAAAAAAAACTGACACAGATTCTAACCATATAGGGAAAAAAATGTAGGACATAAGATTGAAACTATTGATTATTACAGGAGTTACTGAAAACTGGGTATACTTTTACGGTCCTATCGCGATCTTGCTGGGATGCAACGCCGTTCTTTACACGATGACAATTATAAAACTGTGGAGAGACCATAAAGATTTTACTTCGATGAGTAAACTACGTTCCCATCGATACAAGTAAGACTTCAAAACGATTACTAACATCCCTTGGAAATGAACTGTCTAATCGGAGATCTAAAACATTACAATTTTCGATTTTTAGGTGTCTGCTGTACATGAAACTCTTCATGGTGATGGGACTGTGCTGGATATTTGAACCGCTCTCTTATTACGTTCTAGAAGGCCGAGAATCGTCTCTTTTCTGGTAAGACACGTTCTTAATTATATTTTCGTCGGAAACAGATTCGAGTTTTCATTTACATTGTCTTAAGTCTCTATAGTCTTTCGTAGTAAAAGTTTAGCAACCCTTCTAATAAATCTACTTTAAAACAATTGCGTGATACGTACCTCGACATACGAGTGCCCTAACATACGAGTTTTTAAGATATGGAAAAAACGGTACATATTTCTAGTCTATTTTGAAGCATTAACATCAAAGATTGAATAACATTTTTCAAATAGAAATTAGAGATTTCCGAAACGTAAGTGCATTTCATCTACACACACATAGATAGAGTTATGCCGGTGAAAAAGGGAGTATATTGACCAGCTGGTACTCAGTAACTTTAATCTATGCTTCGGAGTCGAATAAATAGATTCCTGTGTCTTTCACGTCACCAATCGTGTAATCCTTGCTCCATTCGTCCTAGTTCCAATCTTCTAAGTCTATATCTAAAGACTCGAGAGCTACACTAATAAATGAAAATTGCGTCTCACAGGACAATCACCGACTATGTGAATCTTCTGCAAGGAGTCATTATATTCATTCTGTTGGTGCTGAGCAGAAAACGTGCATTGCGCGGCCTTGCGCGAAGCAACATCTGCGGTTTTAGATGCGCGCCCGCGTATTGTGCAACGCAAATCGACAACGAATGCGACGAAATAATTGACGATGAAGCGGGCCTGGCTCAAACGACAATGCCCGTCACTGTTGAGCCGAAATGAAAGCAATCTCTTGTATAAGAAATTTGGAAAAGTTCGTTCTCAAATATATGGGAGGATAAATGTTTGAAAGATCAAAAGAAACGAATTTGAATATCTCAAAACTGTGATTTTTAATATTATATATTTTTGTTCTATTTAATAAACGAGTCGAATTATTAAAATATTAAAGTGATAAACATATTATGTTAATTGATTTAGTATATGTTTATTTTTGTAATTTCCTCGCATAGAATAATAAATATCTTTTAGTATATAGATTTTAAATTAAGTTAGCTCTACATTACGTTTTTTTATACCCGGTCGAAAGTACGTACTTTCGGCTTCGATTTTAAGGCAGAAAGCCTAATATTTATGCTCTGCTGGAATTACTCGGACGTCATCTATAATAGCGGGACGAAATAGTTTTCTCGTGCACACTGATACGTGAGACTGCCGCCAGCCAGTAGTAGCTAATATCTGTTATTGCGTATTACTACAAAACTGCTTACTGGAAAGTTATTAGTCTTTTCATATAATGGCGAAAGTACGTACTTTCGACACCACACGGGCAGAAAGTTGAGAGCCTTGAAATGCACGATATGATGCCTTCGACTTCGCCTCGGACACCATGTGTCGCGCAGTGCAGGAATTTCAACTGTCTGCCCTTGTGGTGTAATATACTATTTTTATCTCGGGCATTAATAAAACTGCATGTCTTTTGCATTTATATATCTACAGGGAAGTGATTTTATTGAAGGCGGTGATTTCGTTGATATTACCGATTCGCATGTATTATTATAATTACATATAATAAATAATGACACTGCTTTAAATATACTAATTCAATTTTTATTCCGTTATTACGTCAATCTTTTTAAAATTAGTTGTATTCAACAGTTGAGGTAATATATATTCTTTTGGAATCAGCTGTTAGACATTTTTGGGTAGGTATTTGAGGCACTGCACTGTGAAAATTTGTACAGGGTGGCCAACTAAGAATGCCAGGTATTGTATCTGGGAAACTATCCATCGTAGAGACTTGCGGCAAAAAAATTTATTACTAAAACGGCCAAGAGAAAACCCTGGAAAATATTTTCAAGTTTCTGAAATGGCCGCTAGGGGGTATAACTGCAATCTTGAATCTAAAAAAGTGATGTTTCTGTGAATTCCGCTATATTAAGCTAACAAAAAAATACCTGATCTTTAAAGTCGAGGATAATCGGAACCTTTTTTGTTTGAAAAGTTTTGCTGTATCTCTAAAGAAAAAGTGGTGGAGGGTATTCAAAGGTTTCCGTAAACAACATCCTGTATCTTCGAAACGGCTGAGCCGATTTTAACAAACTTGGGCTAGTTGAAAAGAGCTATTCTTGGGCTACAAATGTTATAATATTCGAAGTTTTGTTGGTTTCATATGTCGCCGCTAGAGGGCTTTTTTCGACATTCCGACAGAAATGGTTAATTTTTTCGAAAAAATTAAATGCATTGGTATAATGTTTTTTTCATGGAAAAGTAGCTAAATGATGCCTTAACAAACTCGCGAAAACCGCATCTCGATATCTTGTTCCTAACCTAAAATTTAGGCCAAAGAAAATCTTATACGGAAATCCTTTAAGTTTTCCATGGCCTGCTTCTATTATATTGTCTTTGTCGTATTACCCATAGTGAATTTGCATTTAATCAAAAAATAGGCCTTTTGTTATAAGCGTTACTTACCTTTTAGCGATATTTTGTAATATTTTCAAAAAGGGTGATTTTATTTTGATGAATAAAAAACAGTTCCGGAAAACTTGTTTTAAATAAATAAAAACTTAAAGGATTTCCGTATAAAATTTTCTTTGGCCTAAATTTTAGGTTAGGAACAAGATATCGAGGTGCGGTTTTCGCGAGTTTGTTAAGGCATCATTTAGCTACTTTTTCATGAAAAAAACATTATACCAATGCATTTAATTTTTTCGAAAAAATTAACCATTTCTGTCGGAATGTCGAAAAAAGCCCTCTAGCGGCGACATATGAAGCCAACAAAACTTCAAATATTATAACATTTGTAGCCCAAGAACAGCTCTTTTCAACTAGCCCAAGTTTGTTAAAATCAGCTCAGCCGTTTCGAAGATACAGGATGTTGTTTACGGAAACCTTTGAATACCCCCCACCACTTTTTCTTTAGAGATACAGCAAAACTTTTCAAACAAAAAAGGTTCCGATTATCCTCAATTTTAAAGATCAGGTATTTTTTTGTTAGCTTAATATAGCGGAATTCACAGAAACATCACTTTTTTAGATTCAAGATTGCAGTTACACCCCCCAGCGGCCATTTCAGAAACTTGAAAATATTTTTTCTCTTGGCCGTTTTAGTAATAAATTTTTTTGCCGCAAGTCTCTACGATGGATAGTTTCCCAGATACAGTACCTCGCATTCTTAGTTGGCCACCCTGTACAATACCTCTTTAGTAACATCCGAATACAAAAACCCAGACCTGACTGAAGGGCAATGTTAATGAAACGGAACCCACGGCGCGCGAGTCTAACCCGCACTTGCCTGACTTTTTTCAGTTATTCTAACCTTATGTATCTATGTGTTTTTATATTGTACTATTTTAACTTATATCAATACATGCATAAATAATTTAAAGTCTATCTTTGGAATCAGACGTAACTTTACAAACACGTCAATGTTTGTTGAATAGATGAGACCGTTTCGAAAGTCTTTAAGCGTAATTTTGTATCTCGTTTACTTATTACGTTAAAAAAAGATACCACAATATCAACCCGCGACCAAAAATACTTTACGATCGCGGAAATGGGATCGGTAAATCCATGAGAAAAGATAACCAACTCATTTTTCAGTTGACTTAGAGAAAGAGTGAGAGAGGGGGAGAATTTACAGGTAAGTTCAGTAGCGTACATTCCGCAGGAAATATGGTTTAACGAGAAACAGGTAAAGTAATTAAAAATGATCCGGTTCATTATTTACACATTCCTGCGGTTAAGAAATTACCCCCGACTGCATCTCTTTATAGCATTTCCATTGACGTCATCACCGAACTTTATCAACCGATTTCTGATAACCGCTTAATTCTTTACGAGTAAACGACGTGCCAACTTTCACATTATTTCTAACGTTTAAGTACATTTAAGTACAGTAAGACCCCGCTTAACGCGGGAGATACGTTCTAATAAGTTCTTGCGTCATACGAAACAGCGCTAAATAAGGTCATCTTAATACGTAGATAATAGGCATAAGTGAAACAGAACCGAAAATAAGAAAATTTGTTAGTTTTTTTTGTTTAATTTTGTAATATTTATTGTTAAGTACTTTTTTATCGCAAATTAATTATAGGTTTATTAATTTCTAATATCGATTTTTCTTCATAAAATATTTATGAAAATCAAATAAAAGTTGAAGTAAGAAGTTATGTTTGTGATGAGGAAGGTTCCTCATTTGACATATTATTTTGTTTTTTGTGAAGAAGTCACCTAATGTTGCCGTTTGCCTTTTTCTGTTTCGTTCAGCAAGTTGTTGTCGATAGCAAGATATTGCATCAGACACTTCGTCTTGCATTTGAACTTTTATCAACATTTGAATCATTTTGTATAAACTGATCCATGATTTATTTAATTTAAAAAAAAACGCGTAAAACAGTGTTAAGCGGAGCAGCGTTAAGCGAGGATTTACTGTACCTACAATTTTAACAATACATATTTATGAATCAGTTATTGTAGATAAAAGAGCACTCGAATTTCGACAGCAATACCGAGAATCGCATATCGGCGTCTGATCGTGCATTCAAGTCTCTGGTATTTAATTGAACATCACGCGATTTACTCGTAAGTTCTAAACGATGCAAAACGAGTTATGAAAATCGATAAGCGTTTTAGACACGCCACTGCAAATGAACCCCTTTTTGTAAACTCAGCCCCTGTTCAAATGGACTTTGGCGAGTGGGGGCTTCAGTTTACAAATTATGTAGGTTAGAATAGCGCCGTAACGACATATCATTTTACAATTTCTTGCCAGAGATATAACTTTACGTGTTGAGATCGAGTTTCATTGCATATTAAAACTTAATTAAAAAAACGTTATCGTATGATTATTATTTCGTCTAATAATATTGTTTATATTATTACGTTATTGTGATGACAAAGGCAATACTGTTAAAGTGTATATGAACCGGAAGTCGATATATGCAACCTCATAATCAAGATGAGGGATAGATGAGTAATGCACGCACCTACGGCTTACTAACACGCTGGTGTAGTCCATTAATTATGCAAATTTATGTACGTTTGACTTTTTACCTTAACCGAATAACATTCCAATCTGAGTGAATAATGCTATTGTGATACGCAAATTTGTTAGTGACTAATAAGAAATAAAAAGCGAATTATTAGCAATTAGCAAATAAACGAATCGTTGTTTATATAATCAGTTCGTTATATCATCGATTTTACATGTTACTTATGTAATATGGTTATAAGTTATTGAAGGTTATATAATTAGGTTTTATTTTATCGAAATATTTTACGTAATGAAACGTTTATGGGTTTAAAGATGAGCAATGATGGTGTGTTCTAAAAAATTAACGAATAAAATGATTTTGTTGGAAGTTTATAGAAAACAGATGATGCAAAAGTGGCTTAAAACTTTTAAACCAGTGTTTTAAACTGCATGTTTAGTCTAAGTGATTTGAAACTAAGTAGATAAATATTAATAATCAGGTGAAAAATGTATATCATTGTGTCAAAAATGTTAAAACATTCCTTTGTCATAATATTTGCCTTGGCAATTTGTGACGCAAGCGCACAGCACACTGCTGCCGAGTCGAAATTTAAAAATTCGCTCCCCGAGATTCCTGTTAACAAATGTTGCGAGTCGAACGAAGTTTTGGTGGGATCTCGATGTGCGCATGTAAACGAAACTGGTTCAAGCGAATGGCAGCCCGTTTTCACCGATCCAAAAACTTGGAATGACAACATTCAAGTCAATCATAAGTTAGTTATCGGGTTGCCGGACTGTGGTACGACCCAACAATGGTCGGTGTATCATTACGATACTTCGTTCGACAAATTAATTTTGTTGCCGACCGGCGTGTTGAGACACTACATCCATCACAACACGCCGGAAGATGTAGAAGCCGAGCCGGTCGAAGGACAAGAGCAAAGACACTACGATTATAAATCCGGTCAATATTGCATCGATAAGGTTCGATTAAGAAATTATTCGTGTTGCGATTTATCGAAGCGTTGTCAAAATTCGATAGATACGGTCAAACCTGACCGAGTGAGAACTGGGTAACTGAGAAAACTCTCTAAGAGTAGTTGCTAGGTACTGTCTTTGTAACCCATTAAAATCTCGACAAGTGAGAAACGGAAACCTCTATAAGAGAATGACGTTTTTCACTCATGGACCTCTATAACTGAGACTACTATTTGTCTGTACCTCTATAAGCGATAATCGAACGTATTAATAGTCCCATGAAATTTAAGAATGAGTCATAAATAACACTAACATTGTTTTTGTATCATTGTGGGCAAACCGGGGCACCTGCCCCGGGCGGCGGTTTCAGGAGACGTCAAAATCACAATTTATCGCAAACGCTGGAGAGAGGGGACGCTACTATCAAATTTCTGCCCCAGTTCGAAAGCCTAAGTAATCGTCAACTTCGATATTCCGACAACGCTTCGTTAAAACCCAGCATCGGTACAACATTTAATCGACGAATACAATTATTAAATCTCATTCGGTGCTATTTTAGAGACTTGACGAAAACGGCACGCGGATTTCGAGATATGCAATAATCTGTACGCCCGAAATTGAAACCGACTGGACCGATACTGATTTTCTAATCCGTAAAATAATCGATCCTATATGCCACGCTGTAGCCATGATGTGCTATTTAACGATAGCGATAATATATTTCGTTATACCGACTCTGCGAGATTTAGTCGGAAACATAGTTACGACTATTTCGCTGTGTCTGATTACTAGTTCGGCCGCCGATATGGTTAAGATATTTACGGAATTTAGTAGCCATGTCAGCTTTTTAGTCGCCGGTAAGTGAAATGTTCTCATCTGTACACTGTTATAAAATGGAATTATTGAAAACTTTGAAAATTACGCATACAGCTGCGACTATGTTATCAAATAACTTTGACAGTATTTTGCTATTAATTTCAGTAAAATAAATATATAATTGTTTCTAGATGTCTTTATGTACGTAAGTTTGTTGGGAGCATTTTTCTGGTTGAATAGCATGGGTTACTACATCTGGAGGCAATTTAAGTAAGTAACGTCGATATGAATTAAATTAATTTTTGCGATTTAATTTAAATGTTTTTTCTTGCTATCTTTTATAAATTTTTAAGGACTCACGAATTTAAGTAAGTCAAATAAACACTTTTTTATTATCTGTTTTCACACATTGATTTTTGAAATTTTTAATAGTGTTTCTCGTCTTACGGCATTTTGAGTGGAATTTTTGAAATACTAATTGCTTAAAAATGCTTCTAAATGGTGTGATAGAGAAAATTTTAAGCGCCTCTAGAAGATTTTTACGATTCCCCAAATTTATTGACAATGTAATCATTTTTAGATCACGACATGTCTGTTTACGAGTAACTGATGGCCGAAAATATTGTTATTATTCATTTTATGCATGGGGTTCTACTTTAACACTAGGATCAGTGGCACTTTTTGCTCATTTTATGCTTGATATGCCTAATAAAAGCCCATCGTCATTTCTGTACGATCAAGAAACAATTGGTAAGTAACGCCATTTTGTATTTACTTTTAACAACACTTGAAGAGAGGACACAAATAGAATTGGGTTTTTTTTCCGGTAAATAAATTGCATCAACGACACTTCGCCTTGGCTTTGAACTTCTATTAACATTTGCATCATTTTGCATAAACTGATTCATAATTTACGTTATAGTGGCTAAACCTTTTTTTAGAATCCGCGTAATACTGAAACAGCGTTAAGCGTGGTCTTACTGTACTCAAAATTGTGTCATTTAAAATGTACTAATTTGTCCGATTCTCGCGTTATCTTTAAAAATAGTTTTGGCTTGTGTTGGTAACTATTTTCCATACAAAAATATTTTGTTTTTTAGGCTGGTTAGGCATAGTTGTATTTTTCACCCCGGTCGCTGTTACAATACTAGTAAATATTCTATTCTATACGACGACTCTCCAAATAATTAATCGAATGCACACTTATGGAAGAATTCACGATAAACTAAAGAACAGGTAAACTTAAATATTAAGCCCGATATATTTTTTAATTTTTTAATTGATACTAATCTCAAAATTTTCATTTTTTTTTTAGTTTCCGTATGTTTCTTATGTTATTTGTAATAATGTCAGTAGCTTGGTTGTTCTTGCTACTATCTTGGCTGCAGTTCGACGAATTATTTTACATTTACGTATTTGTAAATTCACTGCAAGCTCCTCTGATTCTGTACGTTTGTGTGTTTGATCAGAAACACGTTTTAACGTTGGTCCGCAAATCGTGCTGCTACAATAACTGCCTGTGTCCGTGCTGTCGACCTGAACCCGAATGCGATTGGGGCGACGAAATGCAGGCAATGAACACGGGAATTTATTGAACTATTTAATATTTGATGCACGTTATTTCCAGTTATTTTAATATATAAATAATAGTTTTTAGTAATGTTGGTACGACTGGTTTACATTGTTATATGTCTCTGTTGGGCAGTACCATGGATTTAGTAATTATAAGGATGGTGTATACAGCTGCGGGGGGAATCCATTGAGGGACGGGTACAAAGTAAGAATGGTGTCGTTTTTAGATTGGCCGGCGCATTGTACTGCATACAAACGAAATATGCTTTTTACGCTATAGTACCAACATAAATTTCATGTCACTAGAGATGCGCAATGCGCCAGCCAATGACAAACGGATACCACTCACCTAGTCGCGTCCCTTAATCGGCTCTACCCTCCTCGTCTAAAACCCTACTATATTCCTGTCTATGAACAGTACAAGATTACTGAATATAAAACAGTACTTACTGGCACGAATGAAGCCTTTCTCAATTAGAAATCGTAGATAAAATTAGAACTGTGATTTTTAGTGAAAATTTCTTGTAAATTCTTGAGATATAAAATAATTCTCAATATTGTTCACGTCCATTATAATTAGTAAGTTTTTAGAAAATAAGAAAAACTTACTAAATATAAAATAATGTTCTGTGATGCACTTTCATAGAAGCAGCTATTTTTAAAATTTAGTAACATAAAAAAATCAACTTATTCCTGCCTTTTACATTCTAATTAGTATTTAAGACGTCTTCCTAGCAGTTTAAAGTTTTTTATATTTTTTTTAAATCACTTTTAATCGTTGACATTGCATGAGTTATCTGATATTTTACACTAAGCACCGAAGTTACTGTTAAAATGTTCTTGTCTCATTTTTATAAACAAGCACTTGCCTATAATTGTGCCTTATTTTTTGTAAAAACTTGTACTTAACAAAATAAACTTTTTTATCAAAAATATATCGGTACGATTTATTTAACAAAAAACAGACTCGATCCTCCGGACTCTCAGTGTAGTCTACCGTAACAAAAATATAGACTATTACTCGGAGGGTTAAATCGACAAATCATTGGCTCACATACATCTTATAAGTAAAAATAATTCGCTAAAAAAGACAAACGTTAACTGACCTGACTGAAAAGATGTCCTTCTGGTTTACGGGTCAACGGAGCTAGCTGACAGCGGACCACGAGATGGCAGTCGTCTAAAACTGTATTGAAGAACCTTCTTGTCGGCAATAGGGCTTCCAAGTCGATCACTAATTCAAGAAAACGTTCGCAGTACCTAACCTGTAACAGAATTAAAATATATGAAAAATTCACTATCGATACCAAGATCGTTGCAAAATTATTTAACCCAGTGGTTCCCAAGTTGTGGAAGTTTACGGATCACTCAGCCTGAAATTGAATCAGTACAAACCTCCCCATGCCATACTCCCTATCAGTTGTAACCCAATTCAAAGGTATTTAAGTAATAAAATAGTTTTTTAAAACACATTATTTATTACGATAATCATCAACGCAGATAGGTATATTAATCCCGTCTCGTTCATTCAAAGCTCTCATGGACCACCTGTTGTCCAAGGACCACTGGTTGAGAACTACTGATTTAGCCTGACAAAAAAAGTCGAAAGTTCACTTACTTTGTCTTCTGAAACATCGCCTTCTTCCGGTATCGATTCCAAAATCCTTACAAAGCGCAACATTAAATTATGAAGAAATTTTCTCTCCCACGTTAGTCTTTCTAATTGTTCCGGTTTATCTTTTTTTTGTATAAGGCGCCAATACTTGCGCCATTTTGGATACAACCTAAATTCCTGTTCTCTCCTAGCGGGTTGTAGCGATGCCCACATCGATAACGATGTCAGTCTCTTAATCTGATCTCGACAGAGCGCTACTTCCATGCTGTTGAAGCAATGATTTAAGAACACAAGAAGAGCGGTTTGCTCCTTTATAGTTATTTCAGGACCTTCGATTAAACACGATCTCAATACTTGTTGGAAAAAGTCTCCAAAATGGTCGCTTTGTTTCATAAAAGCCTGCCAGGCTTGAACTCTTTCTCGAAACTTTTCGTTCAGCATAACGACTATTGACATCATATGTGCATGCGAGGCGCCGTGTTTGTAGTTGGGCCACAAGAAATTCTCCAGATACTGACTGAATTCGAGCACCATTATTCGTCGTATTGAAAAACTGGAATAGAAATATTCAAAAATAAGAAACAACCAATTCTGTTAACAAAATATGTATGTTGTTTCTGATGTACTCGTAATTAAAATATCTTATACGCTGAGCAGGGGAATAAAAAAGGAAAAATATAAACAAATGTTTTAGGTTATGACTAATTACGAATGCAATGAACACTTACTTATGGCCGCGAATTTCTTGAATATATATATCTTCGACGACATTTGGGTCAAAAGGCAGGTGACTGGAATGCGGTGCCCAATATTGTTCCGCTAACTACAAAATAAATGACCAAAATTAATATAAAAATACTAACAACTTGAGGTTATGTTTCCGGCTAATACGTAAATGAATATCTTACTTGCGTTATTCGATCTTGATTTATTTGTTCTACTGTCGGTGCAACGATTTTTGCTTGATTAACAGGAGGATTTGACATTTTTTATTGTACTATTTGTCCACGATTTAAAATATAAACACAAAATCAACTTTTGACAATTCGCTTCAGCGATATCAACAGTTGTCAATAGTAGGTTAGGTTAGATATCTCTGGGTTAGAGTAATTAAAGAGAGCGCGCTTTTGTACAGGAAAGTGTCAAAGTAGAAGCGTTAAGAAGAAACTTCTTATATGAAGTATTTTTATTATTTAATAATATATCTCATGTCAAGTTAGTAGTCAACGGTAAGCAGTGTATTCTGAACTACTGAAGTTTTGATTTTTTGTAAACTGATATGGATCTTGAAACCTACGAATCTATTGTGAGACGAATTAAAAACCACACAGGTCTCAGTAAAGAATGTTTAAATAAATTACACGAAGATTTTCCAAGGTGAGATTGCTATTTTCAATATTTTTGTTTTGTATGGATCCAAATCAACATTATTATTTACACGTGGTTTTATTTCAGAGTGAGAACTCTAACGTTACAAAGCATTATATCTCACGAATATCAAAAGAAAGTGAAACGTAATCATTACAAATTGACACAAAACACACACGAGATTTGTAAAAAATACAAGGAGTGCATATTAAAAGCTGAACGGCCAGGTATAATAATAAGAATATCTCAAGAATTGAATTTGGTTCCCGCAGTAGTCGGGAAAGTCATATTGGAAAACCATATCCGTGAACAGCTAGAAGGTGATCTTGACAAAATATCGAATATAAAATCAATAGTGAATAAATTAATGAGAAATTCCAACGATATTAAAGATACGGATTTAGCGTATGAGATTTTTTTGTGTGTAATGTACGACGACCAATACGGACCTATTCCCGATGCGATCAGACACTCGATCGGCATAGAATACGAAGTAAAATTACATAAGCTAATGCGAGAAAGAAATATCATTTTTAAAACCGAAGACGATTTACGAAAGAACGGTTTCGATAAAACTCCCGATGCAAAATTGGAAATACCGATATCGGTCGACGGTCGTATCGTTTCTTGGATCGAAAGCAAAGCATTATTTGGTGATCCGGACGTTCATAATATGTATATTCAGGAACAGTATCTCAGCTACTGGAATAGGTAAGTCATATTTTTATATTTTAGTAGTCTTTTTTCGCTCCTCGAGGCATCTGAAATTTTTTTACTGACTTACATTTAAACTGGAAAGGTGTGTCCTCCTAATGATTCATTTTTTGAACTTAGACTACAGGCATTTCGGAAATTTTGGCAAGCATTACTGTTTTTAACACGCTTTTATTGGCTTCACCTGTATGTTTGTTTTGTAAAGAAATCTTTGAACGTGAAATTCACTAACTTCAAAATGTCAAATTAAACTAAAATTTTGCACACTTATCAAGGACCGATGACAATAAAATCATTTAATAAGTTTTTCCCATTATTCTGACCAGTTCATTCAGGACGACAAAACACATATTCAGGACAAAAAACTTTTTACAGTGAAGCTAATTTTGTTGTCAAATTGTTTTGCATTTTTTAGTTCATAAAAGCGTGTTGTTTTAAAATCTAATTTTAATTATTTAATCACAATGGACCTAGAAAATTGACAATAGCTGAAAGTAGTGTTCCCGCGTTTTTTTCCCGCGCAGTTGTCAGTTGCATGGGAGGATGCGTCCGTTCACGTCAGTCATTGTGTTCGTTGGGTTTTATTTGTAAATTCATAACATGGCAGTATAAAATTGCTCAAAAAATTTGACATTTTTGTTAGGTACTTATTGGCGAGAAATAATAGACCAACAGAATATGTTGTTAAAAAAAGTTGTAGTTTGCAAGCTGAACGAAGACTTTCAGTTTTATATTTTTTGCTTCAGATTTGGTCCTGGTTTGGTAATATACTGGTTTGGATATCTTGATACAATAGTAAATCCGAATGAAAAACGATATTTAATATTAGATAAGTTCCCGGACAACGTAGTGTATATGGACCCATCGAAAGTCACAAGTGATAAAAAGGAACAAAAGTCTAATCAGATAAATTAGTGGTAAGATAATTATGTATTATTATTTTTAAAATGGACAACAATTGATATATACAGGCTGATCCATTAAGTTATCCGACTGAAACTTAATTTTTTGGTTAATGTTTTGTAATAACGTACATATACTTAAACGTAAAACAATGAAAGTCTTGAAGAAAGGTGCTACTTTGGTTGTAAGGATATGCATCGAGAAACATGTATTAATGATTTGTGGACATTTTTTAGGGTTCCGTACCTCAAAAGGAACAAAGGAACCCAATAGGATCACTTCGTTGTCCGTCTGTCTGTCAAGACCCTTTTTCTCAGGAACGCGTGAAGGTATCAAGTTGAAATAATTAATATCAAATATTCAGGTCTGCAATCCCTTAGAGCTGTGAAAGAATCAAACTTCTAAGTCAACGCAATCAAATGATACGGCCGTTTATGCTGCATGTTTTGATACTCGCAAGGGAATCAAAACCTATAGGGTACTTCCCGTTGACCTGGATACATGAAATTTGCAAGAAGCAATGTTTTATTGCACAAGTAAAGGGAAAAATCCGACAACTGTAAAGTAGTTACAACCCAAAAAAACTTTTTTTTCTATAAACGTTAAAATGGTGCATACATCGTGCAACATCGAACGGAATATCTTAAAAGCTAGGCATTTATGCGGCTCAGTGTGTATATAACAACAAAAAATAATAAAATAGAGTTAATAACTATTGTACGATGGTACGGAACCCTTTGTATGCGAGTCCGACTCGCATTTGGCCAGTTTTTTAGAACTCAGACAAACTATACTTTTTCATTTTCGAATGATTATTTTAAATAAGTTTTTTTATTTTTTCACGGGAAATAGGACAATTGAATTTTAATATAGATAAACTAAATTAAAAAATTTGCGACGTTTCGTTAATTCGTTTTAACTTCTTTGGGCAAAACTGAAATGATTAAAAATACAAATTAGTTAATGAAATAATTACAATTTTTTTTAATAGAATTGAAATAATACCTTTAACTAGTTAACCATAACTTCAATAAAATTTAGATATTTAACAATAGGTACATATATTTAATTCAATAAAAATCAAATAGTAAATATTTAAACGAAATGAAATTATGTAATTTTTTTTTTTCCTAGAACAAATTTCAAACAAATACTAAATATGTTTTATTTTTGCTAGACAATTCTATTAAAAAAAAAATTGTAATTATTTCATTAACTAATTTGTATTTTTAATCATTTCAGTTTTGCCCGAAGAAGTTAAAACGAATTAACGAAACGTCGCAAATTTTTTAATTTAGTTTATCTATATTAAAATTCAATTGTCCAATTTCCCGTGAAAAAATAAAAAACTTACTAATTATAATGGACGTGAACAATATTGAGAATTATTTTAAATGTTTTGAAAAATGAATAATTTTTCGTTCTGAAATATTTTTCTTTTTTAACAATTTTTTCTCACACAAGTTAATTTGTTCTAATTTAGCGACAACAGATTGTTTGTGAATTTTAGTATTTTTATTTTTGTAAAAAAAATAGTAATTTTAAAATTTAGAGTATCAGGGCATATTACGGCATAATATGTATTTTCAATAAAGTACACTAAAATATGTTTTTCCTTTATGGAAGAAACTAATTACACATTCAGTTGTTTTAATTCTGGTAACTACCAAGGATATGTCCTCTATTCTCCGTTCCTAACACCGCATCCATTTGTTACATCGTTACGTAGTTTCGCTAGAAGTTCGTAAAAACAATAATTATATATATTTTTTATAAGTATTCAGCCTCTCTGGAACCTCTACCTCCCTTCACGTAGCCTAATGTAGCCTTTCCTGTTACCCCCCCCCCCTTCCAGGTGAAACATAATTTTTTTTATTATCAAGTTCAAAAGATATTTTGTGTTTTCTGTTAACAAACTATATATTAAAAAATTTTGATTTAAATAGGAACAAGACTGATATTTGTTATATGTATATTTTTTATAAACATTCTGACCAATGTTTGAAAATAAATATTCAACTTATTCTGTAAATTATTTTCATTGTGCCAAATAAAATACATGAAAAAAATTACGTAGCTTGACTCCAACTCCCCCCTCCTCTCACGTAGTTTTCGAACTGACCCCATCGATGATCGAGCTACGTTGTTTATGACGTTTCCTTAGCATCCTTTCAAATATATTACAAAATAATACTAAGTAATATGAGTATAAGTATGCTTTCAAAGTTCCTATTTTTTTCGTTAGATAATTCAAAATTCAAATATACAACAATGATGATAAATAATAAACTTATTACTAGAGTGCTAGCTAATTTCTTTTGCAAGTTGTTTTTATACTACAAATTGTTTGAAGAATGGTGTCATTTTATTTTCTGAAAAAACTCCCAAAGGTATTTTTAATGTCTCTTGGCGATTCTTTTGAAAAAAAATGTTAACGGGCTGGCAACACTGAGTCTCGTAATGTCACAAAAGACAGTTGCATAACCTAAAGTAGTTAGTGTTTTTTTTTCCAAGTGAAGATGGTTTTTAAATTTTGTAAACGTTGAAAATGATTCTGTAAAACTGTTTTATTCTTGAACAATATTATTTGAAAACATCGTTATTTTAGAGTGAATGTGCCAGACTATGTCTATGTATTTACTTAAAGTACTAGTCTACTAAGTACAAACAAATAATTAAGGTACGTAAATAAGTTTTGACTGTTGAATATTTTATAAAAACAAATACGAAATTCAAATAGAAATGTCATCTATCAATAAAATTCGTACCAAATGCACCTATTTTTCGCAACTTGTTAAATTTTATTTCTTTTTTAATTTCATATACGTTGCATAATTACCTAAGTATAATGATTTTGCAACAACCTTCGAAATTACAGAAATCATATTAAAAGTAGTTCGGTCGAACAGAACTAGTTTTCGTTTTCTTTCTGTGACAGAATATAATTTATTACTTTATAGTCGATGTTATTATATTTTCTTTTTCACATTGCTAAAAAAGAATCAGCGTAAAAAATAAACTTTTAAGTAGGGCAAAATTTCTTATCGACGTTTTAACAGGTTTTATTGCAGCGGACGCAAATTTTTAAATACAAATTCAGTGTACTAAAATGTCGAAGCAAATATTAAGACCCTTAAAACTTGAAAAAAAAATCAAATTTGCGTATCCGATGACTTTACTTCTATTAATTTGGTCTCGGCATTGAAAATTGGCAATTTGATGCTCCCCCTTTTCGGTCTCCATTGTATTGGTTCATCACAGCAGCTCGCTTCGTCCGTTTGAGCGATTGACTCTTGTGACTGCTTTGGTTTTGGAGACGGCTGGGCCAGTGGTGACGGCCTTCTTGGAGATCTCGAAGGAGGTCTTAACGTTTTAGATTTCTTAGTTCTGGTTTGTCGTGAAGAAGTCTTTCGACAGCCCTTATTGTCGGTGTTACCTTCTTCGTCATCACTACTTCCTTCTGTGTACAGTTCTTCACCCGATATCCATTGTTCATCATCTTCCTAATTCCAAAAATATAATCTATAATAATTTATAAAGAATGATCTATGATCAAACAAACAAAAGGTCCGACAAGAGATTTGTAAGTAATCTATATATATATAAAACTCGATGTGTGTATGTATGTTCCCTATGGATTCCAAAACGGCGGGACCGATTTTGATGAAATTTTCAAGCAATCTTTTGATTAGCCCAATGGGTAATCCTGTGAAGTTTGGTGGCGATTGGATCAACAGATTTTTTTTTTTGGCTTTTTGGAAATTTTGATTTTTCTTCGATTTTTGAACATTCACAATTATGTACTACATTGCGACACGTTCATTACATTTTATATCTCAAGAATCAATTTTACTCTACCTTGCCCAAAGAAGTAATATAAATAAAATATTTTACCTGTTTTTTAATTTTTTCTATCGGCAGCGGCAGCTTAATCGTCGCTGCTTTGTTAAGCGATGAGCAAATGTCTGTTGCTTCGGCTGTCGGTGATTCGTGATGGCACAAATCATTTGTTGACATTTTCAAAAGTTATTTTTAACACACAAATCAAAACACAAGAAATGCCAGATTTCAGCTCTATTGGTTATAAATATATCGGATGGTCCAAAAAGACAGTCTCTATTCGAACGCCTGTAGTTTTAATAATTTTGTGTCGATTGATACCAAATTTTTACTGTGCACAGAAAACATAATAAAATATATTTCACTTAATTTTTGTTCAGTTTTATAACATAGAACACAAGAATAGAAACTTGAAAGGTCTGTTCACTTGTTATAAAAATGGATAAAAACAAAAGACGACTTTTATTATGCAGTAATCTTTACTAATCATTTGCAATAGTTCGAAAAATCTGGGGCAAAAATCCTGTCGATCATTTTTTCCCGATATCTTGCAAACAACTAAATTTTACATGGATAATTTTAATTAGTGACCTGAGGATGCAAAAAAAATTCCGAAACGTTGAATATATTAAAGTATGAGTACATTTTTTTTTTAATTTCAAAATTGTCTTCTCCTTCCCGTCACTATTCACTGAACTTTCTAGCCATTACCGCATCAAAACTACTTTTGAAATTAAACTCCCGAACTGTTCCAATATTTTTTTATAAAGAATTTTATCTCCTATGTTAATTTTAAATTTGTTTTTCTTGCGATCTACGCATTCAAATCGAATGAAATTTAAGCGTGATATATGTAAATATTTTATGTAATTAATTAACACAGTAAACGTTTTGAGCCGATCCATGCAGCATTTTTGAAATGACAGCCATCCAAAACAATTTTTTTTTTTGAAATTTTTACTATAATTTTCAAGAAGAAACAATTGAATTTCTTCTAATTACAGTACGAATTGTTTTATTGGAACACCCGGTATCTATCAATCACAATATAATATAAACAGAAACCACATAAAAATCTGATTACAAAATTAATCTGGTACTTTCGATTCGTTTATTTACTAATTCGTTTTTGTCCATTGTTTATTGAACTCTTCACTATATTATTATTATTAAGCAATCATTTGTTTCATTTAGTTTGATTTTCCTAAATGCAAACACATCAAACGAACACAATATAATATTTATTATTTGAAACTATTAAATGAATCTGGAAATCAGTTCGGTAAGTGATTCGCGCACGTGTTTTGAATTGATAAAAAACAGGACACTGGAGCGCGCGCGCTCTCAGCGCCACAGACATACTCAAGTGCTGCCCAATGCCAGCGGTGGCGAAACTCTTCGGTCGCGGGGCCAGTAAAAAATAGACAACAAAATCGCTTTTAACCCGCTTTCATTAACTTCACCTATATATTTGTTTGTAAAGGAATTTTTGAACGTATAGTTCACCTACTTCAAAACGTCAGATTATACTGAAACTTTGCACACTTATCAAGGACCGATGACCATTAATAAGTTTATGGCATTATTCTGACCAGGACCTTCAGGATTAAAAACTTGAAAAGTTACAGCAAGCAAGCTAACACGCTGTACAGTGACGTACGTTGAGATGCTTACCTCATAGTCAAATGCAAATTATTTTTTAGTCGTATAATTAAAATTAGTTTGAAAACGCGTTTTTATGAATTAAAAAATGCAAAATATTTAGCTTTGCTGTAAAAAGCGTGGAGTCGACTGTAAACGTAGAGCTATTGTAAAAATTTAAGTAGATAGAGCCCCGCGCTTTTTACAGTAAAGCTAATTTTGTTGTCAAATTATTTTGCATTTTTTAGTTCATATGATAAAAGCGTGTTGCTTTAGTTTTTTAAACTCCAATTTTAATTATAAGACTAAAAAACGATATTGCATTTAATTATCAACGCAACGTACGTCACTGTACAGCGTGTTAGCTTGCTTGCTGTAATTTTTCAAGTTTTTTTTATCCTGAAGGTCCTGGTAAGGATAATGGGACAAACTTATTAAATTATTGTATTGTCATTGGTCCTTGATAAGTGTGCAAAGTTTCAGTTTAATCTGACGTTTTGAAGTGGCTGAATTTCACGTTCAAAAATTCCTTTACAAACTAACATACATATATGATACAGGTGAAGCTAATAAAAGCGTGTTAAAAATGATTTTAGTCCGACACTGGATAACTACGAACACTTTAGTTAAAATCAAACGTAACATGTTACGCGGATTATAGTTTCACCAACGTATTGTAATATCTGCTCAAACACTCCCGCCAGCTATTTATGCATTGCAGTATTGGTAAATCACACTATTTCATATGGCTGAGTTTAGTTTCGTTTTTATTATCATTATTATTATTACTGTTGTTGCTGTTGCGATTGTGACTTACCTTTACAGGTAAACATAACATAATAAAGTATCTTGCACACATACAACCGCGTGTTCGCGATTCACGTGTGTATGTGTACTTTAATACAAGTAATATTTGTCCCCGCAACACAAACTGGCTTATGTAGAATTTTTTTTCAAACATTAAAAATATTAATGAATAAATTTTCTTGGGCACTTGGACTTTAAAAATAAGATTTAACTTCTCAAAATTGCAACGTTGCAATTTTGAGAAGTTAAATCTTATTTTTAAAGTCCAAGTGCCCAAGAAAATTTATTCATTAATTTCACAACACGGGTGAGAACCAAGATTTAAATATTAAAAATATTTATTTTGAGGTAACCAACAGTCAAGATACCGTGGGCTGTGATTCGCATTTAATATCATCATATATATTAATACGTTAAGGATAAGATGTTTGCCTCCCTTTTTCGAAAAACCCACACTATTGCTCCACATAAATTTTATATTATTTTATAGATAATTGATTGCTCTACCGACATCAACAACTAAAAAATTTATTATTGCTTTTGTTTTTGTAAATTTATTAATTATTAAAATTATATATATATAGATATACATTAAGACACAATACAGCAATGCTGCCATCTGACGGCTTTGATTTTTAAACAACGTCAATATGATTGACGGTCGGTAACTCTTTTGTTCAATTTCGAATCAAATACTTTTTATATAGTGGCGCTTTAGCTCAACGTTTTTGATACTTGCGCCTCTATGTGACAATTTCAGTAAAATATATTTTTTCGATCTGTCATCTAAGCTCCATAATGTAATACAATAATAAGAAGAACGTTATAAACAGTGTGCAAAATTATAAAACAATTGAATACCTGCAATAAATTTTGATTCATTTAATTGTATTGAATGATTTAATTTACATAATCCATTTTTCGAAAAAACCTCACAATTACTCCACATAAATTTTATATCATTTTATAGATAATTACTTGCTCTATGTGCATCAATAATTAAAAAATCTATTACTGCTTTTGTTTTTGCAAAATAATTAATTATAAAAATTATAATATAGATATACATTTACTCAGTATGCAGCAATGACGGTTCTAAGTTTGAAACAACGTCAACATGATTGACGGTGGGTATATTTTTTTTGTTTAACTTTTAATCAAAATTCACGTATAAATACTTTTCGTATGGCGGCGCTTCAACTCAACGTTTTCGATACTTGCGCCTCTATATGACAGTTTTAGAAAAATATTTTCTTGAACTGTCACTGAGCTTCGTAAATTGTATTGTAATACAACAAAAAGAAGAAAGTTATAAAGAGTGTGAGAAATTAGAAACGAATTTTAGTGCGAATTATTCGCACGGGTACCGCTAGTTTATTATTATTAACACGCTTTTATTAGCTTCACCTGTACGTTTGTCTGCAATGGAATCTTTGAACGTGAAATTCAGCCACTTCAAAACGTCAGATTAAACTGAAATTTAGCACACTTATCAAGGACCGATGACAATACAATAATTCAATAAGTTTGGCCCATTATCCTGACCACGTTCAAAGATTCCTTTACAGACAAACACACAGGTGAAGCTAATAAAAGCGTGTAGTTACCAAAATTCAACGTAAACCACTTTGTATTTGCGGTCACAGATATTGCGATCAGATATGAAATAGCCTTGAATAATTTTCTGAGTGACCAGTTTCTCATGGCGTGTATTCATTTATTTGCAGTCTGCGATTTATTTATGTACTCATAGATAATATAATGCCATCATCTATAATATTTATATTTTTGTAAAACAATTCTGTATTATCCAACTCCTATTGCAAAACAATCGATGCTTCTTTCGAAATGTCTCCACGCGCCGAAACTATCCAATGACTATAAATACAGATTACACATGTTTTAAGGGATGTGCTATTTTTAGACGTTCGTTGGTACTGTCGAAGCTGTCAGTTTACACACACTCGAGACAGGATGTGAAACGTTTTGAACATGTGGAATTAGTAATTAAACCACTTTCAGTGGCGGACTTAGGTTCGATGCCCCCCTTGGCCCCGTCCG
This sequence comes from Venustoraphidia nigricollis, assembly GCA_034508555.1. Classification (NCBI taxonomy): domain Eukaryota; kingdom Metazoa; phylum Arthropoda; class Insecta; order Raphidioptera; family Raphidiidae; genus Venustoraphidia; species Venustoraphidia nigricollis. The sequence goes on along the minus strand of JAVRKA010000045.1, from coordinate 2,494,127 downwards.
ATATGGCGCCCTTTTTGCTCTGTGGGAAAGTGATTATTGAAATTAAACATTTAATGAAGCCAGAGAACCGTAACTTTGGACAACGGATGATAAATTAATTAAATTTATTTTTAAATTTCAACTGTCCTAACATTGCTTACTTTTGAAATTTTGTCGTCTCTAAAATTTTGCCGCCCTAGGCCCGGTCCTCACGGGCCTAGGCGTAAATCCGTCACTGGTGTGAACTGTTAACCCCGTAGCGATTTTCTGACATGCTTTTAAATACACACAGAATTTGATTCGAGCGAAACCGGGTTCTCAGCTTTTTAACTATAAATAATTATAACTATATTACAAACTAGCGGTTTGCCCGCGATATCGTCCGCGTCGTGTAGTAGATGATTGTACCTGGTTAAAATCTTTTATATAAAATCCACCACCACCCCGTTCGGGTAGATGTGGTTAGTAGTTAAACTTCAAAACTTTCAAAATTTTTTGTTGCCTCACCTGGATATGTTCCTCAAAATCGTTGCATCACATGGATATTTTACTCAGAATCGTTGCCTCACCTGGAAATATTTTTCAGAATCGTTGCCTCACCTGGAAATATTTTTCATAATCGTTGCCTGACCTGGGATCTATTAGAAAACGTTATTCGGAGCCTATGAAAAAAAAATCATAATCCTTCCTTTTGGCTTTGCCATAAAAAAACAGACGTCTTATTTATTAAATCAAGAAATAATACTAGATAAATATTTAAGATATGTTTTAATGTCTAAATCAAAAACGCATTTCTTACATGGAATGAAAAGTTGTTTTTACTTTCTAGTATAAAGATCTATGATCAGTGATCACTAATCAATCACTTTCCTAATCTATTCAATATATTCAAGAGAAGAAAGTGACTCTTCAACAATTATCTGATGCAGTTTATCCATCGCCCAGTTGCAAACTTGCCAGTATCTTGTTTCGACCATTGTCAGACACCTGCCGACTAATTTGTTTATCTTCCGGCATTTTTGACGTCTTCCGTTATACTTCCCTTTGTATTTCTTAATGGCCAGTTCCAAAATCAAACAGAGAGCTGAAATGAAGCGGATTTAACAGTTTAATGTCTGGCTGAATCTTTCAATTACGTTTTAGTCGAAGAGCTCATGATAGGAGAGCTAATAATAATTTGAATAAAATAATAACTCCATAATCTGGAAACCTTATATGGAAAACGCGTTATTATTGTTCAATTATTAATACTGCCCTTGTATTGGATCTTGTGACGTCACTATGTGTAATAAATAACCATAGAATTAATATATATTGTGACGTCAGCAAGGTAACAACGACACGTCTTGATAACATAATATATAGGCGATTTTTTTGTTGTTTTAAAAAGTTGACGGGAGCCGATATTTTAAAATATGTTCAACAGGGTCAAATTAGAATTTCATACACTTGCTGGGGCAACTGATTTTTTAAATCAAAATATATTTTTCTAGATTCGTAATAATGTAACGGTCCTATAATTATTTTTTTTTTTTTGAGAAAGAAAGAAAGTGGGACATTATCGAAATAAATGCCCCTTATTGCCACCGTAATATAATTTGTTTATTTTTTATAATTTATTTTTGGTTTTTAATTATTTTATTTTTATTACAGATTTAGTGCTCAAGAGTGGTTCCGTTTGGAAGAATTAATCGGTGAGTCGACAAAATTATTTATTTAATGATTACAAGTCCCCAGTTCCCAGGTTCTAATCCGAGAGTCATTTTGATTTTCGATCTATCATTAAAAAATAATAAATTGAAATCACGAATGCCTCGAGAAAATGGTGGAAACATTTACCATAATGTGTATTCCTACGAGTTGAGACATTACGTTTGAAACTAGATATATCGAGTTTTAACAGTCACACGAGTCGTAGTGCCATTACGCACGAAGCTTATAACTTTTACACGTACCTCGGACTCCTATAAAATAGCTGTTTTTCACTTCATTTTCAAAAATTTTGACAATTCACCTGTAAGCCAAATGTTGTTTCTAATAGTAGGTTATAACTTGCACTAAAAACAACTGATAGACAAACAGACAACAGCGATTCGCTAGGAATGGGTATAGCGCGACCAGTTTTGTTTTTTACACTAGTGCATAATGGGACACTGCATGTCTGTGTGCACGAGAAAATTCTTTCGTCCCGTAGTTATTTTCTTTCGGCCCGCTCGCGCTGTTATCGATGGCGTGCGAGTAATTCCAGCAGAGCATAAATGTTAGGCTTTCTGCCTTAAAATCGAAGCCGAAAGTATAAAGAAAAAATAATTTTACGCGATGTCCTACAGAATTGTTAACCCAAATCAGTGGAACTAAAATGAATGTTTTGTATAATTTGTGTAGGTATTTGGTATATGCGAGGAACGACGCAGTGTCTATTGAACGGTTATAGATTTGTAGGTCAGATTCTTGTAGAGGTTAAAAATGTGTGAAATCCAATCAGAATATGGGTCACTGAAAATTCACTTTGTGCTACTAATATTAGCTTAAATTTTCAAAGTATTTCTATAGGCAGACGGTGATATACCGCCCACGTTATATTAAAAATAAGTAACTATATACGAACCGCTAATATAAAAACGCGTCACCAATACGAAGCAATGCTATTTTTTCAGTACTAAGAGTCTGCCTACTTTTATCTTAAATCTAGTTTCAATGTCTGACCAGACATCGATCAAAAATAAAAAATCTATCTATGTATACAATTGATTCGTATTTTAAAACACAATTTTGTTTGTAAACTTTGTAATTCAGTCTTCTCGTTTGTATATAGTTTACCCGAAAGAATATAGCCTATGAGTAGAATGTAAAAAGCCCCTTGGAGCATCGAAAGACTGATCGGTTTGGATTTTTGCTCCTCTTCAGCGGCAGTGGCAATCGCCTCTTTGCTTTCAACACCCGGAGGCACCCCTTCAGTTCCGGCACCGCCACCCGTTTCTATGTCGACCACGTGTTGTAATTCTCCCAATTTTTCGTATTCCTCGACGGTCATTTTTGTTAAAATGCCGCCTTCGAACAATTTCGTTAATCTATAAAAGTCATGTACCTGTAGCGTAATATATATTGCAACGTATATTGCTAATTGGAATATTTTACTCCTAATTATGATGGGCGGAATTAAGGAGGGAGACCATCTCTCAATGTATTCAAATGTGTCCCTCGAATTGCTACTGTTCCAAAAGGACTATCAAAATTGTCGAAACAACTGTTAAACCAGCTGTTAGCCATGTTTGAACTATATCTATCTCACTCAGACACATTACTTTGTCTTCAACGGTTGTCTTCATATTAAACCCTTGCGCTACCACCATTTACTGTTTTTAGCTGGCCGTACTTTTTCAGTTCAACACACATAAGAGGAGATGGTTCTCCTTACCTCTACCCTCCGTACCCCGAATACAGTAAATAGCTTACATCTTATTAAAATTTTCGATGTAAGGACAGCCATATTGAAATGCGATTGCTGAATATCCCGTGTAGAGTTTTTCACTCAAATAGAAATTGCCGGCACCGAATCGTCTTGTGTCGAAATAAAGCGTTTCACGACCTGCGATCACCGCTCGATTTTTCGAATTTCGAACCATTTTCACGCCCATTTCGACCGAATCGATCAACGAGTGTCGTTGTTTCTTCATCAAATTCCATAAGCAAGCGTAAACACCGGTTCCATTCTCGGAGATAAAAATATAATATCATATCATATATATATTAATACGTTAAGGCTAAGATGTTTGCCTCCCTTTTTCGAAAAAACCACACAATTGCTCCGTATAAATTTTATATCATTTTATAGATAATTGCTTGCTCTACCGACATCAACAACTAAAAAATTTATTATTGCTTTTGTTTTTGTAAATTTATTAACCCATTGTGTGCTAATGGTACTCAAAAGTACCGCTTTTCTGAGCCTTTGTATTCCCACATACATATTTTCGTCATATAATTCCAACTAATTCTAACTAATAAAACTTCAAACAATAGTGACACCAACCTAACACAATATACGTACAGGATCTGTACTACAGCTTTAAAGTACCAGTAATACGAAATCAACGATTTAGTGGGCTGTGTTAGAGAAATTCGTCTGGAAAATAACGGTACGTTTAAGTACCATTAGCACACTGTCAGACTTTTAGGTCTGGCACACAACGGCTTAATTATTAAAATTATATATATAGATATACATTACGACACAATACAGCAATACTGTCATCTGACGGCTTTGATTTTGAAACAACGTCAATATGATTGACGGTCGGTAACTCTTGTTCAATTTCAAATCAAATACTTTTCATATAGTGGCGCTTTAGCTCAACGTTTTTGATACTTGCGCCTCTATGTGACAATTTCAGTAAAATATATTTTTTCGATCTGTCATCTGAGCTCCGTAATGTAATACAATAAAAAGAAGAACGTTATAAACAGTGTGCAAAATTACAAAACAATTGAATACCTGTAATAAATTTTGATTCATTTAATTGTATTGAATGATTTAATTTACATAATTCATTTTTCGAAAAAACCTCACAATTACTCCACATAAATTTTATATCATTTTATAGATAATTACTTGCTCTATGTGCATCAATAATTAAAAAATCTATTACTGCTTTTGTTTTTGCAAAATAATTAATTATAACAATTATAATATAGATATACATTTACTCAGTATGCAGCAATGCTGCCATCTGACGGCTCTAAGTTTGAATTTTGAAACAACGTCAACATGATTGATGGTGGGTAAATTTTTTTTGTTTAACTTTTAATCAAAATTCACGTATAAATACTTTTCGTATGGCGGCGCTTCACTCAACGTTTTCGATACTTGCGCCTCTATATGATAATATTTTCTTGAACTGTCACTGAGCTTCGTAAATAAATGTAAATAAATGTAATACAACAAAAAGAAGAAAGTTATAAAGAGTGTGTGAAATTAGAAACGACTTTTAGTGCAAATTATTCGCACGGGTACTGCTAGTCTATATTAATATAATACAAAGAGGAAAACACATTGCATACAAACATACATACGCAGGTGAAGCTAATATAAGCGTGTTAAAAAGTAGCGTTGAAACTTACCTCAAGCATCGTGTAGGAAGAACTGTGTCTTTCAACAAATAGTTCGTAGCCCTGCTCGCGCATCGCTGTTTCCAATTGAGACAAAGTACTGATTGGCTTTTCTGTATAATTAATAATAATAATCTATTATTATCAATCTTATTTCGGATTGCGTTAGGAGAAAAATTTCGTATCGTCGGTAACTCATTTTTTACGAGCATTTGTATTTCAAAAATATTCATCCGAGGTACAGTAAAACCACGCTGAATCTATTGCGACCATCCGCAGCCTCGTATCTCGTTTACTTTTATGAATTTTTCTCGAAAACGCCGTAACTTTTAAACTATAACAGCTATACATACTTCTAGGTGCGCTCATTCTATTCAGCGTGATTTTTTCACACTAAGAGCTTTCATAAACGGTTATATTAATTAATTGATGTCTGAAAAAAGACACAAAAGTATTTTACCTCTGCCAGGACGAGCAAGAAGCGATGTCAGGTTGGCCGAATACATGTCTCCGATGACGTACGTCACGGCAATCGAAAGGACGATCATAAAAAGCCGGGCTTTGTGACTGTGACTAGGTTCTTTCCCAGCTGTGAATTACAGATTATATAATAAGACGCTTGATAACTGAGCTCTCATTAGCGTCGAAAATCAATTATAGATAGATAGATAAATATATTTAGTGACCAATATTGGTATAAAGCGTCAAAAAGATATCAATTTTTTTTCAATAGATAATTAATCAGTCGACAAGGTGTTTACTCGGTTGCAAATATTTCCCCTACAAACGTGTGAGATTTGGACGCACCCCCTTTTTTTTACTTACACTGACGAAGAAAAACGGAAATTGTAAACCATACACAGTCAAGAAATAGTTTCAGGCGAGATCCGAGAGTGTTCCGTGTTTTCTTTCGCCAAGTTCCGGGCATAGCGATTACTGCGAAAAGTACGGGACCAGATAGAACCAGCGTGGCTATGACCGGTGGCCATACCTATAAAACATTTTTTTTTAAGATTTATAACATCTGAACAATTAGGGATGCAGACTTCTGGGCTGTGTTTAATCGATTCAGCATAATTTATAAGAATAAGTCGGTTCGCACAAAGGTTCGAAGGTTATACAAATATCGCGGTATTTATGTGTCCCTAGTGGAAAACACTTTAATTTTAAGTATACAGTAAGACCCCGCTTAACGTGGAAGATACGTTCCAATAAGTTCCAGCGCTATACGAAACAGCGCTAAACGAGGTCATCTTAATATATTGATAATAGGTTGAAATTCGAGTATTCTCTTAATACCTGCCATTGAAATGGCAAAATTAGCGCCAAAGCTTCGTTCAGTCTGCCAGGAGAATGCGTGACGAAAGCTCCACTGTCTGCCAACGTCAAAAATGAAAATTCCACCGCCTTACTTCTTTCTAGATTGATTGCCACGTCGCCTAAGAAAAACTCCGCTTCCTATAATAATAAATGCAGTCGATAAATTAGATAATTGTAATTACAAAACTCTTTCGTCCCGCTGTTACTTTTTTCGGTTCGCTGTTATAAATGGCGTGCGGTTAATTCCAGCAGAGCATAAATGCTAGGCTTTCTGCCTTAAAATCGAAGCCGAAAGTACGTACTTTCGATCGGATATAAAGAAAATTATTTTAACGCCTGGCTTACATGCGTGAAAAGTGCAGCTATTTTATTTAGAGAGTACGACAAAAAAAATTACCCTTGTCCATAGAAGGCCCAAAACACCTTTGAAAGATCCGTTATTCATAATCGATGAGCCCTGATTACGATCCGGCGGATCGAAGTACTCAAATCTAAAAAATAAACTCTCCTAAACAAGTCATTTTTACGAATATATTAGCACAAATCGTCATCGTCATGCAGAACTATCGTAAGTCGCAAAATGTCAAAAATGAGTTATAAGTACCTATGATATAGTAATGCTCGTATTTTTCTAGTGTAAAAGTATCGTAAGTGTAACTTATTATTTAAGTTACACTTACGATACTTTTACACTAGAAAAATACGAGCATTACTATATCATAGGTACTTATAACTCATTTTTGACATTTTGCGACTTACGATAGTTCTGCATGACGATGACGAAATGTCCTTAGTTGTCGAGTGTCTATATAATTTATAATATCTTTCTGCAAATACAATAAAATTTTAATCATTTGTGACTCAATAATAATATGAACTTTTTGTAACACGTTATTCAGTTCTGTTTTTATTCCCATAACTTATGTAATTCTTACCTAAAATTAAGCTTATCTGATATGAGCTTTAGCAATTTATCGTCCCTTCCGCCTTCGACTTTTATTGACGATCCATTTTCGTTGTATGTTACGAAATGCCAAGGTGGTTTCTGAAAATTAGAGTGAGAAAAAATAGAGAATTGCGAAATTTTTAAAAAATAAATTCTCTCCGTTTCGTTTGATATTATGTATACTTGAAAAAAAACACGCGGAATCGATTCCAACTATCCGTAAACCTGTATCTATTTTAGTTTAGTCGTTTTAATTTTGAAGTTTAATTTCTTTAGCGACGTATCTGTTTGAAAAAAGTAAAAAATTGAGGGGAAATAGAATCGACCCCTAAAGGGGAGGTTAGTTTGTCTCCTAAATTACATGAAACTGACAAGGACAGAAGTTTATAGTATGTTGCTAAGGTATGTGTAAATATTATTAATTAGTTTCACATAAAAAAAAAATAAACTTGTGTATAACACTAAAAACTAAAGACGTTAAACTTCTTATGTGAGCTTATGAGGGTGAGGCTCATTATAATTTTTTGTTTTACATTTTAAACCGTCAAACTTTTAAACTAATCGCGATACGAGCTTACGCTTTAGCCTAATCGATTCAGCGTACTTTTTTCTATCAGACACGTTATATAGTCTTAAGCATATCAAAGTTATTTTATATTTTTCCAAATTTTTGGCAAATCTGCAACTTTTCTCGACTCTAAAAGCTTTTCGGCCCATTTAGTACTACCCAGACTTACAAAAAAAACTTTAGCTGAGTCGATCCGCAACCCTGTATCTCTTTTAGTTTCAGAAATATGAAACCCATTTATAAACCAACAGGCTTGGAACAAATTTACCAAACAAACGTACTAATTTGGAAGTTTTTAACTTACGTGAACTACTGGCACTTTAAAAATTCGACCATGAAAATCAGAGTAAATTTTTTTGGACGATGGTAACGTGGGGTGCTGATACAAGCCTTTTCCTTGAATCCACCAGTTGACCAGTTTAAGATAATGTTGACGATAGGATGTAGCTTGGTTATAGAAAACTCGATAACTAGAACGTATTTTTTAAGTAATCGGCATATATTATTTCTCAATGATGTTTTTTTGTCGGTATGAAACATCTCCCTTATAATTCTGTATCAAAATTAATGTTTGATTTTGGAGATTATTTTTCTCTCTAATGACGAAACCTAAGTTAATATCTTAAAATTAATGTTTTCATTAAAAAATTACAGTTTACTTTTTTTTTAACAATTTCATTACAGAAAATAACATTCAGAAAAAAAAATATCGCCATCCGGTGACAATATGTCTATTTTAACAGTTGTCGGTAATATTAAATGACGTAGTGGCGCTGAAGTGTCTGAATAGAATAGAATTAAAATTTATTTCCACCCTATTGTCTTACGTAACTGACCACTAACGGTGCGATGGACTCGCACGGGTCCGCTAGTTATTATTTAATCTATGTTTCAATGGAATACCTCAAACGGTGACTGATCCCTCAGATTATAAAATATGCTCTCTGGAAATTTCCCAAAATTCATTTTATTACTGTTTTTATTGGCTGAGATTAAGCATTAAGCTTCACAAAATTTGGATTGCTGTTTAAAAAATTCAAAAAACATATATGTATTTTTGTCCTAAAAATTAAATAAAAAAATGTGATTTCGTCAATATTTTTTTACAGCACGTCACGAGATTTCGAATTACGGGAAGGTAGATTAACATTTTTAAGTCTTTTTTTTTACAAACATGTTAAAAATGCTGACAAATTTGGGTTTCTCTATAATTTTTTTTTCAATTTTAATTTTTTCTGTAAAACTGATGCTAATTTTCTAATTTTTATCTGACTTTAAATCGTTTATTTAGATCAACTAAACTGTAAAAACTTGACTTAAAGTCACATGGGATTAAGGATGGTACATATTTCTAGTTTATTTTGAAACTTTAACATCAAAGATTTTTCATAGAAATTTGAAACTTGCGAAACGTGGGTAAGTGCATTTTACATGCACACATACACATCTAATTTTGAGCAGCTGGTACTCGATAACCTTAAGTATAAAAAATACTAAATGAATACATTAAAATTATTATTAAAATATTATACGAGATAAAATTAATGATTATAAAGTTTTAGTCTGTTTTAATGTTTACATTAGGTAATCATATTTTAGCCTGATGTACCTACATTATATAACTAAGTTCATTTAAAATTATGATTACTAAATGTACAACACTGATTTATGGAGGACATTGAATGTCATGCACAGAAAGTTGAGACTATCCTCGTCAAAACTTTGTAACATTTACGGTTTTTGCTCTCAAGGTTACAGTAGTTTTAAAAATTATTGACTTCATAAAAATTGTTACCCTGTAATATAATAATATGTATATATTATACAAAATTTGCATTTATAATGCAAATAAATAAGTTAAAAACAATGAATGATCCATAATCAAAAGAGATTGATTGTGTAAACATATTATCAGCAAGGCAAAAATGGTTTGAATTTGGTGCTTAACTTGCAGCCAATCAGAGGTCTAGTTACTAACGCCATCCAGTGTTTTGTTTTCTAACCGTAGTCATTATTAAAATACGAATAAACTGTTTGTTCCGTTAACGTGGTCTCCAAATATTAAAGTTTTTTGTATTTGAGAAGTTGTGTCAACGTCAAAATTGTACAAAATGTGAAAGCGGGCGTAATTGTGGTCTTTTTGATATAATATTTAAGTGGAATCCAAAAAAAATTACCTTTTATTTATTAATGCAAACTTTTCATGTGGGATGATACCGGTAAGTCTTATACTGGAAAACGAATTTTCATTTTTTAACGATTTAAACTTGTTTTTCATGATGGAAATCGGTATAATTAGTGATTTTGGATCGTTTCTAATATTAGATAAAACATGTTACATAGTTCGTTTTTGTGAAATTTTATGTGCAAATATGTCATATTATATTTTGAGGCTATGTAACTGCATCGAACAGCGAATATTTCACACTGATGCCTGATTGACTTATTTCATTTCTTGTTAATTTGACTTGGTACATTATAAAATTACGTATGAAGTGCAAATTTTGATTTTTTTTAACTATCTGTGTTGATTTTTTAAGGCGCTATGTTACAATCTTTTGAGTTTTTGCTGAGGTAAAGGGGTGCAGGGACGGTAAAATCAGTGAGAATTCGGTCCGCCAATAGGAATAGAGATGACAATATTCATAGTTAAGCAAATGCAACACTGGCCTGCATTGGCGCTGTTTACATCGTTGACACCATAGAGCTTATAAAATGTTCCATGGTTCAAATTTCTACACCTACTTACTAGCTAGAGCTGAAGAGTTATAATATTAAAATTATATTCACATGACATCGTGTTCATAAAAATAGTTGCTTTATATGCACATATGTAAAATATATTTTCTATTGAAAATAACATAATTATTAAATTATAAATATTTTAGAGGAATTAGGATCAAAGAAATAAAAGGATCTGATTATACATTTTTCAAAACATAATTATTGTTTATTGGCCATATTTTATGGTTTTAGACGGGATGGTTTTTGATTTTTGTAAAGAATAATGCTAGATGTTAGAATTCAGGAAAACAATTTAGTATCAGACTGTTTAATAATAATAATAAATATTTTGTATTTTATAAAAGAAAAATAAATCATTAATTATCAGTTTTCTATATTTTATAAATCTTATAAATTGACATCATCGTACAGTTTACAAAGTATTATTTTATAATTATATATATTTTATTTATCTTATATTAATTTACTGTACGGTTTTTAGGTAAGTATTTAATTTTTAACTTCTCACTATTGAAAATCTATACTAATATTATAAAACGAGAGGCAACTTCGCTTCGCAGGGGGAGAATTTCTCGCGGGGGAGTGGTGGTAATAAAGCATAAATTCTTATCTCTGGAACCTCTAAATCGATTCTAAAAATTCTTTCAATAATTGAAAGCTAGACTATCCCTGAGTGATATCGGCTATATTTTATTTTGATTCTCACGGGGGGGATAAATCATAAATTATTATTTCTAGAACTACTGAACTGATTCTAAAAATTATCTCACTAATAGAAAGCTATACTATCCCCGAGTGATATAGGCTTTTTATTCACAATTTTTACTGCTCGTAAATTCGTGTTCCATGCATATGAAAATATTCCGCTAATGATCTCGAACGTTCAGAAATGTAAATAGCAAAGAATTAAAATTAGGCAGGTCTATCTGGATTTCTTATTGGCAAATTTCGAGGCAGTCTAGGGTCTATAATTTCTGGGAGTATACATAATTTGTAAAAATGTATTAGCTTGTCCTTCATTTTTTCTTCCCAAAAGGAATTATCGCGATTGATCTGGAAAAAAAAAACAAAAACAATAATATATACATAATTTTCAAACACAGTTAGAATTAGGAAGGGTATCTAAATTATATTGTAATATCTAAGATATTATACCTTCAGTATTTTGGTATCAAGGGGGGTCCAGACAACAAAGTAACAATACTCTTTATTGCAAACTTCCATTTGTCCCTGCACTTGATACATGTAAAGATCTTCCGGTTTTAAATTAATGTCCCCGTCAGCATTTAGATTTAAAAACTTTATTTTTTTTTGCTCAATTGCCTCTTGAATGGTTAACTTTGAAGCAGACCACGGACATTTTATTTCAAGAATGCCATATTCGCCAACTAGGCCATCTGGACTAGCTCCTAAAAATGGGTAATCTCTGTGTATGTAGAGACCGCAACCTTGAACTTCTAAGCCTGAAATATGCGAAAATTTTGAGAGAGCTATTGGTTCATGTTCGTTGCCATATCGCGTAGCAGCATTTCCAAAAAAGTCTTTATAAAGCAATAATTCCACCGTTTTTACACACGATGTTTTCTTCTGGAGCTTACAAATTTTGCCAAACACTGAAGCTGTAATTCGAATAGCTCTTTCTTGTTTCCATAAAGGGTTGGAATTTTGTCCTCTTGTTATTATTTCAAGTTCCGATCTCTGCGTTTCGTCAATTTCTAGTGACTTGAGAAACTCCTCTTGCTTTTGCAAACACACATTTTCAGGCATGTCTTCTGTAGATCCATAATCCTGATCTGCATTGTTTCCCAGGTTTTTCACATGAGGTTTTCTGCTTACTGCATTAAAATTCAATCGTAGCCTAGCGTTGTAATTTTTCTGTTTGGTTTTTGACGCGATGAAAAATTTGGTGTACATTCCTGGACTTCTTTGTGTTACAGATTTATTTATCTTAGAATACAGGTCTGAAGAACAATTATATGACAACGCTGCTGCTTCGCATCTTGTTTGATATGCTCCTTTTAGTGAAAAATTTATTCGCTTTCCACCAACGAATTTACACAAAATTGAATTGTACAATTCAGCGGCATTGTTGTCCATGTCCATCAACAAACTTGATGCGTGCTGAACTAAGCGGTATACGCAGCACATTATATCTTCATATAACCCACAAAATTTTAAATCTGCAATCAAAAAAGTATAAAATAAAGTATAAAACACCCAGTTATTTCGGTTTAGAAATTAGCATAAGTGTATGTAAACTAAGTACATATTACGAACCTTCAACCTTGTTGTCATCATCAGGTACAGTCTTAGAACAGAAATAACCTAAGCTATTACATTTCAAATGCTCTCCAAATACATGACTTGGTGAATTGATTAAGTCGTTTTTAAGACTGTTAATTTTGGTTTCCAAACTTGCAGAACATTTTTTTCGAAACGCAATTGCCTTAGACACCGCAATCCGCAATCGAATAATATTTGATTCCAAACATTTACGCAAAATAGGTGGAACTGCTAGATTTTTGGAACTGTTCCTCTTTTTAGTTAGTTCTTTTAATTTGTTGCAATAATTTCGTAACAGGTGGTTACGGCATTCTATTTTTTCAACTAAATTATTACCGTACGGTTTTGCCAGTTTCAAATTTTTCATGACACTGCTATCCCCGTCACCGACTAATTTTTTATAAACAAGACCATGATGTAATATAGAAGAACGGAATCCTTCGACTATAATACTGGCTTCCATAGCTGTTGAGGTTCCATTCCAATTCTTGTAGCAAATATGTTGATCGGCTATCAACCCAAGAGAATCAGCTCTTGTACAATTGGTGCAATATTTATTTTTGACCCCCAAAAACAGCATTTTCCCGGTTCTTTGACCTATTATGCACCCCACTCCCGATAGCGCGTTATAATTTGTTTTGTACGATCGTTTACACCATGCCCCATCAGGTATAACTGTAATCATCGGAATGCCGTCGTCTGTAATGTCCCCAACTTCTTTAGCCAATCGAGCTTCTTCTTTGCCCGCTTCTTCCATCGACTGCCATGCAGTATTACGAATAACATTAGCCATTTTATTGTGACTAGCTGTATAATGATAGACTGATAAACTTGGCTGATTAAGTGCAGCATGTTGTTCAACTAACTGGGTATGGCCTATACCCGTAGTTATACAACCAAGAACGGCTGCATCATTCACTGTTATGTTGGCAGATGGATCATCGTCGTCGGTACTAAGTGTATCTTTTAAATTACACATTTTACATTGCAATGTAAATATACTTTTTAATCCACTTCTCTTTTCAGATATTACATACATGTCCTGTAGACCACAAGAAAACGGCTGATGTAATTTCATTTCAAAGATTTGTTTAAAAAAATAGTGGATATTGATCACCCTTCTTCCAGTAGGTAATTGGTCTCCCAATTCATAATATGAATCCTCCATGTCAGTTCTAAATGGGTCCCTATCGGTATATGAACTGTTTGTAAGATCATTTTTTTCTGAAGTGGAAGATATATCAAGCATGTCTAAGCTATTTGTATCATCTATGTATTCAACAAGCTCGTTTCTATTTGTCAAATCTTCAGGGACTAGTGTATCAGATAACCTTTGACTCTCATTACCCATATCGACATTAGGCAAAATTTCAGAGGAAGTACCAGGCGAAAACATTGATCTACTTTGTCTTACGCTAAAATAAATAAAAATTATTGTTACAAGTTGTTTTTGTTTCTCGAAAAAAATGATGACTTCGTTAGGGTTCGAATCGAAGCGTAACGACGTAAATATAGTCTGAAAGAAATTTTATCAAAATAAGGTCAATTTTTTATAAAAGAAACGCAAAAAGCGGATTTTACAGGAGGCTTAAAAGGTCGTTTCCATGATTACGCCACAAAAATACTTTATTTACGTTAAAAATATTTTCTTTATAAAAAAAATTATTATCTATTTAATAAAATGAAAAAATGAATTTAGTACTTACTTATTTCCATTATTGAAAAAAAATAATTATATATATAATGATCGGACTTGTTGAGTCCTAATACACGACCCGGACTTTTTATAACATGGATTTTGTCTAATTTTATTGAATATACTGACAAAACAACTTGAATGATATATAAATTGTTATTAGAAAGAAAAATGAATCACATATTCTACTTACAACTTGACTCTCTGCTTTGCGTTCTTTTTACGACCATAATATGTTCTCTTGCTTATTTTCATTTTGAATTCACTTATGTTGCATAAACGGCAAAAACACTATTACACTACAGAATTGGAATTCTATTATTCTGCTGTCTTCATAACATACTATATATTATTTAACACTCGTATTATTATTAGTTACTATAACTACAAATCACAATGAATGAAAATAAATTCTGAAAACACATATTTGCTAAAAAACAGCAAAATAAGGTCAAACTAGGAGGTTACATTACGTTATCTCCTTCTAAAATTCTAATCTCCCTAATTTAAATGTTCGCCATCTAGTTACGTTATTAACTCAAATTGCCATTTGAGGCAGCACCGGACGATTGTAATAATATGAAATTATTTTTAATTCGTTTTTCATAAATAAAAAACCACCTTTTCAATTGACGCCACAATGTTAATGAAAGAAGTCGTCTATTTTTGTTTTAGAATGTGCGCTACAAGCTCAAAAAAGTAAAAAAAAAAGTAAATAATGATATTTTTTATTTTTTTTTTTAATTTCAAAAATCTGGCTTTGTAGCGCAACTTGTCGTATCATGAAGCGTATATGTGCAAAATTTCAGACAAATATTCAATCATTTGTTCAAGTTATTTATGAAAAACGAAAAATTTCATTTATATAGCGCCTTAAGCTTAATTCACGTTTTCTGTAACGGTCTTTTCCCTCTTTTCTATTTTCAGAAAAAATTTCAACGCTAACTGAAGAGAATCGCTTCTGTTGGTTTGGTGAGAGACGACTTTGCATTTGCTGACTACAATGAGATCTTCTACCCATAGTGTTCTGAACAGTCAGGTGCCTTCGATACTTGGTAAGTGAATATTAAATTAAAATTTTTAATATTCGCAATGCTAAATATTACCGATCAAACAGTGTATTTGATAACAGAATCATGTTTCGTCAGATGAGTACAATTCACTCTATCATACGTATAAAAGTTTCATTTCAATAATAATACAGACTGGTATATTATGTTCGCTTATTTTTAAGTATCTAAATATATAAAAGGCGACGTATGTATGTATGTTCCCTATGGACCGATTTTGATGAAATTTTCAGGCAATCTTCAGATTAGCCCAGCGGATGATCCTGGAAGTTTGGTAGCGATCGGCTCAACAGAATTTTGATTTTTTTGCAGTTTTGATTTTTCATAGATTTTTGAACATTCACAATTAAAGGCTATTGATTTCGCGCAAATTCAATACACGTTGAGATTTTTATGATAATGATTCTCATCTTTTATGGCTATAGATAATTAGATAATTAGTGCTACCCGTGCGAAGCCGGACCGGGCCGCTAGTTCATCATAAAACGTTGAATTTGGTAACTTCATAAAGTCTCTAGTTATGAATTCATGTTTTCCCATCCCTGTAAAATTGCGGGTAAATGACGTACTATTTTTAAATTTTATTTTTTATCTAAATTTTGATTCATTTAGAATTCGTGAAATTCGTTTAAGAGTTTCCATCGCAAAATTATCGTTACGAATTACGACGTGAGTAAAATTACAAAAACAGACATCAATTTTCGTTTTTATTTATTTTGTATTGCTTGTTATTTAATTAGTTATATCGTGCTAATTTATAGGCGATAATGACCGCAGTTATCGATCGTCTATAATCACTAATAGGAGTGTCTATATACTTACGCGTTAATTCTGGGATTAGTTATGACAACAATTCGCATAGCGTCGTGCATTTGCTTAGTAAACTCTTTGCCGATTTCGTTTTGACCCCAGTAAAAAATATACAATAAATTTCTTCGTATTAAATCTCCTTTCATTATCTGAAAATGTGTTTTTTTAAAGATTTTTTCCAGTCTCATGTCTCGACTTAGAGATCAGTTTTGTGACCTCAAAACAGCCTCGGATCTAGAGAGGCAAACCGGGGCATCATTATAATATAATATAAATTAAATAATCAGTTTGATCAGACAAAAGAATTTTTAATGTTGATTAAACTTTCATAATGTTTCAACGTTTCATCGGGCATCCCGACTTCATCAGGTAATCTATAGAACACATACATAAAAAATTTTTACAGTTAACGTTATAAATTAAATAATTGAAAATAAGTAATTAATTATAGAAATCATCATACCATGAAATTATAAGTCGCGATGGCCGATGAAACGTTGTAACATTATGAAAGTTTAAAAATGATTTTTCGGGAAAAGGGACTTTATTTAAAATCATTTTTATATTAATTACAAAGGACAAAAAAGAAATAAAGTCATTATGAAAGTTTAATCAACATTAAAAAAATTTTTTGGTCTGATCAAACTGATAATTTAATTTATAATTTATATGGACCTGAATAATACCACTATGGATGAATAATATAATATGTTTGAAAATTGATTACAAATTATTTTAATAAACATTATTAAAGAGTTATTATTCTCCCCTCCCGGTCACAAAAAATGTCATCCATTATATATTTTGAGTTTTTTTAAACAATTTATCTCAAACGCTGGAGAGAAGGGGCACCACTATCAGGTTTAGCCCCGGTTCGAAAAAATCGTAGACCAGGGCTGCCTGAATGTATTATTTCCGTATTTCAGGAAAAAAAATGGAATAATTTTGTCGTCCGTCTGTCTGTCTGTTAAAACGAGGGTACAGAAATTAGCTTTCCCTATATGCAACACTAGGAGAAAAAAAATCCTTACCTTTTTTAATATTTTTACAGCAGTGCGATTTTTACAGAAAAATATACATGTTACTTTATTATTAGCAATGACAGACATATTTAAAAAATTAAACATTGCCTTTTTTCCATTTCTGAGTCGAAATATTTTTGTTGTGATTTCATTTTTGTTCAGAGTCTGTGACAGCGTACTCACGAATTCAGAATCTGAAATATCAAGTGACTTCGTCAGACAAGAATCTTACGACTTGCGGGAAATATTTTTATCAAATTCATTGTTAAGATTCTGTGTTCAAAACTAAGGAGCGAATCAACTAGAGTGTCATTAAAAATAACGATAAGTTGATCCACCTGAAATTAATTAAAATCGAACTGTTTAATATTCCTGGAGTAGCAATTGCAGTAATAAAAATAAAATTCAAAAAGGAACCCGTGCGGGGATTCGAACCCGCGACCTTCGACAATTGTAATTCAGTGCGACGCTCTGACCAACTGAGCTAACGGATCCGATTAATCGATGCTGTTATGTTGGTATACGTAGCATAGTTTATGGTACTATTCTATATGGTAGATCTAAGAATTACAGTGTTAATTTTATTTGTTGTTACTGCTTAACAATTCAGCATTGCATACTGAATAAAAGTGAGACAGAAGTTTAACAGCCCTGTTAATTTTAAACATGGACCAATAACGCCATTAGACTTCAGATGGGCAGGCTGGTGTCTGTGCTCCGTGCCTTCCCCCAAAAATATCGTTCAGCCCCCCCCCCCTTTCAAATTTTAATCTAGCTTGTTTAAAATTTTCATAAGTGACCCCCATCCCGAAAAAAGGCATTATGTCGCAGTGATTAATTAATTTAAATGTGATTTTTTGAAATTTACCTGTAATGTTGTCGTCGTAGGCTACTGTTAATTTGTACAACGGAATACCCCTAATTATATCGGTTATGGCATTTATTGTTATAACATTCGCTGATGTTTTATTTCTGTTCATTGAAAAAAAACCTGGAAATTTAATGAGTTTTTAGAGCATAAAAATAAAACTCTCTCCAGTGACGGTTTACACTGCAGTTTATTGTGCTTGGCAACGGGTAAATTTTAGTTCACTACGTCGTTCGCTTCTTGAATTATGTTACAATAATTTAGTCCGAGAAACTTAAGCGATATATATTTTTACGTTTCGGAGGAAGCTGGGGAAGAACACATTGTAGAAACAAATGAAATCGTTACTTACTTTTACACGACACAAGCACCGCGGTATTTGTTAAACAAAGTAGCAACAAATATTTGACTTTCATATTCGGACTTGATGTCGATTATAGAAAAAAACAAACTATTGATGATTGTCGAAAAGTTGGCTTGTTATTTTTGACGGGTTTGATCTTTAGAAATTATAAAGTGAATAACTCATGTTTATTAATAATTAATGGAAATGAAATGATTTTCAAATGTCGATTCTGACATAGAACTGACATGTTATCAATTTATTATGTGGAATGTTTAATCAATATACTGATAAATAAAATCTTGCATACTTTCGGGTGTTACCTACAAATGGTAGGTAACGCTATCCAGAATTTTTGTCCGTCTGTTGCCTGCCTGTATCAACATCTCTCAGGTAGATCGATTTAAAAAAAAATTGATACGCTGTGAATCGGTACCCAAACTTAGGAATATATTATGTTACGTTTTATCCGGTTATATTATTTTTTTTTGCGGGAAGCCGCTGGGTAAAACTAGGCGTTTAGTTTTGAAGTGTACATGTTGATCGTTAAATACAGTAAGACCCCACTTAACGCGGATACGTTCAATAAGTAGGTGCGCTATACGAAACAGCGCTAAACGAGGTCATCTTAATACGTATAGATAATAGGTATGAGTTAAACCGAGAATAAGAAAATTTGTTTAAATACTTTTTTATCATATTAATTATAGATTTATTTATTTAAATTGCTAATATCGATTTTTGTTCATAAAACACTTATGAAAATGAAATAAAAGTTCGAGCAAGAACTTATGTTTGTGATGAGGAAGGTTCCTCATTTGACATATTTTGGTTTTTGTGTGGAGAAGCCATCTAATATTGTTTGCCTTTGTCTGTTTCGTTCAACAAGTTGTTGTCGATAGCAAAATATTGCATCGATGACACTTCGTCTTGCCTTTGAATTTCTATCAACATTTGATCCATTTTGTGTAAATTGATCCATAATTTACGTTATAGAGGCTAAACTTTTTTTTTAGAAACCGACTAATACTACAACAGCGTTAACATTTATGAACCGATTTTGATTATTCTTTTCCTATTTAATAGGGCGTACGTTTAGGATGACCCTACTAAATTTTACTTAAATCGTTTCAGTAGTTCTTGATGTAATTTTTTATAATACTTATAATCACCAATTAAAAAGAATACAGGCCTACAAACCTATTTTTATAATAGCAAGAAACGAACGACTGGATATTGTTTAAGAAAATAAAAGAAAAACTGTTTTTTTATGATTTGTTTAATGATTATTATATATATGATAATTTTGTATTTTATACATGTTTCGGTAGTAAGAAGCACTTATTTTATAAAAAAGCTATGTAAATAGAGATTACAATATCAAAAGCTACATTTACAATAAATAATAGAAAAAAACGTATTTTACAAAAACATATTTCCAAAAAGTATGCGTTTTTTGTTACGATTATTATTACATGCGGTATCGATCAGTACTTCTAACCTCGATTAGGCTCTGTGAATATTACGGCAGTCAAAAGAACATATCTATAAAATCAGAGCTACGAAGAAAAATGTTATCGATAATTTTACTAAAATTATGTTAACTGCGTTTTTATTGGAACGTTTTTTTATTGTAGATACGCCCTTGTGGCTCCAAACTTCCATTTAATTGTTGATTAACTTCCGCGGCAAAAATACGTGAATTTAGTTGTCTCTTCCTTGATTCACTTTACAGTAAGACTCCGTTTAACGCGGGAGATTCGTTCCAATAAGTTCCTGCGTTATACGAAACAGCGCTAAACCGATTTTGCTCATCACTAATTGAAATCCAGTGAAGAATATATTCAAGTGATAACATAAAACAGTTCAGTAGTTTTTCACAACGGAGTCCACAATACGTTAACTAGAGTTCGGACTATACCGGAGTTAAAAGTAAAAATGGTTAATGTAAGAAACAACATTGCCAAATTTTCAGCAATATTTTTTTTTGAAACATTTATATATGCCTTTTTTATGATTATGAGAATGTTTTAAAATGCGGTTTTGTTAAGATATGTGTATGAAATTTATTTTCGACTATATGGGATCACTAAAAAATTCAGGACACTTCGTTCCTTTGTCCTGTCGCGGACAATAATACAGTGATTTCTCATCTAAACTATCTTAATTTTTAGTGTTACAGCAGTAACCCACTAATCCGAATGTAAATAGCCCGGCGCTCGTAATGATCCGAATTTTGTCTCCAGTCCTAAATGTATTAACACTATAAATTGGAGTTTTCGATATTCTAGCGTCGGTAATTGCTTGCTACTTCCAATAATCCGGAAAGTGCCAGATAAGTGAGATTCTGCTGTATTTAGAATATTTTTTTTAATAATGGCTGTTTATTATCATGAAAAAGTTCTTATAAATAATGTTTGAACTTGAAATATGGTACAATAAATATTTTGGTGGTGGATTCTAAATTGTAAAAAAGTATAAAAAACTATTAAAAATGTCATATTATCATATTGCTCAAACAGTGAGTATTTGACGCAGATTTCAAGTATTTTTTTTAAATACAAGACGCCATTTTGTAAAATGGCGGCAGTGATCTTACTTCTGCGTCTATCGGTTTGAGAGTTAGCGATTTATTAATACGACACGATTCTAAAAGTGCATTTGACAACTGCACGCTAAAAAAAGACTAAGATATTTTTATAAAAAATGAGATCATCTTTTATCAACGAGTATAAAAACTATAGACAGACTATAATTTTTGATTTTACGGTAAAAAATGTAAAAAATTGGATTTTAGTACAAGAAAAGTATTCGCGCGATATTATTAAAAATGTTTATTTCTAAGAATAGTTTAATTCGGTGTTAGAATTTGTGCTTTTTAGACACTTAAACATTTAAAATTAGATTCGTCGGCGGAAGACTCAATTTACTTTGTAAAAAAAATACTCAATAAATAAAATCGTTATTCGAAAATAGCTTATAATATTTAAATAAGCAATAAATGAAAATGTTTTTCAACATTTAAATTATTAAAACTTACACAATATATTCATCTGATGACAAGACAAAATGATTCAAGTCCTTTTTCACAAATGCTCGACACTGAAATTTAATTTGACGTACACTATTTTGACTTGTCACCATAGATTTTAGGTTTTCTACTTTATGAATACTATTTACAGATATATATACTAAAACATTTTAAATATAATTTATTTTCTTTGAGAAATTAAGACAGTTAATTGCATTGGACACTTTGAAAATTAAAATTTCAATAAAATTTATAAATATGCTTTCCCCTATTAAAAGCCATCCATAAAATACGTCACACGTTATGAGGGGGGAAGGGGGTCGACGAAGTGTGATTTTGTGTGATAAGGGGTGGGGGATTATAAGCCTCATGACGTCACAAAATCTTAAGTATTAAAACACAAAACTTTAACTGCAAACGAAAAATTAAAAAAATAGTCTATCTTTAGGCTATATAAGGTTTGTATTGCATAATTTTGGAACTGCTGTTTTCATTTATTCAGTTCAAGGTGTAAAATTGCAAAATATGTGACGTCACACCAGAGAAGGGGGACCCATAAATGTGACTACCTTTGACAAGAACGGGGGGAGAGGTCAAAAAATCATGAAATTCGTGTGACGTAATTTATGGATGGCACCTTACAGGTTTAAAAAATTATGGAGGGAACCTAGTACAGTAAATATTTTGAATATAAATTTCAATTCGTTTAAATAATTTACCTAAGTATAAAACTAGCATCTTCACCGAACCGCGTATACTAAAATTAATACTGTTTTGTTTCTACTGTACTAAAAAACGGAGTACAGGCGAACATTGACTCTCGTGAATTTCTCTCGTTCGAAAATTACGGTGAAGACGCTACTGTATTGACAATCAACTGCCCCGTATTTTTTATAGCGCAGTATCACAATATGATGACTAAAATTATGCCAGTCCAAAAAACTGGCCTCGAAAGAAACCGATAAAACATTTAAAGATTCTCCATCAGTTCTGTCATGGCTTGAATTATGTCCGCGAATGTCGGTCTGTCTTTCGGACTTTGCGACCAACATTTTTCCTGGAACAGATATTAAACAAAATTGAATTGATTTTTTTTACTTTTTATTATGAATTCGCTTTAAAAAAAAGATACGCTTGCTCAAAAAAAAGGTGCGAGTGCTTATGTACGGGCGGCAGAAGTTATACTTCTTTGGCGTGATCGCGATAATATTGATATTTACATTTTCGTTAAAAATGTACTTTGATAAAACAAAATAGGATGTCTAGGGAGATGATTTAAAAGTTAGCCTGTTAACAACTAGCTTCATGGTGTCTAATTTTCGCTGCATGTTGCGTGCGCAACTTCCGTAAGAGAAAAAATTTTACCCTCAATGCGCCAAAAGAAGTTTAACTTCAAAAAAGTAACCACAATACATTTGCTAACCGTGTTAGATATTAGGATATGATTATGTCCTGATGTTTAGCGAAATATAAATCTTGGTAGCCTATTTATTTAGTAACCATGGCTACGAAATTAAACACCCATAGATTCAAATCCAAAAAGAGATATTGGAATTAGCGTGTTTTCTTTTACAAGCACAAGAAATTTGTTACGTTAAAAACGCAAAGTTTTAAAAATTTACCTGCAAATCTGCAAGGGGTTGGGGCGTGGCTTTATGCGGTTTCCAATGCAAGGAATGATCTTTCAGCTGTGCCAGCACTGCTGAATCGCTAAAATCACTGAATGGAATTTCGCATTTATTGAACAGTTCCCAAACTGTACACGCCCAAGACCAGACGTCACTTTTCGTTGAATAATCGTCTTCGTATACAGCCTCGTGTGGCAGCCATCGCAACGGTATCACCTGAAAAAAAAAAAACCGAACGATTTTTAAATCAATCAATCAAATAATTTGTATTGGATCACACATAAGTCTAGAGTGACCACACCGGAGACTACTGGACATGCCTTAGCGGTGTAAAAAGTATTCCTTAAAAATGAATGCCTCTGTCTCTCTCAGAATAGTAGAAACAAATATGGCGCAACCATAGTCTATCCTCCTCTCACATGAATGCGGCCAATCTCTTTCTCGTAGTACATATAAATCGCTACAGTGTTTTCTTTTTCTCCCTCATTGGATAACAAGATATAACAATAACAATAAAAAAAACTAGTACAATATTTATTAACTTTATTTTTTTTATTATTTGTTGTTATATACAATCTGAGGCGCATAAATGCCCGAACTAATAGCTTTTAAGATAGTCCGGCCAATGTCGCTAGTATGCACTATTTTGACGTTTGTAGAAAAAAATTTACGGTTTTCGATTTTTTTCCATTAAGTAATTGTGCTATAAGACATTGCTTCTTTTCAAATTTCATGATTCTAGGTCAACGGGAAGTACCTTCCTATAGGTTTTGATTATTTATTGATTTGGTTATGGAAAACACTTTTTTTAAATTGTCCGAATTTTTTAATATGTAATTTGTAATTGTTGTTGACGTTTTCTATATGAGTTTTTTTCTCATCAATTGAAATAAGGGGCTTACTTACTTACTATTAATGTTAACGAAACTATTTACTTTACCTGGTTGATGTGTTTGCAATACTCTTCTCTGTACACGTCCTTGGTGAGAGCCGGCAAGGAGACTTTGGCATTTATGGTGCTAGTGATTAAGCAGTTCCTCGCCGCCAAATCTTTGTGCACCAGTCTTTGATTAGCTATGTGATCCATGCCTTGCGCCAACTGCAACGACACGGACACTATTTGCGACACCGACAGTGGCGGCGGGTGCGGCTTGCTCTTCGAAGGGGACTCTTTCTTATTCGTTGCTATTATAAATTTTTTCAGATCGCCCTGGAATTTATAATTAATATCGTTAGCGTGTTCGTCCTTGAAAGCGACCATCCATAAATAACGTCACACGAACAGTGACTGAAAGAAACGATCGGTTTATGCTTACCCAGTCGGTATATTCCAAAACAATGTAATGCGGTTCGGCTTCTCGACACAAACCGATTAATTTGGCGACGTTTTCGTGATTTAATTTTTGGAAAAGATCAATCTGTCTTTTGAATTCACTTAACGCGTTTTCGTCTTTGACGTTGGTCAGCGATTTAATCATAACAGATTTCGAGTCGGCACTTTCGGCGGTCGATTTGCGTTTTTCAGACACGTCGACGCTTATTTTGCCGATCATTATGTCTCCAAATTCTCCTCGACCTGAAAAAGATTATCAAAAGTAACGCCGGTCAAAAATTATCGAAATAAAAATATTTCTTGTTCATACGTAATACAGTAAAACCTCGTTTATCCGAAATAACCTGGGGAGGAGGTACCTTGGATAAGCGAAAACTCGTATAATACGAAAGAAATAAAAAATTCGAAAATTTTAATACATATGTAGGTACATATGGAATAACAAACAAAGTAACAGTCGCAAAATACTGTAGGCGTACAGCATTTAAGCATAGCGGCTTCATCCGTTTTATCCGAGTTTTTCAGTATTACCCGAATATACACCTTAATTAATGCGGAGTGCTCGGTACGTTGTCTCGGATAACGCGGAGGTTTGGTTGATCGAGGGCCGGATAAGCGAGGTTTTACTGTAAAAATATTTCTTGTTCGTTAAACGTGATACATTTAAATTACTTCAATACCTATTTGTACAATTTCGGCCAAGTTTTGTCGCGAAATTTGAAATTTATCGTAACTTGACTTGGACTTTTTACTGTGGCCAGAACTTTGCGACTGCGCCGTTTCAGCGCCGTCACTTTTAGGTGGCTCGCCATTGGTTTGTGGCGACTGCTTCAACGTGGTCTGAGTTGACGAAGGGCCGCCGTTCATCCCTGCCGATCCTTTGTTATCCGTTTGGTCATTTGTATTGATTTCTCCATTCTCGTTTTTTCCTTCTGAAAGTATAAATGTATTTTATTACACGGCTACGTCATAAACCACAGTTAAGGTTACTGAATACCAGCTGTTCAATGTGCCCCCTTTTCCACCCGAATAGCTCTACCTTACAAGCAGCTGGATGTATCGTCGTAAAATTCACTTACTCACATTTCGGAAATCTCTAATTTCTATTAAAAAATTTATTCAGTCTTTGATGGCAATGCTTACAAAATAAACAAGAAATATGTAGGTACCATTCTTCCCATATGATTTTTAGACAAGTTTTTACAGTTTATTTGATCGAAATAAACGATTTAAAATCAGATAAAAACGACAACATTATCATAAGTTTTACACACAATAAAAATTTAATTTGAAGAAAATTATTGAGCAAGCCGAATTTCTCAGTATTTTTAATATAAGTCTGTACAGAAAAAACTTCAAAATGTTAATTTGCCCTCCCGTAATTCGAAAATGTAAAGAAATGTTGACGAATAACACGTTTTTTTGTTCAATTTTTAGGGCAAAATTATATTTTGTAGAATTTTTAAACATCAAGCCAAATGTTGTGAAGCTTAATGCTCAATCATAGGTAATAAAAACCCGGGTCGCAGTGCCAAAACCCTGCCGACAATATAGTGTATTTGTTTGTATAGGGCAGTGTGGTTTTATACTTTAATTATGTGAAATTAAGTTTGTTTTTGGGCAAAATAAAAAATTTAACCCCTTAATACACCCCTTAAAATAACATTTTTTTTCTCAATTGTAATATTATTATCAATCTAACGTCTACACCGAATTAAAGACACCTTTCAATAAATAACTCACTATCTGCAAATTAGTGTTTTCAAAAAATTTGTAAGTCCGGTCCTGTCGGGCCGATTTTATTAAAATTTTTGGGACACTTTTTAATTATTACTAAAGGGTTAAATGTCAATTTTGAAACGATTCTGAGAATTTTTTCGGTATTTTGGGGCCCAAAAACTTTTTTCAACCCCTAAAAACTACCCTTAAAATGCCCCGATTACGCCCATTTTAAATAGGCTTCTTGCGGTGATGGATTTCAAAACGTGGGCCAAATTTCGTTAAAATCAATTAACTCTTTCGAAAGTTATTGCCCGCACACACACACATATATATATATATATATATATATATATATATATATATATACGTATATAAATATATATATATATATATACATATATATATAAACATTTTCAAAAATGGTGCCAAAGTGTTTAGGAGGTTATGAAACGTCGAGAAATTTTGGTCCGACCCCTAGGTCCCGCCATCCGACCAACGCCAATAGTGTATGTTGCCATATGGCAAATACACTAAAAACCCGGGTCGCAGTGCCAAAACCCTGCCGACAATATAGTGTATTTGCTTGTATAGGGCCGTGTGGTTTTATACTTTTATTATGTGAAATTAAGTTTGTTTTTGGGCAAAATAAAAAATTTAACCCCTTAATACACCCCTTAAAATAACATTTTTTTTCTTAATTGTAATATTATTATCAATCTAACGTCTACACCGAATTAAACACCCTTCAATAAATAAATCACTATCTGATAACTAGTGTTTTCATAAAATTTGTAAATCCGGTCCTGTCCGGCCGATTTTATCAAAATTTTGGGGACACTTTTTAATTACTACCAGAGGGTTAAATTTTAATTTTGAAACGATTCGGAGAATTTTTTCGGTATTTTGGGGCCCAAAAACACTTTTCAACCCCTAAAAACTACCCTTAAAATGCCCCGATTACGCCCATTTTAAATAGGCTTCTTGCGGTGATGGATTTCAACACGTGGGCCAAATTTCGTTAAAATCAATTAACTCCTTCGAAAGTTATTGCCCGCACACATATATATATATATATATATATATATATACGTATATATATATATACGTATATATATATATATATATATATAAATATATATATATATATATATATATATATATATATAAATATATATATACATATATATATAAACATTTTTAAAAATGGTGCCAAAGTGTTTAGGAGGTTATGAAACGTCGAGAAATTTTGGTCCGACCCTTAAGTCCCGCCATCCGACCAACGCCAATAGTGTATGTTGCCATATGGCAAATACACTAAAAACAGTAATGAAATGAATTCTGCGACCACAGTTCAAAATTTCCCGAGAGCATATTTTAGAATCTGAGAAATCATTCACCTTAAGCCATAGCTTAAAGGTATAGCGTAAAATGTATTAAAAA
Organism: Venustoraphidia nigricollis; assembly: GCA_034508555.1. Classification (NCBI taxonomy): domain Eukaryota; kingdom Metazoa; phylum Arthropoda; class Insecta; order Raphidioptera; family Raphidiidae; genus Venustoraphidia; species Venustoraphidia nigricollis. Next base: position 2,466,214 of record JAVRKA010000045.1, on the reverse strand, counting down.
TAGGTGCAGCTGAAACGCTTTTGCGGTTACCTTCTGCGTTTTGTTGTAATTGTTTCCGCGCATGCCTTCGATACCGACACCACACCATGAGTCCGACGACCAGAAATATGTAAGCGGCCGCCACACTTGTCGTTATTAACACCGCTTTAGTAATCATGGCACCCTCCGATTCCAATTCTTCAGTACCATTTGGCCTGTAGCCTTCTATAGCTAAACAAATTTAAACGCACTATCAGTAAAGCATTCGATGATAATACAGTGAAACCATTCTATTATGGACGCCTGATTTGTTCACATTGGAGAGGAAATTTTAAATGTCAATATTACAGGGGTGCCTGGAATGACGCGTTTTACTGTAATAATGTTCCGATAAGTTACTGCGCAATACGAAACAGTGCTAAACGAGGTCATCTTTATCACATTAATTATAGATTTATTTTTTGCTAATATCGATTTTTGTTCATAAAACATTTATGAAAATAAAAAAAAAAAGTTCGAATAAGAAGTTATGTTTGTCATCTAATGTCGTTTGCATGTTCTGTTCCGTTCAGCAAGATATTGCATCAATGACACTTCGTCTTACCTTCGAACTTCTATCAACATTTGAATCATTTTGTATAAACTGATTCATAATTTACGTTATAGTGGCTGAACTTTTTTTTAGAAACCGCGTAATACTGAAACAGCGTTAAGCGGAGCAGTGTTAAGCGAGGTTTTACTGTACTCACTTCTGACAAGTAGTTTGGCTTCCTTCCGATATAATCCGGCGCTGTTTCCAGCCGTACATCCATAGCTGTTTTCGTCGTCCAAATGTACTTCACTTATGTAAAGGGTGCCGTTCTCAAAAACTTTGAATCTACAAAAAAAAAGGGAAATACAACTTATTTTTAATAGACTTCAAAATTCTCAATTCAGTTACTTTTTTTTAAATGTTTGTTCACCGATATTTTCGTCAATTGTAAACCGATTTGAAAAATTTCAACGCCATTTTGTTCAGAATGCTACCGGATTAATACCATCTATTTTATATTAAAATCGGTTTATCCGTTTTTAAATGACATCAAAAAAACATATTTCTTAATGTATGCTTCAAACTTCTTGGTTTATATAATTATATTGGTACAGATAAATGAGCAATAATATATATTTTTCTTTTTTACCTCGTTCGATCAAAATCATTCATTCGTAAATTTTTATCCCACTGGATGGTGGGTTTCGGATCTCCATCAACTTTACAATGAATCATCACTGAATGTCCTTCGATGGCTTCGGTTGGATTCATTGGGGTTATACTGAATTTGGGAGCCACTGAAAAAATAAACAATCATAAACAAATTAACCCACAATACATGTAACTTATATTACAGATAAATGGAATTGTACAAGGTTATTAGAAATACACAGGTTACCTCTTTAGTGAATGACGTCAGCTAGGAGACCGTTCAATATTTTTATCAACTGTCCAATATCAATTGGATGACGTCATTCCCCTACTTTACTATCCAACGGAACGAGGTCACCTTTGTATCATATTTCGTCACATTTGATGAAAAAATCTGAACGTCTCCAAAGGAATACTTAAACATTTATGATCGCGATATTGTGTTTTCATAAATTATAATTAAAATCTCCATCTTGCAGAAATTAATCCCCAATATCGGAATTCGTTTATTTACGCTATATGTCCATGATTGGGTCATCTAGCTCCATATTACATATACAGGATGATCCATTTTAATCTCACCACGGAAATATTTCGAAACGGTGGTGATTAAACATAAAAAAACCAACCACCCCGCAAAGGGGGTGGGGGTTCTTTTTATTTTTAATCGATGATCCTTCCCAAACCAAAAAACTTTTACCTCTTGTCATTTTCTGCGCAAGTTCGTTGTTTAGGCTTAAAAATTTAATGGAATTTCAAGAAACCGATTTTGATATTGCATTTTAGGGGTTGAGTGAGGCATCGGATAAAACAATGTTTTAGACAAATGTTGCATATTTTTTATCGAAAAATCGTGATTTGTGATCAAAAATAGGTGTTCCTATTACCCTCATCCCTGCGCAAACGATGTCCTTCTTCAAACTGAACAACTTTTGTCTGAAACTTTTTTTTCAGCAACACCACCGTTCCGAAATATTTCCCTGGTGAGATTAAAATGGAACATAAGCTATTGCAGACAGACACGAAAGAGTAGGGAACCCAAAAATTAATAGAAAAGAACCCACCGACAACATCGACAGTGATCGTAGCGTTGATCGACTCGAAGTCGTCTCTCGCAATGCAGCTGTAAGTGCCTGCGTCGTCCGTTTGGACGCTGTTGAAATGCAAAGTTCCGTTTATGTCCTCGACGTGCGATGGCAACTCGGCTTCGGTCCCGTTTCCGTATTTCTTAATCATTTCTCCGAGATTCTTTTTGCCATTGCGTCTCTTCTTATCGTGTTTGATCCACCTGACGATCGGTGGACTAGTCCCACCGACTGCTTTACAGTGGATTTTCGACATCGAACCGAGTTCCAACTTCTTACTCACCGGAGACGGTGAAAATTTAAGTTTTTCTGGAAATAAATACGCGAATTTTATTAGTAAAGACGGTACAATAAGACACCGCGGGAGATACGTTTCAATAAGTTCTTCCGCTATACGAAACAGCTCTAAACGAGGTCATCTTAATATGTAGATAATAGGCATGAGTGAAATAGAACCGAGAATGAGAAAAAATTGCTAATATCGATTTTCTCTCATAAAACATTTATGAAATTCAAATAAAAGTTCGAGTAAGAAGCTATATTTGTGATGAGGAAGGTTCCTCATTTGACATGTTTTGTTTTTTGTGAAGAATTCATCTAATTTCTGTTTCGTTCAGTAAGCTGTTGTCGATAGCAAGATATTGCATCGATGACACTTCGTCTTGTTTTTGAATTTCTATCAATATTTTAATCATTTTGTATAAACTGATACCTAATTTACGTTATAGTGGCTAAACTTTTTTCTTTTAGAAACCGCGTAATACTGAAACAGCGTTAAGCGAGGTCTTACTGTATATGATTTAAAAATATGGTTTTAATCATACAGGAAAGTCTATACATTAATCAATACGTTTAGAGATTTATGGAACGAACCTTCAACGTTGAGGGTAGCTGGATCGCTGTAAATCGGGGACTGCTCTGGCACAAGAACCACGCATCGGTAATTCCCCCTGTCCATTCCTCTTACAGAACTAATCGACAGCGTTCCGTTGTTTTTGTCGGTGTAAATACGATAACCGGTTGCACTTTTTTCTGCAAGAAATAATCAAATTCACTTCAAGAAAAATATTTAAATCATCCGTTTTTCAGTGGTGTGACGAAAATATTTAATTTGGCGCGTATCTGATACAAAAGTAAAAGGACTATTACAAACATTAGAACAAAAAGGGTATTGACAGGCAGACAGACAAAAAGTGATCGTATAAGGGTTCCTTTTTTCCTTTTGAGGTACAGAACCCTAAAAAATTGCCAAATTGGTCCAGTCGTTCTCAAGTGATGAGCTTATACCAACGAACGGAACTTAATTTTGATTTTTATATAGATTACCATTATTCACTGTTTTTCCATTCTTTTGCCACTCCACTTTGGCGATGTCTTTATAGTAATGCCCGGATCCGTTGTGTTTACACGATAATTCGGCCGCATCGAATTCGGGCACAGAAATGCTCTTTGGATGTTCGATTATTACTGCTGGTCCTAGAAAATGATACACACATGATAATTAGCTAGTCCCTAATCGCGTGTCATTTAAGAGCTGCCTTCGATTGCAGCTCTGGCTGCAGCAATAATGTTGACTTACTCGTAACAATTATCAGAGCCGACATTTCCGTGGAACCGACAATATTTTCAGCAACGCATATATAATTTCCAGTGTCTTCTTGTCTTGCATTTTCGATTATTAAACGACCTTCGTCCACCCTGACGGATCCTGAATCCGATATCTGGAAAATATTTGGTTCAATTATACCAGGTTGCAGAAAGCATTGTCAGAAATAGTATATTACACCACAAGAGCAGAAAGTTGAAAATCTTGCACTGTGCAGGACTTTCAACTTTCTGCCGTTGTTATGTAATGTACTACTTTTTTGACGACTATTTCTGCACAAATATAAAAAGTGATTACGTAATGTGAAATCAGATTTTTTTTAAATGCTTTCTGAAACCCAGTATGGCTTTTAGTCCGCTATATTATTACGCATAAAAGAAGAGTAAGCTACTAGAAAATGGCCGAATGGTTTTCTACTTACAGTATGATTATGGGGACTTTTCCACCAAACTTTTGGAAGAGGATTGCCAGCTGGCGGTAGGCAGGTTTGTTGAAAACTGCCCCCTTCTTTTACGAAACCTCTTTGCGAGTCAGCTAACACAGGTTCAAAAGAACTGTATGTTAAGTTTCTAATATCTGTCGAAAAAGAAAAATAACTTACATTAATTTTCATCAAACATTTTGAATAGAACTTTATTTACATTACATAGGAGTATTGTTCTAAATAAGTAATGTTCTGAAAATGGCATAATAGGCTATTTGACTCTTATTTTTAAACTGATGAAAAAGTTATAAAAAAAAACTTTTTTTTTGTGTAAAATTGCGTTTTTACAAGAAATACAACCACATAATATATAAGTAAACTTAAAAAACAAAACCATTTCTAAATACAAAATTGCATCCAAGTCGTTAGAGCCGTTTCCGAGATACGCGAAATAAATTTATATACAAGAATTGCTCGTTTAAATATATAAGATGATATGAAAATTAACAAAAGCTGTTGAATAAAACAATTGAAACACTCACAGGCAACTGTTAGTTCTGCCGTATAAGTCTGCGGTATTTCTGTAGATTCTCCACGCATTCCGACACAAGAATAATTGCCCTGGTCCGTCGCCACCACATCGGAAATTACGAGGCTTCCGTTGGACAGAATTGTTATCCTGGAAGAAATCAGAATAATCGTGTTGTTTCAAAGAAATTATAGATAATCGACATTATATTCTGACTATTGTCTGGGCGCTATTGACCTTAGTTGTCGGACGTCTATAATCTACAAAACACATGTACTGAACTATTTATTTTTCAAATACGGTACCTTTCAGTGTTTTCAAGCGGTCCAATTTCTTCAAAATACCATTCTGTCACATCGGCGTTTATATAAATACAATCAAATTTTGCCACGTCACCTGGCTTTACTAATTGATTTTCAGGCACTTTTTGTATCAATGCTGATTGATCACCTGTAAAAAAGTCGAAAATTGTAACTCGAAACGTATTTTTCACTCAGCATAAGTTATTGGCATTAAAAATTTAATGAATTGAAAAAAAAAACAGTTATAAAATTGGTATACCAGGGATTGTCAGTGCAAAGTTGGTAACACTGGACGAAAATCCAGCATTGTTGTGGGCCAAACACTTGTAAATTCCGTTGTGTCTTGAAGATGCGTTTTTTATGTGTAGTTTCTTCTTCTTGATTACGTAATGCAGGGACTCGATTACCCGTTCAGTATTTCTAAAAAAAAAAAATTTTTTTTTCTAATTTTCCTAAATACGCTTAGAAATAAAAAATCTCCATTATTTCGAAATCATGTTTTCAAATACGCGTTATTGACTGTGACTCACCGGAACCAGTGTATTTTGATTTCGTCACTTCCGTCCACGTGGCATCTCAAGGTGACCTCTTCGCCAGCTTTGATGAATGAAGCCGAGTCGGGCGACTGCAGTTGTACTCTGGCTTCCGATATCCCTAGAAATAGAAGAAAAAAACATATTATACGCTATTTGAAAGCTCGAATCTATTTATTTTTGCGATTAATAACACCGTTTGACCGATCACCATGAAAGTTGACACATATATTATGTATTTTTTTTGCTATCTACATTGTTGTAATTCGCCAATTACGGCGGAGCCGAAAACTCCACTACTGTTATTGCTGCCGTGCTTCGTCTCAATCGCGTGCAAAATCGCGGGTAGTGGCTAGTATATTTTATAATTCAGTACAACTATACTATGATATAAACTGAAATCTTTTAACCTATTAATTTTTTGGCTGATTTTTTTATTCGGACAATATTGTGTTGTCATTGAAGATAGTATTATACCTATGCTTGCAAAGTTCAGTCATAGGATATCTGAAATTTGGTTAATTACGAAATATGTCCCTAGAATTAGAATTAAAAAAACAAAAAGATACGTATACACTGCGACCAATGAGGTCTGTTGTGTTCCTTAATATTAGTGAAGTTCAATTTGAATTTCATTTCGAAGGTGTAAAAAATTATTCGTGCAAATTTTAGCCAGGCGCACACACAGTGTATGAAGGGCTGATACGGTCCTGGCGTTTGCGTTTATTTTTAGTTCGGCCCTGACTAATCGTTTGCGCATGGCTCATCAACTGTTGTCAGAGATGCCGGCAAAACGCACAATGAACAACTTCTCATAATTTCAAGAGCATTGTTATAAATAGCTCAGATTCTCGGTAATTGTTATTGCATTGTGTTTAATATACCGACTGTAACACGCCAGGTGGTCCGATTCAACGCCCGCTATGTCTGCGTGGTTCAAGTCGAATTTTTGCGGTATAAAATAAAAAAAACCCGGGTCGCAGTGCCAAAACCCTGCCGACAATATAGTGTATTTGCTAATACAGGCAGTGTGGCTTTATTATGTAAATTTGGGCAAAATAAAAAATTTTACTCCTTAATACACCCCTTAAAATAATTTTTTTTTCTTAATTGCAATATTATTATCAATCGAACTTTTATACCAAGTTATATACATCTTTCAGTAAATAGTTCACTATCTGCAAACTAGTCTTAAATTCTTAAAATTTTTAAATCCGGTCCTGTACGCCCGATTTTATTAAAATTTTAAGGACACTTTTTAATTACTACCAGTGGGTTAAATTTTAATTTTGAAACGATTCGGAGAATTTTTTCGGTATTTTGGGGCGCAAAAAAATTTTGCAACCCCTAAAAACTACCCTTAAAATGCCCAGATTGAGCCCATTTTAAATAGGCTTCTTGCGGTGATGAATTTCTTTCAACACGTGGACCAAATTTAGTTGAAATCAATTAACTCCTTCGAAAGTTATTGTCCGGACATATATATATATATATATATATATATATATAAACATTTTTAAAAATGGTGCCAAAGTGATTAGGAGGCTATGAAACGTCGAGAAATTTTGGTCCGACCCCTAGGTCCCGCCATCCGACCGACGCCAATAGTGTATGTTGCCATATGGCAAATACACTAATTAGAGTTTAAAAAAACTAAAATAACGCACTTTTATGAACTAAAAAATGCAAAATAAATTGATTACTGTAAAAAGCGTGAAGTGCTTAATATCGGTAATAAATTTTTCATTTACTAATTGTAAACGTTAAGCTATTATGAAAATTTAAGTAGCTAGCACCCTACGCTTTTTACAGTAAGGGTAATTTTGTTGTCAAATTATTTTGCTTTTTTTAGTTCTTAAAAGCGTGTTCTATTTTTTTTTAAACTCTAATTTTAATTTTACAATCTGATGGATCTGTCACCGTAAGTGAAACTTCTTTAGCCACGATGTGAGTTATTTTCCTCAAAGACACCGTCAGGAGAGGGAGTAATGACTTGTGCTAGCGATTGGTCGGCAGATACGAATGCTAAGTGGAGGACGCTCGAGTGACTTTCCCCTTTCTGTTTAGTGTTTACTTGTTTACAATTTTTTTCGAGATTTACACGCACCGCTTTTTTTTTATAAACACCCGTTTGCATATATTTTTATTGCAATTTAGTCGTGGCAAAGTTCGCAGTGTGTCTCAGATTTATGCACGACGTACGTTTTATCTGTCAGATCTTACGGTTTTTTATTACTTTTTTCCTGGACGATGCACCGAGAATGCGCTAATTTGACACGCTTGAGATACAAATATGAAAGAGGTTTTTTATAATACTGAATAATTATAGTTTTATATACGCGAACTCGCAAGATCACAACGTTTTATCAATAGAAACGTTTTAGGTTTTCGGTTTGTCCGCAGTTGTCCATTTTTCGCTCCAGTCGAAAAAGACACAAGCATCGTGAACGACGCGACGAACGCAATTGAATCACGAGCGCCCCTATTAACGACAAAATTTTCTAAGGAAATCACAAATCTATCTTTTGTGGTGTCCTGGAAATTGGTGGATTCACTGGAACCTTAATGAAGCAGTGCTTCATTTAAGTGTCGGAGGCCACTGATTGAGTAAAGAGTTTGCATTATCAAACAACGGAACATAATAGCAATAAGAATGTTGAACTCTGGTCTGAATGTTCGTCACGGGAACTGAGCGCGAACAATGTCTCGCCTCGTCGCATTCTGTACGTCTGTCTGTCCGTCGTATATGAGTCCAAATCATAATATCTCCGACGAAGCCCGAAGAGACAAAACCCTGTTTGCATTTGGCAGCCGGCAAATTAACGGACCGCTGCAGCCGCGCGGTGACAGTCTGCTTTTATTTTGTACGGAATACAATATTGTTTTAAGGTGGCTGTTTACCAGCTGTTCAAAATGCCCTCGTTTTCACCCGTATAGCTTTTTACGAGTAGTTACAGTACAGTACAATACAATACGATCTTTATTTCTCACCATATTTGTTAACAAATAGTCACATATAAGTTTAAAAACAGTTACGAAAATCGGTTAAAAATTCGATGCTAATACACATAATAAAATTAATAATTATATTTAATTTATTCAAAAATTTAAAAAATAGTTGATAGAATAAAAACCGCCTGCAACTAAAAACTTTATTAACTTTGATTTGAATTTATCCATTCTACCTATTTTCTTTATCTCGTGTGGCAGTTTATTATATAATTTTAGCGCACTGCATAATGGACCCTCACTACAAAGATCTAGATGTGTGTGTGCATGTAAAATGCGCTTACATTTCGGAAATCTCTAATTTCTATGAAAAATCTTATATACAATCTTTGATGGTAATGCTTCAAAATCATTATTTATTAGAATGATCTATATATCTATATAATGTATGTACCTATGCTATCTATGGACTCAAAAACGACTGGACCGATTTTGATGAAATTTTCAGGCAATCCTCAGATTAGCCCAGTGGGTGATCCTGTGAAGTTTGGTAGCGATCGAATCAACAGAATTTTTTGTTTTTTGGCAATTTATAGATTTTTCTTCGATTTTTGAACATAATTCACAATTAGAAGCGATTGAATTCGCACCAATTCAACACATGTTGAGAATTTTATGATAATGATTCTCATCTTTTATGGCTATAGTAAATTAGATAATTAGTGCTACCCGCGCGATCCGGACCGGGACGCTATAATAAATAGTAAACACTAAACAACACCGGGTAAATTCGCCTATTATTCTATAAGAAAATCCACTGCATAATAATAAATTTTTATTTCTTTTTCTTGTTACAATAGTACCATAAATATTTTTCGAAACGTTGTCCCCCTCACTAAGATAAAAACCTTGTGCCGATAATATGTCTATTTTTAATAGGTAATCCGGACCAAGTAATGAATGGATTATTTCAAAGAAACTAGTTACGAAATTAAAAAAAAAGAACGCAGATACATTTCAATTATACGTCAACTTGACAACAATTTCATTATAAAACAAATTAGGAAGACTGCGAAAGGTTCGCACAGAGGGAAATTCTACTTGAAATAATTGAATTACTCTCATGTTCTGCTGCGAATGTAAACTGAGTGAGACGACGAGACGGCGTACGAGAAATAATATTATGTACAGGCACATCGAAAAATAAACAAACCAAGACTTTTGTCGTGTTGTTCGAGGTTTACCGCAACGGAATTTTGTTAAGGCGACTGTTTACTACCTGTTCAATATGCTCCCTTTTTCACTCGCATAGTAGTAGTTGGATGTGTGTGTGTGTTTACTTATTAACGTTTTGGAAATCTTTAATTTCTATGAAAAATCTTATTTCCAATCTTTGATGTTAGCGCTTTAAAATAAACTAGGAATATGCAGTGGCGTAATTATACCGTTTGAGGCCCGTAGCAAATTCATCTGTTGGGGCCCTCCTTCAATGCAAAGATGCTCTTTTTCTTATACAGATGCGTTCAAATCTTGATACACCTTTTTGTTGAATACAAAATTAATAAATTTTACTAAATGTTGTAATAATAAATGCTAGGATCATCCTGCGCTCACGACTCTCTCACCGCCGTGGGCCCCCTCCAGCGTGGGCCCGTGGCATTTTGCTCGTCCTACCACTCTATTGTTACACCACTGGAAATATGTACCATTCTTCCCAAGTGACTTTTAGTCAGGAGTTTTTCATCTAAATAAACGATTTAAAAAGGAGAAAATTAGCATAAGTTTTGTAATGGAGATATTTCATAACGACAAAAAAACCCCTTTCAGAAATAATATGTACCGATAGTTTTAATTTCGATGAACCTGTACAAACATAATATAATGTATATATTATATAGAACTGATAGGGAACACCCGAGGCTGTGCTATTTGATTTTCTCTGGAGTTGGTTATTCAAAAGTTTTTCGTTTTATTTTATTCGGTGCTTTCAAATAACCCTCACACATTGCATTTATTACAAACATGGTTCAGAAAAGTTTTTGTCAGTTCAAAAATAGTGCAGAATTGAACAGATTTATGCTGGGTTGCAGAAAGAATTGTCGAATAATTTGATTTGGCAATGACCTTAGATTATGAACACACAAACAGTATTAAAACAGTATAAAAAACAGTATTAAATACTCATTTCAAACTATCTCCGCAAACTAGATTTTTGGGAGTTGTACTGGACCAGTCTCTAGCGATGACTGATCATGTCAATAATGTCTGTAAAAAATTGAATTATACAATTTATTCGATTCGATGCTTAAAAACTATATTTCTTGATATTGGTTCGTTACTTAACGTGTATTATGCCTATGCTTTTTCGGCTATGAGCTACAATGTGATTATATGGGGTAGTTGTAGTAATTGCAAAAGAATTCTTGTGTTGCAGAAACGCATTATTAGACTAATTCTTGGTCTCGGTCGTACAGAATCCTGTCGACCCTATTTCATTACCAACAAAATACTAACCTTCCCATCAATTTACATTTACGAGTCATGCAAATTTGTCAAACAAAATATGTCTGATTTCACTCATAACAAAGATGCACATGGACATAACACGCGTCAGGCAAACGACCTTCACTTATCTAAAAATCGATTATCTTTGTATAATAAGGGTCCACTAGGTGCAAGTATCAAACTTTTTAATAAACTGCCTCAGTCTATTAAAAATGTTGACAATTTTTAAATTTTTAAACGTAACCTTCGGGATTTTTTATTAAATAAGTGCTTTTATAGTATCAATGAATATATAAGTTCTTAATATTGTTATATTTTAAATATTGTACACACTATGTAATTAAGACGCATTGTTATCAATTTTTGCTAACAATATAATAAATATCATATCATATCATATCATATCATATTTCTCCATAAAAAAAACATTGTAGAATTTTAATGCGATTCTGTTCGAAAAATAATTGACCGATTGAAATGATATTTTTCTAAAAACGGTGTAGGTATGCGTGTATTTAACATAGTTTTTTTGCATAATTTTTACTTCGAAACGACATTTTTAAACGCATTTTAATCAAAATTTTACTTGAAAAACGACATTTTTCTGTATAGATCAAACATTTGTTTTTGCGTGAATACAATCTAATGTTCTGCATGACAGGGAGTTTGAAGACGACATTAGACTGCTCTAGCATGTATATGAAAACTGTAAGTATATTATCACAATCTTTTTTGTATTCGGATATTACTAAAGAGGTATTGTACAAATTTTCAGTGTCTCAAATACCTACCCAAAAATGTCTAACAACTCTCGGGCTGTATATGTCATGTCATAATTCTACTGTACATACGTCGTGTATATAATATAGAGAGACGGCCAATATATATATATACAGTATACACAGATTATTTACACATGTTTTTAGTGCATCGGCATGTTTACATAGAGTGCACCTTTGTGACTTTGCCGACATCCCTAAATAGACGATAAAACTATTTATATAAAACTCACTGTCTCTACTGCGACCGGCTCACTCACCGACTTAATGGTTTCATTCATTAACAAAGTATACAAGCAGTTTACGAGTCTTTTTTAGTGTCCATACATATAGTATATTGAAGATACACTATTGACGTCGTGCGTCGAACAGATGGCGGGATCTCTAGAGACTGCAAAATCCCGGTGTTTCACAAAATCTCGCCCTTGATACAATCTTTCAAAATAAATTACCAGCTAATTAATTGCAGTAATTTATTTTAAATAGCGGTGGCTATTTATTATTAACTTTACTGTAAAAAAGCGTGGGGTGTTCTCTACTCAAATTTTCATAATAACTCTATGTTTACAATTATCTAGTATGTGAAAAATGTATTACCGATATTAAGCACTCCACGATTTTTACAGTAAACCTAATATTGTTGTAAAATTATTTTGCATTTTTTAGTTCGTAAAAGCGTGCTGTTTTAGCTTTTTTAAACTTTAATTTTATTTATGTACAATTTCCACTTCGAAACAGCATTTTTCTACGCATTTTCATCAAAATTTAGCTTGAAAAGCACTTTTTATCTATGCAGATTGACAGGGAGACCGTTGCTACATATATAGAAATCGTTATTTATAATCACAATCTAAGGTCATTGTCAAATGATATTTTTTGACAACGCTTCTGTAACCCAGCATTATACTTCACAATACACGTGATGTTGAAAGTTGATACTTCTTTTTTAACAGCGTGTAGAAATAAAATAGACGAACAAATATTTCAAGTATTAAAACTCAAAAATAAGAGAAACAGCTATTCAAAGTTTAATTAAATTTTGAGGTCGATCCTGGCGTTATTTTATGTCACTATGGAAATATGTTATGTCATTATAAAGTATTCACAGAAACTGTTGGAAGTTGTCCCCGTTTTGTTTCAAATATGGCAGCAAGATACTTGATAATCAGATATTTCCATAGTGACATAAAATATCGCCAGGATCGACCTCAAAATTTAATAGCTGTTTCTCTTTTATTTTTGAATTTTGATAAAAAAGTTGCTTGAAATATTTGTTTGTCTATTTCATTTCTATACGCTGTTAAAAAAGAAATATCAAATTAAAAATCAGTCTGTATAATCGGAACGGTTATATGCTCAAATGTTTTGGAACCAATAACATATCTATGGTGACTTGGGCGCGAGGTTCCACTGTACTTGCATACAGTAAACAGAACGGTTGTATAATTATACAAACCGCGGGGGATGAAGTGCACGTTATGTGCAAGCGCATTGAGGCGTAGCCATTAGCCAGTATTTAGTCTGTCGCCGTTTGTAAATACATCAGCCTATTTAAGATACGCTACTGACACCTCTAGTAATATATCTAACCGCCTGGCTCGAGTCTAGACGACACTCACTTATTTTATTCCTTTCAGGGATTTTCATCGTCATTTTAACACTAACCTTCTATACATATAAAAAAAATGGTAATTATGTACGCGAGGCAGAAGTTATACTTCTTTGGTGCGATCGCGATAATTGATATTCACATTTTCGTTAAAGACGTACATTGATAAAGTAGGATGTCTAGGGAGATGATAAATATGGTTAAAAGTAAGCCTGTTCACTTCGAGTAGTACTTATTTACTTTGGATAATAGGTGGACAACTCCATCAGCACATTGTAACTGAGAAATGAGACGTCTCATCTATATATATAAAGTAAAACTATGCTGCATCGAAGAGTCAGGTTTACCGACGATTTCAATCTTGCCGATGCACGTAGTACATTCATATTAAATCAACAACTAACTTAATGGTGTCTCATTTTCGTTGCATTCTGCGTGCGAAAATTTTACCCTCAATGCGCCAAAAGAAGTTTAACTTCAAAAACTCAAGAGCTATCATACCTCCTGTATAAAAACTCGCAATCGATTTTGTCATTTGTTTCTCTGTATACGATCTGGCAATTTCAAGTGTATCTGAAAAAAACAGCTTGAATGAAATGAATTCATCAAAGTACCAGGATGGGTTTTGTTTAGTTTTTTAATTGGACGACGACGAATGAATTTCGCTCGGGTTTTTTTTTTGCTTCTTCTGTCTTTAAAGACTGTTATGATGAGTCCACTCCTTCTTCAGTGGCGCAAAAGGTCATCGTATGCGAGACAAAACGCAAGACAATAGCCGCGGTGTGTCGTAGCTAAGTTCGCGTGGGTCATTATTAGAGCGTCGACCATGTGGCACCGCGACGCCGCCTGCACAGGCTTGGACAAACTCGCCATCACCAGGGCACAAATAATAATATAAGATATAGTACTTTTATTTTATAGAAAAACGATTCCAAAACATAAATTTGTATAATAAAAAAAATTTTATTATGTAAATTTAGGTTTTGGAATTGTTTTTCTATAAAATAAAAGTATACCTACCTTATACTATTATATTTTTCCAAATTTCTATACGTACAATATTATGATCACAAATAATAAATTCTTTATTTGAGGAAATACGTGAATCAAGTGTTCTCACCACTAGGGGTCTTCATTCGGAAATAAATGAAAACATACCTATGATGTGACTCGCACACTTAATTAGGAGGTTAATATATTAAATATTGTATTATGTCAACGTCCTAATAGTAATTAAGATTGTCACAGTACCCCTTCTGGTTTGACTTGGCGTCTCCGGGTTTGAGGGGTGCATGTCTGAGCTTCGGGTTAAGGTCGTGATTTTCAGGAATAATCGGTATATATCATTTCTCAAAGATGTTTTTGTCGGTATGAAATATCTCCCTTGATCTGTATTTGATACGCCATTTTGGAAATTATTTTTTTCTGTAATGACGATAAGTAATATAATATCTTAAAATTAATGTTTTCGTTAAAAAAACACAGTTTAAAAATTTTAACAATTTCATTACAGAAGATAACATCCAGAAAAAACAAATGTCGCCATCTGGTGACAATCTGTTTATTTTGCACCTAAGTAATAACTATAATAAGTAATTTTGATATGTAGACGAAAAGTTTAAAATTTGAACATACCAAGCAAAGCAAGACGACGGACCGTGAACTTATAAACCTCTATACACAGACTAGGGACTGTTTGTTAGTTCTACGAATCTCTGTACAGTGCTGTGAAAATATATTTTCCCGAAATATCTGCAGGATTTTTGTCAGTTAATATTTGACGCGGGAGATACGTTCCAATAAGTTCCTACGCTAAGCGATGTCATATTAATATGTAGGTAATAGGCATAAGTGAAATAGAACCGAGAATAAAAAATGATCAATTACACTTCGGCTTGCCTTTGAACTTCTATCAACATCGGAATTATTTTGTTTAAACTGATTCATAATTTACGTTATAGTGGCTAAACTTTTTTTTGGAAACAGCGTTAAGCGAGGTAATGTAAAATCTTAAACTTAATTAATGATTGTCAATGCTTTCAATGTAGTCAAAATGCCATTACTGCTTTATTGCAAACTCTTCTTCTGTGAACTAGCTTTCCGACCAGAATTCGTCCGGGTAGATTAACGGAATAATATGAAGAGAAACAAATTTCTCTTATAGTTTAATCAATTTAGCTCAGAATTAACATTTTTTTAACGATTAACATTTTATTTAATCAAGTTAGGGAGTCCAAACAGACATTAAACTTTGACTTGCAAAGACTGTAAAGTTTACACGTGGCTTACTTCGAGATATAAAGTTTGCGAGACTGTAAATTCGAGTTACGGAGTGTATTCACAGTATACCGCGGAGGTAACTCATATTTACTTAGTTCAAGTCTTAGAGTTATGGATTAGTTTAAGTTTCAGTCGAAGTAATTTGTCATTCTCGGGAAATGGCTGATTTTTTCGATTTGAAGAGGATTTCGACTTGACGTGAAAAAATTTGAACGCCACTGTCGAGTCCCGAACCCGAAACTCTCAGATTCGCGCCGATTAGTTTTTAAGATTTGTTTACGATTTCTTTTGCACAGTGGTGTATATCGAGGGTAGTTTCACGGGGCTCTCTCTACACCAGCAGACTGCCCCGTGACTCACACAGCTGCCGTATTTACAGTACCTATGCACACATTAATGTGTCTTCATCTCTTTTTGTCGTCTCTGTCTCTCTCTGTCTTTCATCTCGTATGGGTGTGTGATTCTGATTATTATTTCGCCCTGTCCTCGCACCACAATTTTGTGCCTCGCATGGCAGGATTGTGAAACAAATCGTCAACCCAACGTATTTTGTATCCACTAGAAAAATGGATCTAGAATTTTTGTCTGTATACCATCATCATAGATTTTTTTAAGTCAACTTGCATCTATAGACTATAACCATAAGTACTAGAATTGGGTCCATACGCATGCCTATCCAAATTTAATCAACATAAAGTATTTTTTATCCAACTTAGAGAGCGCCCATAAACCACGTTGTCCTATTTCAGCCTCTCTGGAACCCTTCCCTCTTTTCATGTAGCCCTAACGTAGCCTTTCCTATGACCCCCCCTCCCTGGATGAAACACAGTTTTTTTATTAGGTTCAGAAGACATTTTGTGTTTTCTATTAACGAACTATAAAAAATTTGGTTTAAAATTAACAAGACTGATATTTGTTATATGTATATTTTTTATAATTATAAACATTCTGACTAATATTGATAAAAAGAGGTTTTGGAATCCAGCTTATTTGCTTTTTTTTTATTCAAAAACTATAATATTATATTTTTTGAATTAATTGTCAATACATTAGTACAATTAAACATATTAAAACTTGACGTTTCGCTAACTTTATAGCATTTTCAAAAGTCTGAAAAAATATAAAAGGTTTTTACAATTTTATCTTATAGTTATAAAATTTTTATCTAAGTAAAAGAACAGTTAAAATTATTTTTGGTTACTTACATTTAGTAATTAGTAAAATTTGTAGGAAAGGTTATAAATTTCATTTTCAAAAAAAAAAAAAAACGAACGACTTACGAAAAACGAAAAAATAAAATTTATAACCTTTCCTACAAATTTTACTAATTACTAAATGTAAGTATTCTGCAAATTAATTTCATTGTGCCAAATACATGACAAAAAATACGTAGCTTGACTCCAACTCCCCCCTCAACGCAGCTGTCGAACTAACCCCTCCTCCCTCTTGATCAAGCTACGTGGTTTATGGACGCTCGCTTAATAGTCTTGGGTAAAAATAATTAAACCGCGGTTAAAAACTAATTTTATAAATTTTAAATTTAAATAAACATAAAAAATGAAGCGGAGTTGTCGAGCGTTTCTTATTATTTTTTAGCACCTACTGAAAATTGAATTGATACTTTCACTAGTTCCATATTAGAAATAAATAAATGTAAAATCATAGGAAATTGTATAAATATGTTGGTAAAAATATAACTAAAATTTAGATACTTCAAAAGAAAATAATGATGTAAGAGATATTTCTTAACTCTAAGCTATAAAAAAATCAATTTAATTCAAGTTTTAAATTTTAACCGTACATTCAGTTGACAAATTTGTATGGCTTTAACGGATTATAGATGCAGCAATCAATGAAAAGTGAAAACAAAGGATTACATAAAAGATACCAATCAGCGTGTATCAATATATAAACAAAAGCCGTTCGTTCGGTGTCCCGGCTCGGCGATGGTGAATTCATCTTTCCCCCAGTGCAAAATATCAAGTATCGCTCGCTGGCCTGTAGAACCGAACGACCCCCGTTGCATTTGCAATTTTCCACAGTTGGTATGGTGTTCCAGTTCACCCGTAATTAGACAGGCAACAGCGAGAATAATAACAGATCCGACTTTTGAATTTAGACTGATTTTCTAAAAGAAAAAAATGAAAATTTAAGGAGTTGAAAAATAAAAAAACCACAATTCTTAATCGGGTCTAAAACTTCGCCAGGTGTTTGCAAAAATATATTTTTTAAGACTAAAAAAATATATTTGAGGCACGTTGAAATTTAAACAGAATACTATTGGTAACTAAAAATAGATATATTAAAAAAAAACAGGTGGAATATTGTATCTGTCAGGTGATTAAAAATTTGTGTGTCGGTTAAGCCCCGCTACCTTCCAGCCATCAGATCTGTGTTTTTGTATTCGGATATAACTAAAGAGGTATTGTACAAATCTTCACAGTGCCTTAAATACCTACCCAAAAATGTCTAATAGCTCTCGGATAATAGAAGTTTGTAACAAGTATTGAAACGGTGATCGGTTGTCCTGACCTGTTATTATTCTCGTACCTTTACACTAGAACCGTACACTTGCACTGCACTATTCGCACTATAATAGCCACTTGGCTCGAATGCGGGCTCAGCCCTTCATTGTTTTCAGTTGACTGTATTATTATCCTGATACGATAGAAAAAATGTTAATGTTGAATATAATATTCAACATTAACATTTTTTCTATCGTGTCTGGATAATAATGTGAATAACAAATACATTTTTTTTTGTAAAGGTACCGGTTTCCGACCACTCACCGAAAGATATAACCGTCGAATATTTTTTTATTGGGCTACCGGATTCCCCCGGGTATATTTTTTAGTATGACAATTTTCTCATATACAGTAAGACCTCGCTTAACGCTGTTTCAGAATTACGCGATTTCTAAAAAAAAGTTAACTACTATAACGTAAATTATGGATTAGTTCATATGCAGTTAGCGAAACATCATTTTTTTTTTAAATAATGGAGCGGCAAAATTTCAATTACCATGAATAATTAACGGCAAAAAAGCGGGATATACGTCACCTATTCGGCAGTTGATCCGTTGAAGGTGTTTCGCTAACTTCATGCAATTAAAATTGTATCATTTCAAGAAATAACGGTCTGCTCTAGCTCGATATAATAAAGTTCTGTAAGCGTTTTTAACGGCCATCATCGGTCATAATATATAGCAAGAAGCGAACGATGATGCCGCAGACCCATAAAAAGACGGCCATTACCATCGTTCATTTGTCGTTCTTTCGCCTGGACGAAAGATAAGTGTCATAAAACTTTCAGTGAACTCGTATAGAGGTCTCCTTTTTCGGTTCACCCTTCTTTTTCGTCTCCGTTCTAACTTCGTTCCATTGTGCGCTCTTCTATACACAATGTATAAATACATACTTATTGACATTATTACCGTGTTCAGTTTTTGCACCCTAAATACCGGGTGGTTTATTTTTAACGCGCTTTTATTAGCTTCACTTGTATGTTTGTTTGTTTGTAATGGAATCTTTGAACGTGAAATTCACCTACTTTAAAACGTCAAAATAAACTGAAACTTTGCACACTTATCAAGGACCGATGACAATACAATAATTTAATAAGTTTGTCCCATTATCCTGACCAAGACCTTCAGGATAAAAAAAACTTGAAAAATTACAGCAAGCAAGCTAACACGCTCTACTGTGACGTACGTTGAGTTGCCTACCCCATGGTCAAATGCAGGATCGTTTTTTAGAGTTTAAAAAAACTAAAACAACACGATTTTATGAAGTAAAAAATTATAATGAGCCTCACCCTCATAAGCTCACATAAGAAGTTTAACTTCTTTAGTTTTTAATATTATTCCCAAGTTTGATTTATTTTTATGTGAAACTAATTAGTAATATTTACTCATACTTAGCAACACACTATAAACTTCTGTCCTTGTCAATTTCATGTGATTTAGGAGACAAACTAACTTCCCCTTTATTGGTAGTTCTACTTCCCCTCGATTTTTTACTTTTTTTAAACAGATACGTCGCTAAAGAAGTTAAACTTCAAAATGCAAAATAATTTGACAACAAAATTAGCTTTACTGTAAGGAGCGTGAGGTGCTATTTACTTAAGTTTTCATAATAGCCCGACGTGTACAATTAGCTTGTAAATGAAAAATTTATTACCGATATTAAGCAATCCAGGCGTTTTACAGTAAAGCTAATTTTGTTGTCAAATTATTTTGCATTATCTAGTTCATAAAAGCGTGTTGTTTTAATTTTTTTTTAAACTCTAATTTACAAGTATTCATAGTCAAAAATGAATTTTCCGTAGATTTTTTTATTTAATGGTGTCTAAGTGATAAGTATATTATAAAACACGCGGTATATATAGACACAGTTGCTTTTTATTTAACTCCGGGGATGGTTTTCCAGTATAACGGATTCGGTGAAAGAATCACATTGTGATTTTGCAACGAAGAAAATTGTCAACGATTTTTAGAGCAATCATTTGTTTTTGTGTGAGTACAAGCTAATGTTCCAGAATTTCACAACGACATTAGATTGTTCCTGCATGCTTGGAAACTGTAATATTATTATCACAGTCTAAGGTCATTGTCAAATCAAGTTTTTGATGATGCTTTCTGCAACCCACTGTATTCTAAAAATTAATAACGACGAGAAAAATCTCCGTCAAAATCCGGTCGTTATAGTTTGTCAACGGAATGTTTTGAATGTTTGCAATTTGAAGGCGTCTACTGGAAGTAGAGGGAGGAGAGTGAGGCGCGATATACCATACGTCGATTCCTTTGAAGTCATCTGAGTTTTTAGATCATATCATTAACACAACACCGTCGTCGAGTTTAATGACTGCATTACGTGTATGTGAATCGATGATAGACGGTTGCAAGAAGCTCATGGCGCGCGGGTGCTTCGAGGAGGTTAAGGAACGGAGAGGAGAAAAAAAAATAACAAACAAAAGACGGACGGACGAACAAACGAACGTCTGACAGACTCGCGGTGCTCTCTTCTTGCTTGACGGAATGTGTGAGGCTGGTTCGCTGAAATTAACCTTTTCGAACACCACTCCTATAACACGGTTCGCTTATTATATAGGTAGTGACTACTTCTCAATATAAGCGGCACAATTCTCACAGGGGCAAACCATAAATTATGTAACACGAATTTCATAATCCCCCCCCGCCCTTGTCACAGGTACTCACATTTGTGGGACCCTCTCTCTGGTATAACGTCACAGTTTTTGCAATTTTACACCTAGAATTTAAATGAAAACAGCAGTTCCAAAATTATACAATACAAACCTTACATAGCCTAAAAATGTAATATTTTTTTTAAGTTTTTCGTTTACAGTTAAACTTTTGTGTTTTAATACTTTAGATATTGACATGTGACGTCACGAGGCTTATAACCCCCCCGCCCCTTGTCACACAATGTCACACTTCATCGACCCCCTCTCCCCCCTCTTAACGTGTGACGTAATTTATGGATGGCCCCATATGTGGGACGAGTGTTTCATTGCTTCGTCGCTTCATGGTAACTTTTAACCAGCTGTTCAATAAGCCTCCCTTTTCACCCGCATGTAAAATGCACTTACGTTTCGTAAATTTCTGATTTCTATGAAAAATCTTATTCAGTCTTTGAGGGCAATGCTTATTAAATAAACTAGAAATATGTACTATTCTTCCATATGATTTTTAGCCAAGTTTTTAGTTTATACAAAAACGAGAAAATTAGCATAAGTTTTACACAAATTTTTGTATAGGAAAAATTAAATTTGAAAAAAATTATTGAGCAAGACAAAATTTTTCAATATTTTTAACATAAGTTTGTAAAGAAAAAACTTAAAAATATTAATTGGCCTTCCCGTAATTCGAAATCTCGTGACATGTTGTAAAGAAATATTGATGAATATCACGTTTTTTTATTCGATTTTTAAAGCAAAAATATATGTTTTTTTGGAATTTTAAAGCAACAACCAAGCTTGCTTAATCACAGCTAATAAAAACTAAATTTAGCGACCACAGTTCGAAATTTCTCGACAGCATATTTTACAATCGGATGGATTAGTTACCTTAAGGTAGTTGTCGTGGTTAAGGCACACCGTCAGAAAATTCTTAATTTTTGTATACTTATTAAGGACATGATAATACAATTACCCTGAAAATTTGAAGTCGATCGACCGTATATAATCCGAGATAAATTCAATTAAAAATTGGATAATTAACATTGATTGTATACGATCTCTGTAGTTCTGAACCAGTTTCTTATTTATAAAAAAAGAACTAACTGTCAAAAACTTTCCAAAAACTGAGTCTTTCAATGCATTTGTTATGAGTTTAAAAAAAATAAGAAAACATTTTTGACCGTCTAATTATTTATAAATAACGGTTTAAAGTTCAACAATTTATAGAAAAGTATACATGCATATATGAATACTGTATGAGTTTCGTTTCCACGGGTACAGTCTTGCGTACAAATTATGGATCACTTAGCTACAAGCTAGTATACTTTTGTGGCGCGTATAATCTATAACTTTTTGACAATATTGTACCACGACAACTACCTTAAGCGAACAATGAATCACTCTCTACTATTTCAGAACCGTAGTTGCCACAAGGAATACGTTTCGACTTTTAAATTTCAAGTAGGTACCCGTTCCAACTTTGGTTGTGAAAAAATAAATCCAGCGTAACGGAAATCTTGTAACTGTAATCTGTATTTGTAAGGAGATAAAAATTCGATGAAATATATATAGCTAATGATCTACTATTTCAGAGCCGTAGTTGCCACAAGAAATACGTTTCGACTTTTAAATTTCAATATTAACAGGAAGTAGGGAACCCGTTCCAACTTTGACTGTGAAAAAAATAAATCCAGCGTAACGGAAATCTTGTATCTGTAATCTGTATTTGTGAGGAGATAAAAATTCGATGAAATATGTATAGCTCTATATATATTCTTCGTTCGCATATATTTATTATATTTTGTATAAGTCTAAAGAATTGATTCGATTTTCGTGCTCACGGCACATAAAGAAGCGAGCGTGTCCCTTGACATTGCAGAAGTTACTGCCGCTGCTGGGCCGAGCCCTGCATGTTTGGTGAAAAGGGCACCGTGCAGCAGTACAACACCGCCACACCGCGAGGTCTGGGGTCTCTGCAATGTATATCGTATGGGGGCTCTCTTAAACCGAGTCTATGGCGTTTGTACAGTATCGGACGTAGAACAGACCCCCCACCCCCCATACGCGATCAAACATATAAAAGTTTCTCAATTTTTGAAGTTATATAATTCTTTCGGCTCATTGAGGGCAGAATTTTCTCTGTTACGGAAGTTCCGCACACAGCATGTAGCGAAAATGAGACACCATGAAGTTAGTTGTTAATTTAATATGAATGTACTACGTGTATCGGCAAGGTTGACATCATCGATAAAGCTGATATAGTTTTAGTTTGTATTCATAGATGACACGTCTAATTTAACTAAAATTCGTTTATAATCCATTTTTTAACCTCCGTCTCACAAATGTACCGAAAACTTTAGTTTTGGCATCTGGCAAAAAATGTTTTAATAAAAATTTTTTTTATTTTTTTTCTCTTCATAATTATATGAAACATGTCTAAAATATATACAGTATAATTCTATAACTTGAACTTCCAAGGAAATACTAAAAATTTCGAGTTATGGAGTGACTGGAAAGTGTATTCGTCGAAATAAAGAAATTATAGAGTTCGCGAGACCGGAACTTCGAGTTACAGAACGTAATACGCATTCACAATGCTTCGAAGAAAAAACATATTTTAGTTCGAGTTATAGAGGTTATGTATAGTTCGAGTTGTATAGAATCTTTTGGATTTGCAAACTGTGTGCATTTTTTAACGCTCTTTCATTAGCTTCACCTGTATGTTTGTTTTGTAAAGAAATCTTTGAACGTGAAATTCACCCACTTCAAAACGTCAGATTAAACTAGCCTTTGCACACATATCAAGGACCGAAGACAATACAATAATTTAATAAGTTTGTCCTGTTATCCTGACCAGGACCTTCAGGATAAAAAAAACTTGAAAAATTACATCAAGCAAGCTAAAACATAGTCAAATGCAATATTGTTTTTAGTCTTAAAATTAATTTTAGAGTTTAAAAAAAACTAAAACAACACGCTTTTGTGAACTAAAAAATGTTAAATAATGTGACAACAAAATTAGCTTCACTGTAAAAAGAGTCAACTTCATCGACGATTTCAGTGCTTAATATCGGTAATAAATTTTTCATTTCCTAGCTAATTATAAACGTAGAGCTATTATGAAAAGTTAAATAGATAGCATCCCACACTTTTTACAGTAAACCTAATTTTGTTGTCAAATTATTTTCATTTTTTAGTTCATAAAAGCGTGTTGTTTTAGTTGTTTTAAACTCTAATTTTAATTGAAAATATTCTATAATTCTTAAAAGAAAATTTGCCGACACTGTACAGGACAGGGAGCGCGCCGCTTTTACTCAGAGACCATAAAACTTTATGGCTTAAATATCGACCGGGTTGCCTTGGTAACGGCGGCCAAGCATCGTACGTCGGTTTTATACACACTCGGAGGCAGCGGTGTTTGGCGTTACGTTCGTTCGACTACGGCCCCCTGTCTCTATAACAGCGCACCACCACTCCACACATGCACTCTGGCGTTTTTAATTGCAATGCCGTCTCTTTCTCTCATTCCAGCCGTTTCCTTTTTTTGCGCCAGTCATCATCTGCGTTCTCTCGTATGGTTATGTCATAAAGTACATGCATTTATATGCATAATCAAGTCGTCAGCTTGCAATAATCACTTGTATATAAGAAAACAGTCGCTGCAAAAAAAATGTTTATGTACTTATGTACGCGCGGCAGAAGTTATACTTCTTTGGCGTGATCGCGATAATTGATATTCACATTTTCGTTAAAGATGTACATTGATAAAATCAAATAGGATGTCTACGGAGATGATAAATATAGTTGGAAAAACATCTTTAAACATAGGTTGGGTTATATTTGTGGTCCTTTAATTTATATACATTTTAGCTTTGTTCCATTCTCAAAAGTAACATTTTTAGTGCTTGCATAAAGTAACTTTTTAACTATTAAAGGGCTTTCTACTGTTGAATCCATAATTTAAAAAAATGCAAGTATTGAGGTTATCTATAACTATTAACAGTTGTTAACAACACTATAGCTTTTAAGAAGTTCCTTTTGATGTCACTAGTATAACCTACTTTGTTGTTATGAATTAGTTATTTTGACGTTATCAGAAAAAAATGAGACGTGATGGTAACTGTGAATACAATGTACAACTATACTGCATCGAAGATTCAACTTTATCGACGATTTCAATATTGCCGATATACGTAGTACATTGATATTAAATTAACAACCAACTTCATGGTATCTAATTTTCGTTGCATGCTGCGTACGCAACTTCCGTAACAGAGAAAATTTTACCCTGAATGCGCCAAAAGAAGTAGGTACAACTTCAAAAATGTCTATAATCAAGCACCACTTTTTTAGTAATAAAAGAACCAAACGGATTAGTGTAATTAGTGTAGGTCTTGAATTACTATAAAAGTTTGCAGAACCGAAAGTTTTAAAAATGGACCTTCCATTAAGAATAGTATGGTTGACCTCTGGTATAGACGCTCGACAACTGAAGTCATTAGCGTCTGTCACTCAAGTCTAGCTAGTTGTTTTTTTTAAACATCTATTTTTATATGAGTTCTTTTTTAATGCATTTATAAGCAATTAAATTTTATGTTTCATAACCGCGGAACAATTAATTTTTTATTGCATCTATTATTTGGATGTAAAAAAGAATATTCTTTCAATATCCGTTTTGTAAATACGCCGAACAACGCAACTGACTTTTTTGTTTGTTCAGTCGCGCTTTCAAAAAGTAACAATAAAAATGAAAATTATTGGAAGCTTTCATTTTATGTACGGATTGAATGACACCCGACATTAATTTTGTGAATGTTGATATCGAATGCACAAAAAACTACATCAAAGTCAATTTAGTTCTTTTGAAGTTATACTTCTCTAGGCACATTGAGGGTAAAATTTTCTCTGTTACGGAAGTTCCGCACACAGCATGCAACGAACATGAGACACCGTGTAGTGAGGTAAAATTTTCTCTTTTACGGAAGTAGCTCACGCAGCATGTAACGAAAATGAGACACTATGAATATATGAATATACTACGTGTATTTGTAAGGTCGAAATCGTCGATAAAGCTGGCATAGTATTACTTTGTATGCATAGATGACACGTCCCATTTCTCTGTCACAATGTACTGATGAAGTTGTCCACCTGTTATCCAAAGCTAATAAGTATTACTCGAAGTGAACAGGCTAACTTTTAACTGTAGTTATCATCTTCCTAGACATCCTATTTTATTTCATCAATGTACATCTTCAACGCAAATGTGAATATCAGGTATCGCAATCTCGCCAAAGAAGTATAATTTTTGCCGAGCGTACATTTTTTTTGAACAGTCGATAGAATGGCGTCAATCATAGATATCGCGGGTGCCGACCCCTATTTGCACTTGCTGTCTCCCAAGAGAAATGCCTGCCAACTCTGGGATTGGAGCGAACAGTTTTTTTTTTATTGTATTATATCAACCCAGTGAATATTATTGTATTTTTTTTAATAGAATGTTTTTATTATAGATTTTATCGGCGGAAAATTGAAAAATTATCTACTCATACATTTTTAATAGGTTTTTCATTTGTTTTCATTGCACTAATGAAATACTATTTCAAACAATCTATCATATTTATTTGTTAGAACTTCGAATAAGCGTTGAAAACAAAAGCCCACATTAGTCAAAGTTGTGAATTTGCACATCAATTATTTTTTTATCTGTAAATCAGAGGTTCCCAATTTTATTTGGATCACCGGCTCCTTTAGAAGAAGAAAAAAAATCCAACGCCCCCGTAAGTTCACGATAGTTAATTTTATTTAAACGAACATCGCTGTATGGATTTGTGCGCTAGGACAAAGTAATTTTTATCACACTACGAATTGTTTTATTTTCTCTCAAAATGTACTTAAACTTGAAAATATTAACAGGCTTTTATTAACTTCACCTGTATGTTTGTTTGCTTGTAAAGAAATCTTTGACCATGAAATTCACCCACTTCAAAACGTTACATTAAACTGAAAGTTTGCACAATTATCAAGGACCGATGACAATACAATAATTTAATAAGTTTAACCCGTTATCCTGACCAGGACCTTCAGGACAAAAAAAACTTCAAAAATTAAAGCAAGCAAGCTAACACGCTGTACAGTGACGTACGTTGCGTTGCCTACCCCACAGTCAAATGCAATATCGGTTTTTAGTCTTATAATTAAAATTAGTTTAAAAAAACTAAGACAACACGCTTTTATGAACTAAAAAATACAAAATATTTGACAAAAAAATCAGCTTTACTGCGTAAAAAGCGTGGAGTGCCTAATATCGGTAATAAATTTTTCATTTACTAGCTAATTGTAAACGTAAAACTGTTATGAAAATTTAAGTAGATAGCTCCCGACGTTTTTTACAGTAACGCTAATTTTGTTGTCAAATTATTTTGCATTTTTTAATTCATAAAAGCTTGTTATTTTTGTTTTTTTTTCAACTTTAATTGTTTATATAAAAAAACACTTTTACAAGTTAACATGTTTACAAAATAGAAAATAATATGTTATTAAATTATCACGCAAACGATAATTATTTTAATAAATTAATGAAAATACGTCGGGAATTTATTGAAACGTATTAATAGAAAAGCGCGTGCAATGTTTTATATTGAAATAATATACACTTGCCATTGAATACGTATTTCATATACAAAATGAACTTTTTATTATGTAATAAAAATTCATTTTTCCTGTACCAAAACAAGTTTTAATTATGCAAACGTTTCATACACAGGTACCATAGGAGACTCCCTGCTCCTCCACCCTCTGTACCTCTACTGATTTACAGGTGAAATTATTTAACCGCTTTTTTTAAAGTTGGTGCGTGTACCTACGTACGCGCGGCAGAAGTTATACTTTTTTTCCGTGAAAACTATTTTTTAATATACATGCAAATAATTTATTGAATAAAATCTTCAAGAAGTTTAAGAATAATACATACACAAAAATTAACCTCAAATATGTGAAAACACTTTCAAAATTTTATTTTAATTTTTATAGTTTTTTACGCTGGATGACACCTAAAACGACGATTCGTTGTACTAAAAGATTATAGTCGTCTAATATATTACCTATATATTATGTAGTTTCCAGATTTCGTCCATCTGTCATTTCAGTCCGGGTCTCTTATGGCCATCTTTATACTGTTGAATTTTCGTTAGCCCGCTAAAATTTTACGTCAACGCGCCAAAAGAAGTATAACTTCAAAAATAACTAGCTGTTTATAATCAACTAGAATCAACATTCAAACATGGTAAAACAAAGTTGAGCTGATAACTTAACAAAAAAAAAAAAAAAAAAAACCGTTGAGAGGTCTCGAACAAAAATGCCTTGCGTTTTAAACATAATATTATATCCAAATTCCTATAACTGAATTTATTATTTAGAATTGTATTTATTTATTTCTACATCAAACTAAGGATAAAAATAATTTTAACGAGAAATGTTGATAGAAACGATGAAAAATTACGAGATGGTCCGTGACTGTTCACTATTATACAGATGATTATTAAGTTGATACTTCTTGTTTAACAGCGTGTAGAAATCAAAGACAAACAAATATTTTAAGTAACTTTTTTTATCAAAACTCAAAAATAAGAGAAAAACAGCCATTCAAAGTTTATGTTATGTCACTATGGAAATATCTTATGTCATTATCAAGTATTTTGCTGCCTATTTGAAACAAAACGGGGACAACTTCGAACAATTTCTGTAAATACGTCTTGATAATGACATAGCATGTTTATATAGTGACAACATAACGCCAGGACCGACCTCAAAATTTAATAAAATTTAATTAAACTTTGAAATACTGTTTCTCTCTTATTTTTGAGTCTTGATAAAAAGGTACTTGAAATATTTGTTTGTCTATTTGATTTCTACACTCTGTTGAAAAAGAAATATCAACTTAAAAATCATATTTATATACGGTTGCGTATATTATATATGACAGGTTAAGTCGCGCTAACTGTAGCTACAAACGACCCCTTACCGGCTCGTTATAAATATGTACAGTGCGGCTTATGAGCTTTAGTTTTAATAACGGCCCCCGTAAACTTGCTAATGAATTTAATAAAGGTGAATTTGAAATGTTTTAAGTAGCAATTAATATATTACTAGTTGACCTGTGCAAAACCTTTTTGCAGGCAACTTAACACCGATTTCAAAGATCAATGTTTTTGGTATGGGTCTGCGGAAAATTTTTTTTTTTACAAAATTTTTTTCTTTTTGCATCCGTTTTTGCCATGGTTTGTAAAGATCACTGTGATTTGAATCACACCTGCGGCGCCAATTATCTTTAACGGGGTACGCAAAACTTTTTTAAATGTGTTTCTACAATAGTTTTCCAATATCGATGTGTTTAGAATCACGCCTGCGGCGCCAATTACCATTGCTGGCATACACAAAACTTTTTTGAATGTGTCTTTAGAATAGTTCTCCAATATCAAAGTGTTATAAAATTTGTCTGGGACCCAATAATTACTCGGCCTAACGGCCTCGCCATATGGTCCCAAAAAAATTCGTCTGCGATTACTCGGTCTTACGACCTCGCCGTTAGGCCCAAAAATAAATTAGGGCACAGCGGGCCTTCGGCCCGCAATAAATTGGTCTGCAACTCAATATCTACTCGGTCTTACGACCTCGGCATTAAGCCCTAAAAGAAAATAAGACACGGCGGGCCTTCGGCCCGCAATAAATTGGTCTGCGGCTCAATATCTACTCGGTCTTACGACCTCGCCATTAGGCCCAAAAAGAAATTAAGACGCGGCGGGCCTTCGGCCCGCAATAAATTGGTCTGCGACTCAATATCTACTCGGTCTTACGACCTCGTCATTAAGCCCAAAAAGAAAATAAGGCGAGGCGGACCTTCGGCCCGCAATAAATTGGTCTGCGACTCAATATCTACTCGGTCTTACGACCTCGCCATTTGGCCCAAAAATAAATTAAGGCGCGGCGGGCCTTCGGCCCGCAATAAATTGGTCTGCGACTCAATATCTACTCGGTCTTACGACCTCGTCATTAGGCCCAAAATGAAAATAAGTTTTTCCAAATGGAAATTTTCACTATTTTCTGAATAAATTAATTTTTCTGCACTACTTTGCCTCTTTAACCGACTTTCTATCTCCACTAACAACAAAGTTACCCGTGTTAGCCCACGTCGGTTGAAACACCCTGTATATATTATGTGTAAATAAAGTGAATTTGACTCCTCGCATTAATATTCAAATTTTAAAGAAATCGGGTATTTTTCGTCAGATTTTATGTATTTCTACACTTGTTAACTTTTTTAAGCCTGTGTACCGAATACTAACTTCATCGAATCAATGGCTTTGCCTTTGTTGAATAAATATTATTATTATTATGCACTACCGTCTCTTAACATTCCACGGGCCTCCCATTAGCGTCTAGCTTATACATGGCTGACTAATTTTGTACCACAGAACTCGCTGAATTAAAGCAATTTCGAACGCAGTTATATCTGTTTCGGTATTGAGAGCGAACTATTTTCATTATTTCAAAGGAAAAACATATTTAAAAAAATGCGTAATTACTTTAAATATTATCAATAAAAATAATTTTATTAACATTATTGTCAAATCATAATAAAAAGAAATATTTACATAACCTCACATTTTTAAAAACATAATTCATGAGAAATAATATTATATATATGATAATATCGTTAATAAATATGATTATATTTTGCAACAAATCCGATTGACCAATGTAGTCTTCTCGTTTAAAATTCCAATCTTGTCATTCCATCAATTTCACACATTCGAATTCACTGTAGGTAAAATATTCAAAATTCTAAGTATAATAGGTAGAAGATACAGGAAATCAATTTGTAATCTGTTTCAATAGATCTGTAAATAAATTCATATATGACTAATTTCTATATTTTAGGAAACAAATTATTATTTTTCATATTATAACCAAATAATTTTCAAGGTTAAAAATGTTTTTTTTTTCTTAATCGTTATATAAAAAGTTAATAATATATAAAATAACGTATAAACAAACCGTTTTATAATTGAAAATATCCCAAAATACATCAATTTCCATAGTAAGATATGTATTTATTTTCATAGATCTGTCAAAATAATCTCACGCCATTTTTAATTTTATCTGAACTGCTCATAGACATACGTCGTAATCGACATTACGCGACTCGATTTTATACGCCGTCTCTTTCTAACCAATTGCATATATGGCGACCTCTTGGCGGAATTATTTTTCGAAATATCTTCGCAAAAATTACCGGATTTGTTTCGAGCGTCTGTCAAAAGGTTCTATAATTATCAATTTGCACGATTTTGGCAAAAAGTTTACGTCCGATGGCCATAATTTCGCTAAATAATGTTAAAAACCAATTCAACTGACAGCTAGAAAAAATTCAAATTTTATCAATCATTTGTTTTAAATTTTACATTTCAAAATAGAATTGACTGGTTTCACGAATCAAAATGCAACAAAAAATAAACTTCTGTCCCCGTCACTTTCATGTAATTTAGCGACGTATGTTTTTAAAAAAATTTGATCGATTTGTCGCGTGTTAATTTTCCACTTAAGTTAGACTGTGATTTTTATTTTTTTTTGCTATTGCCCTAGCAAAACGACTGTTTCACAGTCTAAACGACAGAGAAAAAAAAGAGAAACGAATACTTTTATCGGCGAATTAAATACTTGAAAAAAGTCGCTTCGAACGCATCTTTTGCACTTTTCAGTTAGTCTTTTTGCTACTGAATCGTTTAAAACGCGTCCCGACGTCGTACGACCAAAAATGGCCGAGATATGAGCAATTAAAATTTCCCCATGTTAAACGTCCTATGGTGACTCTGCGCGGGTCCGAACTTTTGGCTTTGGCGGCCGAACCGCACGCTCGAATTTCGCGTTCGAAGCGTCTCGTAAAAATAGAAAAATGAGCGAAAATCGTCCCGAAAGCGCATCCTCGTGCGATTTTTTTTACTATTTTAGCCGTCGATTTCAAATCGGCCCAATGCGTTTCAAATGGGGCCGAGGCCCTGTTTGAAAAATCGCCCCGACCGCGCCCCTAAAATGCAAAAAAAGCCCACCCCCCTATACAATAGAGCGTCGCGAGCTCTACAACCGGTAATTTTCCTGAATTTTTTCGTCCAAAAATGTAAATTTGTATAAACATGAAACTTTTTGCCTCTAAATTTTTGCATTTTAATATATAAGACTAGTTGACCAGTGCAAAACCTTTTTGCAGGCAACTTAACACCGCTTTCAAAGATCAATGTTTTTGGTATGGGTCTGCGAAAAAATTTTTTTTTACAAAATTTTTTTTTTTGGATTCGTTTTTGCCATGGTTTGTAATGATCACTGTGATTTAAATCACGCCTGCGGCGCCAATTATCTTTAACGGGGTACGCAAAACTTTTTTAAATGTATTTCTCCAATAGTTTTCTAATATCGATGTGTTTAGAATCACGCCTGCGGCGCCAATTACCATTGCTGGCATACACAAAACTTTTTTGAATGTGTCTTTAGAATAGTTCTCCAATATCAAAGTGTTATAAAATTTGTTTGGGACCCAATAATTACTCGGCCTAACGGCCTCGCCATGTGGTCCCAAAAAAATTCATCTGCGATTACTCGGTCTTAGACCCAAAAAAAAATTAGGGCACGGCGGGCCTTCGGCCCGCAATAAATTGGTCTGCAACTCAATATCTACTCGGTCTTCCGACCTCGGCATTAGGTCCAAAAAGAAAATAAGGCGCGGCGGGCCTTCGGCCCGCAATAAATTGGTCTGCGACTCAATATCTACTCGGTCTTACGATCTCGCCGATCAGTCCAAGAAGACAGTTTTTGTTTTTTTATATCTGTCTAAATAAAATAATTTTCACTTATACCATTTATTTACTTTAGTATCCAAATAGACGACCTTTGCAAAACCTTGCGAGTTTACACCGTTTTCAATGATCAATGTTTTTAGACGGGCCTTTAAGATACGTTTTTTATACATTTTTTTATACCTATTCTGCAAGTTGTCTCGTTGACTTTTCTCCATTAATTTCAAAGCTTGCTAAAACTAATTCGTCTTCACAGTGTTGATTGTTGCTTTTTTTCTTTGAAAATAAACCGTATACCATTAAATTTCTATTCTGCTTGAACCCACGTGGTATTTTTGTTACGCTGAATGTGTGCGCAAAAGTAGCTCGTTTCTTCAAATTTGAAAATGCTTGAGCCATCTTAGAGAGTAAATCAAACAAAATGAATTAGCAAAACTGTAACGATCGCTCGACAGATTGTTAACCTGTCGGTATGTATTTGTTTCAACAAATTTTGTTTTACACGGCACACTGATCAGTATGGATAACGTCAAAAAGCTATTTTGGTCAGTTTTGTAGCTTCTGGTTCGTTTAGATACAGGATGTGCTATGTCAAATTATTCAAAAAAATAAGCAGAATTTGAATATCTGAAACTCCAAAACAGCGTCCATAAGAAAATAAGTGCATCATGGACGTATCATATGAGAGGGTTCGCTAAGAGAAACACTAATATATTTCCTTTATAATTTTAAAATGCGTAGCTCGAAAGATATTAAAGAAAATATACAAAAATCGAGCGTTAACCATCTCCCCCATCACGGTGAAAACTGAACTTCAATTTTAGAAAATAGGAAATATAGTTTATAGGAAAACCTAAACGAAAATCCAAGTCTTAAAGATCTCACAGAAAACTGAATAGTATCGAACCATCTTCACGCGAGCTCGACTCATTCTTGCTCGGTTTTTTTCTCATCTGTGACATACAGAGGTAAATTTATCACAATGAAATCTGTATTTGAGCGTTGATTTTTTTTTTTTGATATTCTGAAAAAAAATCCTTCATCGATTTTTAAAGAGATAGGGGCCGATTTTTTGAAATGTTCGATTCGAAAAAAATCTGTAAATATGATGCCATTTATTTATATGGTACCCAATTTTGAGCCATTATAATTCATCGGCGCCTTTTCCCCTAAGTTAACCTCGGTGACCACCCTCTGTAAATTTCGGCGTCATTTTGAAATTTACCATCTTTTATATACATGAAAAATACCACTCGTAAGCTGGTTTCTATTTGATTAAATGAACGGTGTGTTTTCAAACCAACTATAAAATTTGATGGCCATCCGAGTTGAAAATTATTTTAAAATAACAGATACGTCTCTTAATCTCATTTCACGGATTATTTTATGTAATAAAAAAGGAATGCTGTTCACTGGTAGGCACAGCACTTGAAAACGGCAGGACCGATTTGGCTAATTTTTTCTCAAAATCAGAAAAATATTGATTATTATTTTCTATGGTATCTATTCTTCTTATATCCATGCCAAAGCCCCGCGAGGCTAAACTAATATGCTTGAGCCGGCGGCTCTACTATTGTTGTTGTTGTTGTCGAGCAGGTCGCTGCCCCGAGAGGCAAATTATAATATGGTAGAAACGAAGGCTCCACTACTGCTGTACAATCACACAAATTAAATGCTGTCAGTAATAATAGAATCATATACAGCGTGTTCAAAAAATTCGGAAACGCTAAAATATCGCAAAGAAATAGTATTTTTTGGAAAATGTTTCGAATAAGAGTTTCTCAATTCCAATCAACGCTTATTTTGATGACAAATATTTCCCCTTTAGGGGGTACACTTGCGGGGGACTGAGGTCAACTCTAAAATTTCATATGGTAAACACTATTTTTCTCTATTAGGTCGTATTAAAAGTAAATTGATTAGAGCTCATATGATCCAAAAGATGAATTTCGATTGAAAAAACTATCAAAATCGTGTAATTACATTGCAAATAACCATAACATTTTCTGGCAAAAGTAAAAACCCTAATTGCGATTTATCTCAAAACTGACATTTTGCAAATATTTCGATGGCTAATATTTACACGCATATTAATTTCATAATTTATCACAATCATCATTATTTTGTATTGCAACTCTGTATACTATTGCAAAAGGAAATATGTATATGAGGATTTGTCAAAATAAAATAATTTAAATTTTCATAAACATATCTTTGTAACAAAGTCAGCTCCTACTCTTGTTTGCTAAGATCCTTATCACAAATGCTAAGCCACGATGTCCTTCTGACAACATAATATCATGCTTATGTCACCTCAATTTCAAAATACAGTATAATCTTTTGGGGAAGCTCCAAACACCTAATCAAACTGTTCAGACTAAAAAAAAATGCATTCGCATCATCATGAAAGTCGGCTATAGAGACTCGTGTATTCCGCTATTCAAAAAACTTAAAATACTACCTTTGCCGTCAATATATATATTTGAATGCGCCTGTTACGTTAAGAAACATTTTGAATAGGTACTTTGTAGTTTGTACTACACATAAACGGACATAACTACCAAACACGACACAAAATAGACTTATATGCGGGACCTAACATATCATACAGTGTTATTAATAATTAAATAAATATCTACAATAACGTACCAGCGGACATAAAAATTCTTGAGCTTGAAAGATATAAAACAGTGCTATATCAACATTTAGTTAACAATTGCTTTTACAGTGTCAGTGACTTCACTGTTCAGCTCCAACAAAAATAACAATATTTTAATCTATATCCATATTTTATATAAATTGTAATATTTCATAGACGGTGACAGTCGTTTGAAAATATTTTTTTCTTATATAGCATTGTAACAATGGTTGTTTCTCAACAATTATAGCTAACGATCGCTATTATACTGCCGATTATGTTTAATCTATTACTTGGCTATAATATATGAACATTAACTTATATTTTAATAGTTATTTAATATTTTATATATTTTTTAATAATCTAATGTACAAAATGTATGACATATTCAATGGCTTTGCCTTTGTTGAATAAATATTATTATTGTTATGCACTACCGTCTCTTAACATTCCACGGACCTTCCATTAGCGTCTAGCTTATACATAGTTGACTAATTTTGTACCACAAAACACGCTGAATTAAAGCAATTTCGAACGCAGTTACCTATATCTGTTTCGGTATTGAGAGCGAACTATTTTCATTATTTTAAAGGAAAAACATATTTAAAAAAATGCGTAATTCAAATATTATCAATAAAAATAATTTTATTAACAATTGTCAAATCATAACAAAAAGAAATATTTACATAGCCTCACATTTTTAAAAACATAATTCATGACAAATAATATTATATATACGATAATATCGTTATTAAATATGATTATATTTTGCAACAAATCCGATTGACAAAATAATGTAGTCTTCTCGTTTAAAATTCCAATCTTCTCATTCCATCAATTTCACACATTCGAATTCACTGTAGGTAAATATTCAAAATATATAATAGGTAGAAGATACAGGATATCAATTTGTAATCTGTTTCAATAGATCTGTAAATAAATTCGTATATGACTAATTTCTATATTTTAGGAAACAAAATATTAGTTTTCATATTGTAACCAAAAAATTATCAAGTTTAAAAAATGTTTTTTTTTTCTTAATCGTTATACAAAAAGGTAATAATATATAAAATAACGTATAAACAAACCGTTTTATAATTGAAAATATCCCAAAATACATCAATTTCCATAGTAAGATGTGTATTTATTTTCATAGAGCTGTCAAAATAATCTCACGCCATTTTTAATTTTATCTAAACTGCTCTTAGACATACGTCGTAATCGACATTACGCGACTCGATTTTATACGTCGTCTCTTTCTAACCAATTGCATATATGGCGACCTCTTGGCGGAATAATTTTTCGAAATATCTCAGCAAAAATCACCCGATTTGTCTCGGACGTCTGTCAAAATGTTCTATAATTATCAATTTACACGATTTTGGCAAAAAGTTTACGTCCGAAGGGTGTAATTTCGCTAAACAATGTTAAAAACCAATTCGACTGACAGCTAGAAAAAATTCAAATTTTATCAATCATTTGTTTTAAATTTCGCATTTCAAAATAGAATTGACTCGTTTCACGAATCAAAATGCGACAAAAAATAAACTTCTGTCCCCGTCACTTTCATGTAGTTTAGCGACGTATGTTTTTAAAAAAAATTGATCGATTTGTCGCGTGTTAATTTCGCATTTAAGTTAGACTGTGACTTTTAATTTTTTTTGCCATGCTAAGTGAGAACCCCACACGGTCACCGTCATAGGAACGGAACAAAAAAACAATAACGCCGACTTTTATTTGCGAATTAACGGCGTTAGAAAAGTCGTTTTCGACGCGTCTTTTGCACTTTGCAGTTGGAGTTTTTTCTCGCGCTTCGTTTAAAACCGGTCTCGACGTCGTGCGACGAAAAGTCGCCGAGATACGACCGATTCCGGACGACGGGTTAATCAAATGGGACTTTTTTGTTTCGGCGTCGGCGCCCGAATTTTCGCCGAAAACCGTCCGCGCGAAAACTCTTTAAAAAGAGGCGAAAAAAGTCTGCAATTCAAGACCGCCCTCGCCGCTGGGCGATTTTTTTACGATTTTAGCCGAGCGTTTAAAGACGCCTCTCAACGTTATCCTTACGGGAGACGGGGTCGACTTTGAAAAATCGCCGGGGCTACGCCCCGCAAACGCAAGACACCCGAATAGCGCTACGCATCGAGTCAAAAAGTCCTCTCTGAGCACTTTTTTTAGCGAATTTTTTCGTCCAAAAATGCAAATTTGTATAGCTGCAAAAGTTTTTTTTTTTTCATTTTTTGCCTTTTAATACAAGTGGATAATTACTACTTTCAATATTTTCGTTTGCACTTCAAAATAATAAACTCGACGGTTTCGTTGATTGTTTGCTTGAATTAGTTTTTTATTATTCTGCATACACACAGATAACGCGGCTCGCAGGACATAAATACCATGGGCGAAGTGAAACTTCTTTAGAGTTCTGAACTCGTTTCATTTATGCGATTATTAATTTTGCGTTACCGAAGTTTTCCCCGCCATGGATGTTTTGTGATGTTTAGTTTTAAATGATTCTGTTATTTTGATGTATTCAAGACGCTAATGACTTAAGTTGTCGAGCGTCTATAATCGACAATAAATAAAAAAAAATTAGGGTAAAATTTTCTGTTACGGAAGTTGCGCCACGCAGCATGCAACGAAAATGAGACACCATGAAGTTAGTTGTTAAAGTGAACAGGCTAATTTTTGACTATATTTATCATCTCCCTAGATATCCTATTTTATTCTATCAATGTATACTATTTATTTCACGAAAATGTGAATATCAATTATTACGATCACGCCAAAGAAGTATAACTTCATACATAAGTACACATACCATTTTTTTTGTGATGGAAATACTTATGCGGATTTTACAAACCCTAAGTTAACCCAAGTTTAGTGAAAGTATAGCTTAAACAGCGATGAAAATGTGCGAAGCTAAGAAACATTTATCTCAAATTTTACGTCAATGTATAAAGATGACCTTCTATTACTTTATACACTCATAGACATACAGAAGTGTGACGAAAAAAGCATAAAAACACCGGAGGGAGCCCATCTGTAGATTACCTCACAGTTTGGGGTAAATACGGGTGATTTAAAAGTGGAGGCATTTTTTTACAGCGAGTAGATATCAAATAGACAAATATTTCAAGTAACGTTTTTATCAAAACTCAAAAATAACAGGGGCAGCTTATTCCTCTGTTATTTTTGAGTTATATTTTTATCCTAAAGGTTCTGGTCAGGATAATGGGGCAAACTTATTAAATTATTGTATTGTCATCGGTCCTTGATAAGTGTGCAAAATTTCAGTTTAATCTGACGTTCTGAAGTGAATGAATTTCACGTTCAAAGATTCCGTTACAAACATACAGGTGAAGCTAATAAAAGCGTGTTACAAATGTCTCGACTTAAAAATCAGCCTGTTTACAAGTCGGCTTCGGTTTCCAACACGAAATGTAGTGTGAATTAATGAGAAAGTAAGTAGCGAAGTTAAGTTGACCGTTGGCCAAACACAGCCCAGTGTCCCATCATTGTAGGACGGCCGGCGAGGGAGTCGACACGACTACCCTTTTAATGTTACATTAAGACTTGATGATGGGACGCGACGACCCGGCACGAAAACCTATTCCCCACTAGAATTCAACATTATTATACAACACAGTATCTTACGAGAATGTTCTAAGTAACTCGCACTGTTTTGTCTCGTTCCCAGATTCTAGATAGATATATTGCTGATTATAGACGCTCTGCAACCGAGACCATCGGCGTCTATGTTTTCAGGTTCTAATTAGAGAACTGGTGAAAATATCAATTCGATTTTTTATTTATGTAAATATGATTTGGTACGAGGTGCTTTTCAGTATTTTTTTTTTGCAAAAATAAATAAAAATATATATTAAGATGTCACCATGCTTGACTTTTTTAAGATCACAAACAACCAACATTATTCGGGTCTAGTATCAATTCTTTAAAATTTATTATTTTTTAATAATATATTGATTTAATAATATATTGATACTTCTACTAGTTCTCGGTTTAGACGCTGGTAAATGAGGGTTTGTAATAGAGGTTATGGAAACGTAACCAATGATATCATTACACGCTCGGTAGACATTTTCATACTTAAAATTTTTTTGTGCGCATGACTACTTACGCCATATTTTTCGGGCACCTTTCTTTTTAAAAGTGGTTGATTTTGAAAAAAGTAAGTAGTAATTAATTAAGAAATATTGTTTAAAGAAGTGATACAACACCGCAGAAAAATATTTCATTACTTTTGAAGATACATATTTTGACAATGATCGATTTATGACAGATAGGACTGTAATCTTTTAACCAGTTTTTTCGATCGTGGCGCTTTAACCACTGTCTCAGTAATATAACTTCAAAAACGTCAAAAAGCTAAAAAATTTGAACAACAGGACGGCTATATTATTATCTAAATTTAAATAATAAATAAAAATGATTTTTCGGGAAAAAGGACTTTATTTATAAGTAAAACACTTAATATTTTATTTTCAGCGACGTTTCGTTCCTTGTTTGGAACTTTATCAAGCTTTAATAACTATTAAATGTTATGATTAAGTAGATATAAAAGATAATATATACATGTGAATATAAATTTGAGTTTAACAATAATTATTAATAAAAAGTTTATAATAATTTCGTTTTTTTAAAAAAAATGTTTTTTCAGTTGATGTTCAAGTTAATTAATAAATAATCGATTACACGGGCAGGCGGTCAAAAACAGGCAGTTTTACCCTATTTTTATTCTCGCTATATTACTTTGTATCACGGTATACGTTTTTAATGTGAGAAACCCACCCATTTTATTCATTTCCATAAAAATATGTCGCACACGACTTTGTATATTTGAAAGTACAATGGTCTGAATTTATAGATAGAGTTTAAGTATCCATAAAACTTTTTATTACTCTATCAAAATACCTGAATTCATGCATATATGAAGTATTGAAGTATACATACACAGTATACTTTTCTGTGTTACCTGTACGGTAGCACTTGACGCTAGCGCAAGTAATATCCGATATGAAAACAATATAAAAAAAAAAAATACACGAGACTCATGTCATCACACAGAATTAAATTGGAAGGAGCCAAGGTGGGTCTTTAACAAGAAAATCGGTTGAGTTCGCGTTGTGAGTCTCATAACATTTTATATGTAACTAGGTATATGATTTTAGAATTTCTCAACACTTGGTATCATATCTCTAAATAGTATAAAACAAAGCCGCTATCCGCGTCTGTCTGTTTGTTCGCGTAGTTCTTCTAAACTACGTAATGGATTTTGATGCGGTTTTCACCAACATTTAGAGAATTTCTTCCGGAAGGTTTACGTGTATAATACATTTGTATTTTTAAAGATAGTAGAAAAATCTCGATGTTTTGTAATCAAGTCGTAAAAGGATATACCAAATTTATTTACTACATAATTGTAGGTCTTAAAAAGGTCTACAGAAAAGCTCGCGATAGGATATGTCTCCTTCGAAGGATGATCCACAGTAATCATTATTATCTTTAAAACATAATGAGTTATTTGCGCAGCTATTTTGACCGACATGGTATCTTATCCCATTAAATCTGTTAGGTATCTTAGACATTTAATTTATAACTTCACACCGTATCACTTCTAATTGAATATCGTAGAAGATATCACAGATTTAAAAATTACTCGCAACAAAACAGTTATTGTTTAGTTGCTCGGCGAGACTTGCGAAGCTATTTCAACCGACACGGTATTAATCTTTTGCAGGATATAAAATGATGAACCAATAAACAAACAAGTATTCAGTTATTAAATAAAGCATATTCAATTCAGCAATACAATTAATGTGAACTCCATCCTGTCTCAACACAGAATGCTACTGCATCCACTTACAATTTTTACAATATCAATGCATGCAGCTTACATAACATAAACCATTACACAATTCACAGGGCAATACTGAATAGTAGTCTTGGGCGATTATGAATGATATAATCGAAATATTTCGATTATGGCCAAATAATCGATCATTCGATTATGTTAACCGAGATATCATTCGTTTGAAACGATTATTGTTAGCGAGATATCATTCACTTCAATCGATTGTGAGATATGAAATGTATGTGAATTAATCCCGACATATATCATATTATATCATTCGGTTTCTGCATTTGCGTGCACTGAAGAGTGGGGGTACTTTCGTTTGTACTGTGTTGTACTATTTTGGCATTCCAGTCTCCCAGACTCCAGTAGACCAGTCATTGACTGCATTACTTAAAGTTAGAGCGGCGGCGTATCTTTTGAGATTACGTGTATACGGTACATACATTTCTCATAGTGACCGGTTATTAACTTATTACTTATTATTCACTGTCACTATATTACTACAAAAGCCGTTGCAATCATAAAACAATATTTGTCAATGCCCGATATATCTCGCTCTTCCAATCCCCTTATTTTTTGATCAGAAAACAAAAATTTGTTTCCTGAATTATACGAGCTTCATAAAAAATCTCTCTGTGCGCCAGCTACCTTCGTGCCTTCCGAAAGGATATTTTCAAAAACTAATGCAAGGAGGAACAGACTCTCACCCAAAAATTTAGATTATATTGTTTTTTTAAATACAAATCTATGAGTTATAATTAATTTATAATAATAAAGAATTCGTTTTATTTTTGTATTGAATCATACCAGCGATTCCATTATTAATGTGTTTTGTATTAACTATTAATCCCGACACAGTAGGTACTATGTCGATTGTCGATTATGAATTATCATACATCATTCGATTATGGCAACCGAGATATCATCATATCATTCACTTGATTCGATTATAGCTAGCGAGATATCATTCACATGATTCGATTATGCTTAGCGAGATATCACTCGCTTGATTCGATTATGCTTAGCGAGATATCATTCACTTGAACCGATTATGGTTAGCGAGATATGAAATGTATGTATGTCGATTGTCGATTATGAATGATATATCATTCGGTTCTGCATCTGCACACATTGGGAAGTCTGTTGCACTGGAGGTGGGGGTGCTTTCGTTTGTTTAAACCAGGGGCTCCCAAAGTTTTTCGTAGGCGGGCCAATTTGATATTCCCGATTTTTTTGGCGGGCCAAAAAAAAAAGAACGTAATAAAATCAAAACCAATGCGTAATAACTAGACTAGACATACTACAATAATTTTTTAAATATAAAGTAAACAATATTTTATT
Organism: Venustoraphidia nigricollis; assembly: GCA_034508555.1. Lineage (NCBI taxonomy): Eukaryota > Metazoa > Arthropoda > Insecta > Raphidioptera > Raphidiidae > Venustoraphidia > Venustoraphidia nigricollis. The sequence continues at coordinate 2,423,558 of JAVRKA010000045.1, read as the reverse complement.
CATACAAACGCGTATGGTTAAAGTTCTGTAAGAATTTTTTAAAAATATTAAAATATTTTATTGTATCTTATTTGTAATATGTATTATTTATTTTACTATTTACTTATTTATTTTTTAATAAAAATATAATATATCGTATCGATATCGCGGGCCGAATTCACAGGTTTTGCGGGCCGCATTCATAATCGATAATTCAAATCATTCATAATCGATAATTCGAATGATCATTCGATTATAAAAACCGATTATTTCGATTCATTCGATTATTGAAATGTATCGATTATGCCCAACACTACTGAATAGCATTCGTTTATACTTTCTCCAATCAAACATGTTATCTCTAATAGGCAATCTACAAATCCGGGAAAAGTCGGACCGGGCCGCTAGTTACGAATATAAAAGACACGTCCGTATGAAATTTCGTCAAAATCAGTCGTAAATTTTAGGAGCTGTGAGAGACGGCATGACCTATGGTAGTTTTTTTTTAATCCCCTGTTAGCTTCATGGAATTAATCCCATGTGCCAGACGCAAGATTCAACAAACAAGAAATAAAGAAATCAACACGTTTTCTCGCCACAAGCTAGTTAGTAAAAACCGTGCAAATTTCGTATTAATCGAAAAAGTGCGATGAAATATCTACCTTGTCGTTAACTCGACGGTGAGAGTTATGATATGCAATGTGATTGGAGAGAGCTTTGACTCGCCACCTACCTCGAACACATTGTTGCCATGGAGTGTTGGTAATTTACATTTGATACGTTATCCGTCCATTCTTTCCATTTTACGAGTCTAAAAATTATATGGATTTTTTTTTATATTTCACAGGTCACAATAAAGTCACGTAGATTTTAGCATATATTTTACGTTACATCATAAAGTGTGTTTTTCTCGTTTCAAGTTGGATCACAGGAGTCGAAATTAAAATGGTTGGGCAAATAATCTTTCTGTTTTCATACACAAATACGAGTTTTATGAATCGTTTTCGAACAAATTTTTGGTTAAAAAGTTCGAACGTTTGTCGACCTCTAATCGGTAGGTATACATTATTTTTCAAAGGTGTTTTTTTATCGGTATGAAATATCTCCCTTAATACTGTATCAAAATTAATGTTTAATACGTCATTTTGGAAATTATTTTTCTCTCTAATGACGAAAATTAAGTTAATATCTTGAAATTAATGTTTTCATTGAAAAAATACGGTTTAAAAAAATTAACAATTTCATTACAGAACATAACATTCGGAAAAAACATATGTCGCCATCTGTATTTTAACAGTTGTCAGTAATATTAAGTGACGTAGTGGCGTTGAAGTCTGTGAATAGAGTAGAATAAAATTTATTTCCACCCTATTATATTACGTAACTGACCACTATAACGGTGCGAAATATTCGCACGGGCCCGCTAGTTATTACAATTTATAACAACATATTAAAGTGTGAAAGTTTAATGAACTTTTAAAACCCAAAATGAATAATAATTACTCTATACGTGCACTATTTTAAGGAATGCTAATGATCTCTGTTGTCAAGCGTCTATTATCTACAATCTGTCTCTTTAAGCTTGTATCATTTATGATCGTTCTTGGAAAAGTGTTGTCATTTTCGCGAAAAACTTAATAACTTTAGTATAATAAAAAAATGTGCACAAGCAAATATTAAATCGATATCAGACTGTGTATCAAAACATCATAACTCCTTTTTTTAACACAATCTTTTATGTCTACTATATGTGGGTATATTATGTAATAACATTTTAAAGGATATGAACCTACGATACACAACTTGAAGTGTTACTCAGTGCTTTTATATAGCTCAGCTGCACTGAGAGCTACACACAATCACAATTCTGCATTTTCTACAGTGCACTTCGTTCACATCCGGCTTAGCAATTATTGCGTCTATTCGCAGCGATTTTTTTTTGTTTGCTCAAAAACACTTTAGACTTTTTAGTCAGTCGACGTAAAATTCGTGTTAAATAACGAAAATACTTAGTGGTCAGTTACGTAATGTAATAGGGTGGAAATCAATTTTATTCTATTCACAGGCTTCACTTAATATTACCGACAACTGTAACATTTGTTTTTTCTGAATGATATACTTTCTGTAACGAAATTGTTAGAATTTATGTTTTTATGTTTGATTGTTGGATTTTAAACTGTAATTTTTTAATGAAAACATTAATTTTAGGATATAATCGTAGTTTTCGTCATTAGAGAGAAAAATAATCTTCAAAATAACGTATCAAACATTAATTTTGATTCAATATTAAGGGAGATATTTCATACCGACAAAAAACATCTTTGAAAAATAATATATGTATACCGGTTGTCAATACTTTCAATGTAGTCAAAATGCCATTACTGCTATTATGCTATAGCAAACTTTTTTAATGTGAACTAGCTTTCCGGCTCGAATTCGTCCGGGTAGATTAACGGAATAATAAAGAGAAACAAATATCTCTTATAGTTTAATCAATTTAGCTTTTGAGAAATAATATATAGCGATTAGTTAATCGATAGATAGAATCTCACAGTTAAGAATAGATACTTATTATATAAAGAATAAACGCCCTTCGTCAGTTTCCTAACCTATTTTGGTAGTTATTTATGGTTGTATTTGAACATTCCGAGGTTAAACTTAGCACTAACAAGGTAGGTACGATAAGTACTTTCAGCAGAAGCTCTCGTCGTCGTTGTCGTCGTCGAACCCCTGGTCTGTTGGATATAGTTACGAGTACACACACACACACAAACACACACAGTATATATTCAATCCGTGACATTTATGTCTGCCATTACTTTAGTTAACGCTGGGTTCGTGAACCGCCACGCTACTCTCTGCAAATGTGGAGGAACTATATTAGCAGGAGAGCTGTTAGACATTTTTGGGTAGGCATTTGAGCCACTGTGAAAATTTATACAGTAACTCTTTAGGAATATCCGAATATAAAAACACAGACCTGGATGAAGGGTAGCGAGGCTTAACCGATCCTCAAACTTTTAAATTAGCAAACAATTTTTCGCAATAAAAAGCCCTTGAGACATTTTGAAATTTTAATACCTCGAAATTTAATATTTAAGGAGTTGAAAAATAAAAAAGCAAGATTTTTTAATCGGATCTAAATATTAGCCAGGCGTTTGCAAAATTATCTTTTTGAAAAATTATATTTGCGGCACGTTGAAATTTAGACCGAATAATATTGGTAACTAAAAATAGACATATTCAAAAAAGCAGGTCGTTTCGGTGGGTATGTGTGCAAATTTTCAGTGCCTCAAATACCTACCCAAAAATGTCTAACAGCTCTCTGACTATATATACGGAGGTGCGTTTTGTTTTAGTACTGAACGGGCGGTGGGCCACGTCGAGTCCCTGACAATGAGGCCGACTTACCAGAGGTTCTTTACATAATAATCGACTTACTGTTTACATATAAGTATGATTTGCTACGTACAGACATTGACTTTTGTCAAGCGTCTGTTTTCTTTATGGGGTTGTTGAGAAAGAAAACAAAAGCATTTAACGGAAGTTTATTTGTTTTGATTTCTTCTTACAATTAGTCTCGAAGTCAGGGCCGACCCTACTATAGGGCGCTAAGTCCCAGTGGTAAAGAATACTTATGTGCTCGCGGCAGAAGGTATACTTCTTTGACGTGATCGCGATAATTGATATTTATATTTTAGTTAAAGATGTACATTGATAAAATAAAATAGGATGTCTATAGACCGGGATCCGGCTGCAAAATTACTGCATGAATAATGTAGACAATCAAAATCAAATTTTTAAGTATTTTTACAAGTGGGGGAATTCATTTTTTATAAGGTGCCAATTAAAAATTGCCCGCAAGTATTATTAATTAAAATATTATTAATTGAATTTTGGGGAAACATTTCGTTCACATCGTATATAAATAAAACTTACACCACTTCACAACAGTGTATTTAAAAGATCTGAAAAGTCACAGGTGCCGCCGATTGCTTAGCCGCAACCTCTACGCAGCCAGGTGTAAACAGGTATAATTTCGTAGAAACTTTTCGTTCATAACGTACATTTATTTCATCTATACCACATTAAAGCTAATTTTTTTCTGAATTTAATGTTATAAGGTTGCCTGTAAAAAAAGCCCGCAAATCGAGGTTGCCTGCCCTTAAGGTAGCACCCTCGCCATACCCGTTTTCTTAGGATTTGTTTGAAATTTAGACAAAATAATGTTTATGTAATTCTGCATCGATTGGCGGAGAATGAAATTTTTGAACAACACAGTTTCAGAGATATTAAATTCCAAAGTTCGAGTTTTTGAGGCTCTTATACATTACGGTATACGGGATATCGAAAAATTTACCTACAAATATTTTCTTAGAAACTTTTCTTAGGATCTTTTTAAAAAAACTAAAGTAACATTAACTAACAATCAAACAATTTTTTAAAAATAGTCTCATTAACAGTTATAATACAGTTTCAGAGATATTGAATAAATAATTATGGAAAATTTACCAGATTTCAGCAGAGGAAAGGTTATACGATAATATCTCTGAAACTTATGAAAAATGAATTCCCCCACTTGTAAAAATACTTAAAAATTTGATTTTGATTGTCTACATTATTCATGTAGTAATTTTGCAGCCCGATCTTAGACTACTAGGGAGATGATAAATATACTTAAAAGTTAGCCTGTTCACTTCGAGTAGCATTTATTTACTTTGGATAATAGGTGGACAACACCATTAGCACATTGTAACAGAGAACTGAGACGTATCCTATATGAATACAAAGTAAAACTATACTGCATGGAAGAGAAAATTATTAAAAGTTGATGATGGCGAAACTTGCGTCGAGAAAAAAATGCCGAGTGTTTGTGGCTTTTTTTAAGTATTCGTTGGTATTGAATATTGATTTAAAAAACAGACTTAAAACTTCTAAAGCGGATCCTTTTCATCCAAGTTAACGGTACCTATATTTCGTTGGGTGAATTTTCTCAGTAAAAAAATAGGCAAAACGCGTTATGCAGCGAGAGCATAAATAGACACGGGACGAAGAAAGGAGGATGATACGCGGTATCACGTGACATTTTTATCTATCCAATAACCTATTATATCTGTCTTGCGTATCCACCCTTCGACGAGGCCGGCATAAAATGTTGACAACGGCTGCGCCACCCTGATAGGGATGATAACACGTTTTATAGGAACAGCTATGTCGTATGCGTTTTATGTTTGTGAATCACACTACGTAGTCACCATGTGAAAGAAGCGGCGAAGGGGGGCGGAGGCGCACGGGATTACGGCGGGGGTTGTCTTCATTAACATAGGTACGCTGTAAACCAACCCCTCCCGCCTCCCCCAAACACTACCCCTCAACATACATAAATATATCTAGCTTTAGATGGATACAGATTGTCGCAAAAAATATTGTTCGCTTATTCTAATCGATAGTAAGTCTAAGCTTCACACATGCCAAGGCTCGTTTAATAGCTATTGGCCAATACAGTCGATCCTGGATAAGCAAGAGTTCAAGGGACCACGATCTCTTTTTCGCTTATGAAGGTTTTTTACTAACCCCCGAGTTTCTAGCTTATAGAGGTACACGGGTAGCCCTTCTCATTTATAGAGGTCTATAAAAATACAGTAGATATGTAGTGATAAATTTTAAGTTTATTATTTAAAGCCAACACTTTAATTTTTCATTTTAACATTATGATTACATGCCAAACCTTTCTTCGCAAATGATACTTATCAACTGTAGTAAAGTTCGACAAATGAGGCAGTACACACGCACATTTGGCCATTCGACTAGAATACGAAAAATAAAACCAATGATACAAAAACAATTCTAGTTAGTTCAGCTATTTATGACTCATTCTTAAATTTCGTGGAACATTTCAACATTTAATACGTTCGAATGTCGCTTATAGAGATACAGGCAAGTAGTAATTTCACTTATAGAGAGGTTCATGAGTGAAAAACGTCTTTCTCTTATAAACAGAGTTTTCTCGCTTCCCCAGTTCTTACTCATTCAGGTTTGACTGTGTTTGCTTCAAATCTCGTCTTCCCCAATGACTATTAAAAATTTGAGCTGCCTGGCTTGACATGAACGTGAGCGAAGCCGTCGGTAAGACTGGCTTACAAATAATAATTGTGATAGTCACTATTTCGTCGGACAGCCGCTGTATTTGTACCTACGGGGTGTACTTGCATTTAATGTTCACCGTTCAACGGGGGCCCAACTTGATTTTAAAATACGTTCTCGCGGATTGTATAAATATGTGGTTGAGTAGGCCTTGCAAACAGATTATTGCTGCTGGGTTTCAACGAGAGATCTTATCGACTCGTAATTAGCTTTATCTCTCGACGCAAACCTTTAAACGATATCGTTTTTTTATCTCTGAGAGTTTCGGTGTATACTAGTCGAGCGGAAAATTAGAATTTCGTCGCATGGAATACGTGGCCAAAAACAATATTTTTTTGCGCATTGTTTGATATTTCTGACTCTAAGTGGCCAGAAATATGGTTTTTATAATTTTCTCGAAGGACCGTTCATAAAACACACGTTTGAGTTTTATATTTTTTATTAAAAACCTATAATTATTCTATACATTATTATGTGCACTTTGTTTATAATTTATAATTTTGTATGACTGTCACACGTAGTTTCAATTTGGAAAAATTTTTCTAACTTGTTTATATTTTCCTTAGTTACTAAAAAACATTGGTTTTTAAACAATTAAAATAAAAACCAACTGTTCCGATCTGGAACATGCAGCCCACGCCGGATGCGGAAGCATAAAAAATTGAAATTGAAAATGAAATTAGAACAATTAACTCTTAAGCGGAAGTAATATTAACTTATTAACAGGACGATGGAATTCGCCTTTCTCCGTTTTTAGAAGAGCAGAGCGAACTAAATCGTCTGTTTTGTTTTTAAAAACTTTAAGAACTCTGGCTTTTGGCCATGATAAAGGAGGAGTGGCGTCTTCCTTTATTAGAACCAAGTCACCAACAGCGATATTGGGTTTAGGAGTACACCATTTTGGTCTTTGTTGTAATTCAGTTAAATACTGATTTGACCATTGTTTCCAAAACTGTTGTTTTAGTTGTGTAATTCTTTGTCACAACGATAATTTATTTAATGGTATATTACATATGTCAGGTTCATGTATATTTTGTAATGATTCTCCTATAAGAAAATGTGAAGGCGTCAAGCACGTCAAATCATCAGGGAGATCACTAACAGCGCACAAAGGTCGTGAATTCAGTATTGCCTCAATTTGAGTCAGAACAGTATAAAGTTCTTCGTAAGTTAAATGAGCATTTCCTAACTGTTTTTTAAGAAAGGTTTTAACTGACTTGATTCCAGCTTCATACAATCCACCCATGTGACTGGCACAAGGTACTGTAAATTTCCACGAAATATTCAGTTCGCTAGTAAAATTAATTATTTTACTGTAATCATTTTGGTTTTTAAACAATATGATAGAGTTTTTGTAACTCATTGAATGCACCTTAAAAATTGGTAGCGTTATCTAAATATATTGTACTACACACACCTCTACGTGAAATGAATCTTTTAATGCTGCTAAAAAGGCTTCTGTTGTTAACTCAGTAACGAACTCTAGAGGTATAGCTCGAGTGGACAAGCAAACAAAAAGACATATGTATCCTTTTGTAAGTATAGCTTTTCGTAAGCGTAATGATTTAATATAAATAGGGCCGCCAAAGTCAATGCCTACATTTAAGAAAGGTCTATTGACTGCAACTTGATCTTTTGGTAAAGCGCGACCATTGATAGGCCAGTATTTTAAACGTAAATTAGTAAGTGAATGTTGAATTCCGGCATGAAATAATTTTAAATGCAACTGTTTGATAATGAGCGTTGTAACATGATTTTTAGACGGAAGAATAATAGGATGTTTCTGATCAAACTGAATATTTGCATGTTTAATTCGTCCACCTACTCTGAGGACGCCGTCTTTGTCGATAAATGGTGTTAGTCCTTTTAAAAGACTACAATTGATATTGTTTTTATATTCCATAGAATTATTTAGAGAAATCTGACGAATTTCATGAGAAAATGCGTCATTTTGAATTTGTTTGACAATAAAATTATGACTTTTATGAGCTCAGGAACGCTAAGTAGTCCTGGCAACTTTTCTACATTAGGTGTAGAGTTTGTAGCAAACCTAAAACAATAAGCTAGCACCCGTTTGAGAGTACGGAAGTTTGAAAACTTAGGGAACTGTACAAATAATTGTTCCTTTTTCTTAACAGTGGTTGTAGCTAATTGTAACAATGTTCGATATGCTAAGTAAGCAGCACTTTTAATACCATAAGTTACGGTTTTCAATTGAAGACATTTTAAATGCCTGTCTGGAGAGTCTCTCCAGAGCACACTTTGAAGGGATTGGTACCGCTTTTCATTGGGATTTCTTAGAGGAACGTAATAAGCGTGGCCTAATTCTACATATCCTTCTATAAACTTTTTAAATTCATTGTATAGAATCTGACTTTTTGGAAACTGTTTTTCTAATGACTGAAGGCATCTGTAACCTATTGGAAAAGAATCGCCTAATTGCTGAACTTTATCTTGTATTAATGGGAGATCAACTGTGTATCGACCCATTTTATCACTAGTTACTGAATTTTCACAGCTTTGCTCGCATAATTTATCTTGAGCTGATAAAACAATTTTATTTGAAATTTTTTCAAGCTGCGAAAATGGCTGTAATTGTTCATTGAAACTTAATACGTGGGTATGTAAACTGACAACTAAATTAAACGCTACTGGAGCTGGAGTTAAAGAACCAGATACAATCCAACCGAAAACAGTTTTGTTCAAATGAAGAGAATGAGGTCCTAATTTTACGTGACCGGTTCGCATTATTTCAAAGAATAATTGAGCTCCTAGTAAAATATCTATCTCGCTGGGTATATTGAATGTTGGATCAGCTAATTTGTGATTTGATGGAATGATAAATTCTTCAGTGTTAACATATTGATGTGGTAAAGGAACCGTTATTTGATCAACTACTAAACATTGCATTCTGTAGTGACAATTACTTATTCTAGACTGAATTTTAACGGACACACTGCTCTGAGTGTTCGTTCTTGAATTGCTTAAACCTTGTATTATAGTCGGATTGACTTGACGTTTCAAATTCAATCGCGAGACTAATTTTTTAGAAATTAAGTGAACTTCACTAGCTGAGTCTAGCAAAATTCTAGCAAATTGCCACTGACCTGAGTCAGCTTGAATTTTAACAACTGCTGTTGAAAGTAGCACTTGGCTTTTATTGTCATTGACTGACATTGTCATAGGCTGGTAACTACCTTTTCTGGCAGAATAGTTAGCACTTGCCTGATTCGGTGTCCATAGTGTCATGGAACAAACCTCATTATTATTGATCTGTTGATCTGTTGCATTATTTGACTTTTGTGTGTCGTTTGGCACACTGAAATTAATATTTTTATTATGAAGTAACGTATGATGTCTTTTGCTGCACATTTTGCAGTTGATTTCAGAACATTTGTGGTTGACTTTATATAATTTTAGACAGCTGAAACATAGTTTTTTGTTTTTACAGAATTCATTTCGCTCATGTACTTGCATTGCTAAGAACTTTGGACATTTAAATAACAGATGGCTTTCATTACATTTGATACATTTTATTGTCGCTATTTGTGGGCTTATAGCGACATGCGTTACCTTTTTGTTCAATTGTCCCTCATTTATACGTTCGAAGGCACTTGCTCTTTGATTTAAAAATTCAATTAAGTTCTTGATAGTCGGTAATTCATTAGAATTAACTTGTAGTTCCCAGGCGGAACGGAGTGCGTTGTCTAATTTCTGTGTGACTATGTAAACTAAAATCAAGTCCCAATGCTCAACTGGAACCTTTAAAGAGCGTAAAGAATCTAAACTTTGTTCGAAATTTAATATAAATTGGTTTAAATTATTTTTATTTACTGACTGCCAATTATAAATAGAATTTAAATGAAAATTAGCAACAACAGTTACATTATCATATTTTCTTGTTAAATTGTCAAGCGCTCGTTGATAATTTTCTTCGTTTATGATTAAAGAACTAACCAAACTAGAGGCTTCATCTTTTAACACGGATTTGAGATAATTGAATTTTTGTATAGTTGATAGATTCACATTGTTGTGAATAACTGAGTCAAATAAATTTTTAAATGTGGGCCAATCTTTCAATTTACCATCAAATATCGGAATATTGAGTGGCGGCAATCTGACAGTTGTATGCGGTTCGTGATTTTTATTATTTACAGAACAGCAGTTACTAGCGTTACCAGAATCACGTGATACAGAATTTTGTTTCTGTAGCTTGATTTCTATCAGACTTTTAGTTGAAAAATATTTAGTTTCCATGGTATCTCTTTCAGTTTCATTTATCGCAAATCTGTCATCATTTTCATCAAAATTTTCAATTTGCAATTGTATATCATTGAACTGTCTAAATAAATCATCTAAAACTGATGCTCGGACTGACAATTCTGATAAATCTCTGGTATCATCAAATGATTGTGCAAAATTATGAATTCGAGTAATTCGTCCTTTTACACTGGTTCGTTGTTTCATTAAAGCATCAATATTGGCCATTGTGATTTAAGAAAGGCAATGAATAGTAAATGCTGTTTTGTGAGATGAATTGACGTTTACAATAATTGTATTTTTATCTGAAATGTCACTAATTTCACCAATTTAAATGTCAAATTTAAAATGAATTAGCACAAATTGTCTTATTAGATGGCTCAAATATTATTAAGTAAATTTAAATCACTGTCAATTCACAGCACACTTATTTTGATGCAATTGATCAGTCGTACCTGAAATTAGTTGAATCAAACTTGCCTTGTAAATAGCAACTGTGTTTTGTATTCAACAATATGTCCAGAGTAGAGTTAATCTGCGATGCTGTTTTTCGTTTCCTAGGTGACTAAACCATTTACGCTGTCCTTATTGATCCCGTTGCGGAATGCAATTGTCTGCGTCTTACTTGATTTGGACACTTTTTTGTAATTATAGAAAATTGTTATTTTCTTAATCTTACCAGCAGTTTCTTCGTTTTAAATAAGTCTTTGGCTTTTGTCCAATGTAGTTTCACCAGTTGTCCATAAATCCGGCTCGAAGGACCAAAAAATGTTTGATATTTCTGACTCTAAGTGGCCAGAAATATGGTTTTTATAATTTTCTCGAAGGACCGTTCATAAAACACACGTTTGAGTTTTATATTTTTTATTAAAAACCTATAATTATTCTATACATTATTATGTGCACTTTGTTTATAATTTATAATTTTGTATGACTGTCACACGTAGTTTCAATTTGGAAAAATTTTTCTAACTTGTTTATATTTTCCTTAGTTACTAAAAAACATTGGTTTTTAAACAATTAAAATAAAAACCAACTGTTCCGATCTGGAACACGCATAATCAAATCCGCCATGTTGATTATTGTTTGCACTATATTCTTTCCTACCAACAGATATAGATTATTTGTTTATTAAATCCTATATATTGCACATCATATCATACAAAAAATATATACAAGGATACTTCCACTCACTAGAGCAAGCTCTGTCGAGGAGAAGGATACAGAATGTGCGCGCGCGCGCGCGCGTGTGTCTATCTGTGTTATGTGTCTAATGTGTAAATGTGCATATATTTGGGTTGTGTTAATGCGACGTGTAATGTATGTATTTGTTTGTGAGGAGCTTTAGTAATCGCTATACTCTTGGAGAAGGATAGAGAATCTATTTGTGTATCATTGCTATATAAATAAGTTCGTCTATCTTTTTCCAAGAATATAATTAATACCTGTTGGTGGGAAAGCGCAAAATTAAATTAATACACTTCTATATATTCATAAGTTGTTCTTTATCTGCACGCCATTTTAATTTATAAAATGATAACGAAGGGTTGATACCTACTTAATTTGTCAACAAATTTAGTACAAATAATTTTTAATTTTTTTGTAACTCACCAACAGCTAGGGTTTTTAGTGCCTGGTGTCGATTAATATTTACAATTTATGGTTTCTTTAATGATAATTTGAAAATCCAAATGACACTTTTAGCGGTGTTCGAATTCGAACCTGAGAACTTGAGACTTGTAATAAAGGAGTCACGGAAACGCCGCCTAAACTTTTTTTTGTATAATTTATTCACAGTATATATGAACCCCTGGTCGTAAACGTTGACCATGCCTACAATAAGAGCTCTTTCACCTAAATATAAATCCTGTAAGAACGGGATTCAGACAATTTTATCGATTCTCGTTTTCCTATTCTGATTTCGTCGGCAATATTCGATAAGGTGTTAGAATTCAAATTGCTGTTTGTTTTTTAGTTACGCATGCCCCAGTACGTTTTAACAAATAAAAATTTATTCATTTTCGAGTTATAGCGCATAGTATATATTTTTATTTTACGCGTTTTTTTATTTTTGTTTTAAAAGGGTTTCGGATAATTAAACTATTTGTGTTATTAGAAAAATCTGTCAATTAACCAAACGTATAATAAGTACTGATTTATCACTCGGCACGTGGTAGAACATGATTAATAATAATAATAATAATAATAATAACAAAAAAAACTCGGGTCGCAGTGCCAAAACTCTGCCGACAATATAGTGTATTTGCTTATACAGGCAGTGTGGCTTTATTATGCGAACTTAAGTTGGTTTTTGGGCAAAATAAAAAATTTGACTCCTTAATACACCCCTTAAAATAATATTTTTTTTCTTAATTGCAATATTATTATCAATCGAACCTCTATACCAAATTATATACAACTTTCAGTAAATAATTCACTATCTGCAAACTAGTGTTTTCACAAAATTTGTAAGTCCGGTCCTGTCGGCCCGATTTTATTTAAATTTTAGGGACACTTTTTAAATACTACCAAAGGGTTAAATGTCAATTTTGAAACGATTCTGAGAATTTTTTCGGTATTTTGGGGCCCAAAAACATTTTTCAACCCCTCAAAAGTACCCTTAAAATGCCCCGATTACGCCCATTTTAAATAGACTTCTTGCGGTGATGGATTTCAACACGTGTGCCAAATTTCGTTAAAATCAATTAACTCTTTCGAAAGTTATTGCCCGCACACATATATATATACGTATATATATATATATATATATATATATATATATATATATATATATATATATATATATATATATATATATATATATATATATATATACATATATATATAAACATTTTTAAAAATGGTGCCAAAGTGTTTAGGAGGTTATGAAACGTCGAGAAATTTTGGTCCGACACCTAGGTCCCGCCATCCGACCGACGCCAATAGTGTATGTTGCCATATGGCAAATACACTAATAATGTTTCTGCAATGTATTCTATATTCTGTTCTATTTATTTAGATTTAGCCGTTTCTTATGTTATAGATTTTTATTTAATAAAACGCATCGACACTTTTTAAGTGTAAATCAATAAAATGCATTTCATAAACGGGTCAAATAGTTTTTGTCAGGTAGTATCATACTTTACTTAAAATCTTTAATAAAATCTGATTGCATAATGCACGATTTGACTGTGGATCAGATCTGTACAATTTCGTTTTTTGGAGACACGCGTCATTCTGTTCTCTCATAGCGTTGATAATAATAGATAATTAATTATTAATATTATTTCTTTCTTTGGAAATATTTAAAATTTGTTGGTTAATTGTAGAATCATAATTAATAGTTGTGATAAATAGTTTCGGTGTTAGTTGTAGATTATTTTCATATAAATATCTTTTCGGTAAATGCAAAAAACGAGTGTTTATTATTTTCTTAAGTATTCGACAGTGTTTGGCAGCTGTGGGTAAGATTGATTCTGAGACGTTAGTTTTACGTACATATTTTGATAATTTATTGAATATATAATATTATCCTATTTTAATGAGAACATATGCTATAAAAAGAATTTTAACATTATTTTATTCGCTTTTAATTCTTTTTTCGAGCTCATAAATTTTGGTTATGCGATGTAGGCAATGTGGCTTATTTGTGCAATTAATTTATAGATTATAGAAGTTCGATATTAATTTAGACCAGAGGTTCCCAATCTATTTTACCCACCGCCCACAGATGGGGTACCTATTTCAATATATTTTTTATACTAGGTAAACCTATCTGGCTTTCCGTTAGTATAGAATATAGATGCTTGTGTTATTTGAGATAATTAACTCAGATTTCGCGAAAAAAGAAATTACTGGTTTATTGTTAGTAGTTTTCATTAACACCTAATAAAAACATCGATTTTTCATTATCAGCGTTTATTTTTTTATATCTAAATCTTGTAGCAAAATAATTATTCTATCATATATTCTGTAATTATTTATATTTTTTTGAAGGAGGTTCAATTTTTTCAAGTTTTTTGTTTTATATTTTACTTTTTTTAGTAGCTTTGAAACATGTAGTTTACACGTTATTAAACTTAGAAAAAACTTCTGAACCGATTTAAGTAAAATTTATGTGAGATCACCCTGAATCGGTTCCCAAATGCTGGCACATAGGTATATAAAAATAATCTTCTTTTTTGAAGTATGTTAAAAACGAGTGAACCGATTTTAAAAAAATTATATGGTATCAATTAGTAAACATTCTGAACAGAATAGTTAAGAAAAATACGGGAATTAATAATCTCTTTTTTTGAAGTCGATTAAAAAAAAGAAAAAATATGTCAAAACATTTCTTGTAAATTGATGCAGTGAAACACAATTAGAAATTTAAAAAAAACCCGGGTCGCAGTGCCAAAACCCTGCCGACAATATAGTGTATTTGCTGATACAGGCAGTGTGGCTTTATTATGCGAACTTAAGTTGGTTTTTGGGTAAAAAAAAGTTTTTACTCCTTAATACAGCCCTGAAAATAACATTTTTTTTCTTAATTGCAATCTTATTATTATCAATCGAACCTCTACACCAAATTATATGCAACTTTCAGTAAATAATTCACTATCTGCAAACTAGTGTTTTCATAAAATTTGTAAGTCCGGTCCTGTCGGGCCGATTTTATTAAAATTTTAGGGACACTTTTTAATTACTACCGGAGGGTTAAATTTCAATTTTGAAACGATTCGGGGAATTTTTTCGGTATTTTGGGCCTCAAAAACATTTTTCAACCCCTAAAAACTACCCTTAAAATAGCCCGATTGGGCCCATTTTAAATAGGCTTCGTGCGGTGATGGATTCCAACATGTGTGCCAAATTTCGTTAAAATAAATTAACTTCTTCGAAAGTTATAGCCCGCACACATATATACCTATATATATAAATATATATAATATATATATATATATATATATATATATATATATATATATATATATATATATATATATATATATATATATATATATATACATATATATATAAACATTTTTAAAAATGGTGGCAAAGTGTTTAGGAGGTTATGAAACGTCGAGAAATTTTGGTCCGACCCCTAGGTCCCGCCATCCGACCGACGCCAATAGTGTATGTTGCCATATGGCAAATACACTAAAAAATATTTTTTGTCTATGCAAATATTAATCTCTTTTTCTCTTTTTCCAGGCTCTTCTGACATATTTGCCAGTCATCAGTTCGGTGAGTGTTTTTATCTTTTTGATTTAAATTGTCTACGTACTGTTATGAGCGCGGGTCAACAAGTCCTCCGTGTTTATGAAACTTGTCTGTTGAAATATATATTTTAACGGTTCAATGTCTCTTAGAATTGACCCGGTTAGGGGTTTTGGGATTCGAGACCATTTTTTAAGCTCAAACGGTAGAAAAGTGATCTTGTATCAAAATTTTTCAACTATTACAATATTTTATTGAAAAATATTTATAACTGTAAGCTTACGACTTATTAATTAATTACGTTCTAATGTTAAATATTTTATTTGATTTTCACAAATCAGTGAACATTTATATATTTTCAATGTTTTTGTAAACTGTATTTTCAAAATGAGCTAAAACAACGAACAAAAATCTTTTCGAAAATTTATTTTTTTTACCAAAAGATAGAATCAAATAATTTCTGATTTTTAAGTAAATTTAAATTTTTGTATCGTTGTTGTAGCACTTTTTTGAAAATACTTGATCGAGATCACCCCTTCGGTTGGCGCGCGTTTATTTAAATACTTTTTTTTAATGTTTTTTGCCAATAGTACAATAAAAACCAATTAATTCCCTGTTCTTCAATTTTGTCTACAAATATTTTAATTTATAAAAACAATTAATGTAAAACACAAGGTTCTTTCTTCATTTCACGCGGCAGTTACAAAAATTCAGTTAATCTAGAATCTAAATTATTCTAGAACATTGTGTGATGCATTGCTTAATATATTTAGTTTTAAAATTTTTCACTTCACCTTTTTGTATCGCATCTGAAATTCAATATACCTACTTATAGACAATTAGTGAGGGGTTACTTTTTTGGAAATATATTTACGGTTACTAAAAAGCGTCGGTTGAAAAAAAAATTGAATCATTTTTCATTCTAATTGAATTATGAAGTGCGGTACAGAATAGGTGATTTCACTACTTCGCCGCACATTTAAGTTTTTTTTTCGTCATTATAGCTTCAGGGTTGTTGCAGCAGTTTAACTGTAAATCATTTGGTGTGAGTTATAAAGATTTAAGTCGAAAAACCGTTCTTACCAAACGAAAGAAAATACAAATTTGAACTTGTCCCGTAAAAAATGAAATTTAATAATTTTTTTACTTAAGTCCCTTATAACTGACATTGGAAAATTGTAGATTCCGATGAAATATTTAGGGAGGGCCCTTTGATTGTTTGCACTGCTGTGTTTAGGGCTTCTTTCCACGGAGGTTCCTTTTGGGAACGTTATAGCTATTAGGGTATAGCTGTAGGGCACCCTTCGGCCAACTTTGTCCTTACGCGTGTAGGTCGGACAGGACCACCTGCGATGGTGTGCGCCCTTAAAATCTTGGCTCGCTCGAGACAGCCCTAGCTTCTAAGCGAAAACCAATAGCTGTACCTTCCACCGTGAAAATCATATTAACTGTGTTTTCCGTAGTCAAATCGCACTTGTCGTGTTTTCTGTTGTGAAAATCTCACTTGTCATATTTTCTGTAATGAAAATCGCATTTGTGTTTTCTATTGTGCAAATCGAAGTGCTGTTTTTCTTAGCGAAAATCGGTTGTGTTTTCCATAAATGAAGGTCGCTGTGCTTTCTTTGGGTTAAGGTCTATAGTCTCCATCGCGCTAGGAGCATTAAGGTGGTCGAATTTTCCCTGTGGAAGATTGCGTATCGCGCGTTTTAGGGACAACACATTACACATGTATATTATTTGTCTTCGCGTGGCATTGTTGCGAAGGCACCTGCAGGTACGTCGTGCACTATTGTTATTCTTTAGCTAGCTGCGCATTCCGCGGTCCATGACCCCCATATCATTACTAGGACATCCGCGTTGGACCGCACCTAGGGCTCTAGTCTCAGGACCGCTGGCTTCGTACCGGTACGAAAAAAGTTGTCCGGCAATCTCGTTTTTACAGCGGACTTAACGTCCTGTCGCAGCTGCTGCAAGTCCAGTTACAAAAATAAATGTACGGCTGTTGGGATCAGAGCGAGGACCAGCGGACTCTCTGAAGGGCGGTGATTGTTTTTTACCTCCGCGTGTAGGATTTTGTGGATTTAGGCTTTTCACAGACAAATAGTCTCTCATTTCGCTCTTGTGATTTTCTGTTTTTTTTTTCAGTTTTTTAACAGATTTTTTTTCCAAATTTAATCAAACTTTTTTTTCTTAAAATCGTGAAAAATCAATCGAAATTCATCATTTGTGTTAAAATAGAAAAACGTGCTAATAAAAGCACTTAAAAATATCATTGTGGGCCAAATGGTATTTTCTAGACTTCGTAGTAAAAAGTGTTCAAACGCTTGTAGAGAAAAAGTACTGAAAACACGTTTCAACAATCGCAGATCAAATCTGCACAACTGATAGTCATTCATTGTCAGTGTCAATGTATTTCCTCCTTGAAACTTGAATTACTTGCTCTGAAAATATTAAATTATTTTTTTTAGCTTTTTAAAGTCCAAAAGTCAATTATTTTTTATTTTTACAAATATTCTATAAATTTCAGTTAATTAGATTTTTTATTACAGTTATCAAATTTAACTTTTGAGGTTGTTTTATTTTTTAAATTTTTAATCAGTTTGAATATCGTATCGTTTATTTTTTCCGTCATCGAAAAAAATGCTATCCTCCGTGAATCGATCCCGATAATATTTTGTTGTATTTTTGGTTGTGGTTTGTTCTCTCTCAGGACGCAGTCTGTGCATGGGGTCCTTTGAAATGACCTAAATTGTATCGCCCATGCACTGGGGAGTGGGGGCGCAGGATTTGCATGCTAGTCTATAAGTTTTAAAATCGGTTGATCCGCGAATCGTCCTTTACAGTGAGTGTAAGTTTTTTTGTACAAACCGTCGAGATCTGACAAAAACTCGAATTTCGAAAATTGAGGTCAAACCAATGCCTTCTCAATTTTTGAAAAATTTCAATTTTCTTAGCGAGAAGTTAAAAATGATTTTTGAAATGTCCATGCAGTTATTGTCGTTATTTATAACTTAAAAAATGTCTGTTCCTTTCAGTGGCCGTTTAGTTTACTTAATAGTCTATTTTCCGTTGCAGTGGCAAGAGACTGCACAGTTTAAAGTTTTTTTCGTTCGAGAGACGTGTCTACTGTAGGACTTAACAAACAAATTATTTATTGTCAGAACAGTAATTATTTAAAATTTAAAAGTAATTAATGAATCCTTAATATACAAATTAGTATTTAACGACAAAACTTTTATAAAGAGAGGATATAATCTAGTCATCATTAGCCGGAGTTTAAACAAAGATTTATGTCTTTGGCCAGAAGACAAAGTGGTTTATGTCGAATATTTAATAATTATTGCTTCGAAATGTCTTTATCTTTGCTCCGTGATGTAAAATCGTCGTAACTCTACGCAAAAAATGCAATATTTAAAGTTGAATACTTCGCACCGTTAGTGGTCAATTACGTAATATAGGGTGTAAATTAATTTTGTTCTATTCTATTCAAAGACTTCTGAGCCACTACGTCGCTTAATGTTACCGATAACCGTTAAAATAAACAGATTGTCATCAGATGGCGACATTTCTTTTTTCCAAATGTTATTTTCTGTAATGATATTGTTAAAATTTTCAAACTGTAATTTTTTAATGATAACATTAATTTTAAGATAATAACTTATATTTCGTCATTATGGAGAGAAAAATAATCTCCAAAATGGCGCATAAAACATTAATTTTGATACAGTATTAAAATAGATTTCATACCGACAAAAAAAAAAACACATTTGAGAAATAAGATATACTAATAATCTGGATTCTGGAGATTAAAATCCTTGTTTGTTTTTCCATTTCACATCAGCCATTGTTCCTTGTTACCATATAATATGTATTTTATGACTTTTACCGGCTTTTAATTACGCAGTGTTCGCTTATTAATGCGTCTTAAAAACACGCGAATAAAACGACATAATGGCCGGCGCCGCTGATAAAAGAATTTAAAAAATACGATGACATTTATGTGTATTTTTAAAACAGGCATCGTCTATTAATTTCTCTGAAAAACTGCGCAGACGAATATGTTGTATGCGATGTACTTTCGCGCCTCTGAGTTTGTTATACAGATAAAAAAATGGTGCGTCTACTTATGTACGCGCGGCAGAAGTTATACTTCTTTCGAAATTCAGAACCTGTACTTTCTCTGAATGTGTTTCTGTACAGGGTGTATCACAGAATTGAAATTAATTGGTGCAACACGGAAGACTTAAACAAAGCGAGTAACGCGACAAAGATAAAATGCAACAATTGTGCCAACTAAATTAAATTATCACTAGCGGTACCTGTGCGAATAATTCGCACTAAAATTCGTTTCTAATTTCTCACACTCTTTATAACTTTCTTCTTTTTGTTGTATTACATTACAAAGCTCAGTGACAGTTCAAGAAAATATTTTTCTAAAACTGTCATATAGAAGCGCAAGTATCGAAAACGTTGAGCTGAAGCGCCGCCATACGAAAACTATTTATACGTGAATTTTGATTAAAAATTAAACAAAAAAAATTTACCGACCGTCAATCATGTTGACGTTGTTTCAAAGTGAGAACCGTCAGATGGCAGCATTGCTGTATATACTGAATAAATGTATAATTGTTATAATTAATTATTTTGCAAAAACAAAAGCAATAATAGATTTTTTTGTTGTTGATGTCGGTAGAGCAAGCAATTATCTATAAAATGATATAAAATTTATGTGGAGCAATTGTGTGGTTTTTTCGAAAAAGGGAGGCAAACATCTTACCCTTAGCGTATTAATATATATGATAGTTTTTACGTACGTAAAGAGAACAAAGCAATGACCGATCCTTAATGATTTTTCCTATGTTCTTCGATGTTACACCCTGTATAAAATAGTGTTTGCAGACCACTTCGTATACACTTTGAAAGGATCGCTGTGAAATCTATAGGGTCCAATTACTATAATTAGTGCCCGTTTCAAGAGAGGACATTCTAAGTAGGTACTGTAAGCGCTGCAGCGGGCCACTGAAATGAGAAACTTCTGATATCTGATGACGGGCGGGTGTTTTCAGCCGATACTTAGCTTTATATAATGTGTACTAGTTTTTGCTCGCGACTCTGCTCGCCTGAACATAGGAGCGCCTTACAAATGAATTATGTACAGGCGAAGAAAATAAAATTGAGCTTATTAATACTCTTTTATTAGCTTCACCTGTATGTTTGTTTGTTTGTAAAGGAATCTTTAAACGTGAAATTCAGCCACTTCAAAATGTCAAATTAAACTGAAACTTTGCACACTTATCAAGGATCGATGACAATACAATAATTTAATAAGTTTGTTTCATTATCCTGATCAGGACCTTCATGATAAAAAAAAACTTGAAAAATTATAGCAAGCAAGCTTGCGCTGGTACAGTGACTTGCCTACCTCATAGTCAAACGCATTATAATTAATTGAAATTAGTGTTTAAAAAAACTAAAACAACACACTTTTATGAACTAAAAATGCAAAATAGTTTGACAACAAAATTAGCTTCACTGTAAAAAGCGTGAAGTGCTTAATATTGGCAATAAATTTTTCATTTACTAGCTAATTGTAAACGTAGATTTATTGTGAAAATTTATGTAGATAGCACCCCTCGCTTTTTACAGTAAAGCTAATTTTGTTGTCAAATTATTTTGTAATTTTTAGTTCATAAAAAAGTTGTTTCAGTTTTTTTAAACTCTAATTTTAAATAGACCGCTAGGGCATGTCCAGCAAGTAACGCGTAGGGTTTGAAATATTTTGTCGACGTTTTTTTATTTTTTGATCAGCTTGTGATGAACAAAAAACACCGACTCTGATTGGTCAGGGTTGAATTAATTCGATTTTAAGGGAAGCCGTAACGACATTTCCTATATATGCAGCATTATAATCACGTTATACGAAGAGATGCCATAGCACCCGCTGTTTATGTGTTGTGCTGCAATGCCGGAGTCGAGCGCGCGGTATCTCGCCCTATAACTAAAACCGAGATTGCCTTCTCGCTGACTAGACGAAATAAACCTATACATAATTGCCCGTTACGAAAGCCAATAATTATAGACATAAAGGGAAAAATATGACCGATTGCAGGTACTTATTAAACACGGACGATGAACGAACCAAAGAATTTTTGAAGTTATACTTCTTTCGGCGCACTTGAGGGTAAAATTTTCTCAGCTGCAGCGAAAATGAGACACCATAAAGCTAGTTGTTAATTTAATATTAATGTCCACCTATATTATCCAAAATAAATAAGTACTACTCGCAAGGTTGAAATCGTGGATAAAGCTAATATAGTTTTACTGTGTATTCAGGGCTGGATTTACCCTAAGTACCACCCTGGGGCATCGTGAAAAATGTCGCCCCATTACCTAAAGCGGTATACAATTTTCAAATAAATGAAATGATTCATTCATAGTTAAAAATCTTTTTATAATAAACGGGATTATTACACAAAAACCAGTCTTTTTCGTATTAAAAATGATAAATTGACAAACTGATTGCTCATAAGTTGAGAGATATTATACATCTTTTCAGAGACAAACGCGTCTGCCTTTTTGATTTGCAAACTGGACAATTTGAAAATTTTGCAGAGTGCAATTTCAACTAAAATAATGATCATATCACACAAATCGTAATCGACCCAAAAACTTAAAATATTGTGAATAACACGATACTTATTCTCTTTACTTATAAAATGTGTGTAAAATTCTAGACACTAGTTTTTTTTCACAATTTTTTTCACACTGCAGTGTTTATAATTTTACACATATTTAATTTTCCGAAAAATTTTCTATAACGTGATATTTTCCCCATGTTCCAAATTTTCCCGCCCTGGGCAGTAGCCTCTAGTGTCCTTAAAGCCAATTCAGACTAGCCGTTCTCGGTTACGATTCACCGGTCCGGCTAGGAGCTCGACCAATCAGGGCGTAGTCGTTCCCGATTGCGGTCAGGTTCGAGCGTTTAGGTTCAGCTCTAATTTCAACCGGACCGTTCGCAACCGTAGCCAATGAGAACGCTTGCTGTAGTCACGTGACTAGCCAGCTGTGTTTGTTGACGTTTAACTACACATCAAACGTCAAATCATATTTCGAAATTGCGCATGCGCACCGAGAATAAACGTAGAAGCGAATCGGGATAGTGTGAGCAGCCTAGATTAATCGAAAACCGAACCGGACCGGTGAATCGTAACCGAGAACGGCTAGTCTGAATTGGCTTTTAGTGTATATCCAGCGCTGTATGTATTCATAGATGGCACGTCTCATTTCTGTTACAATGAAGTATAACTTCTGCCGCATACATAAGCACACGCATCACTTTTTTGTTACCAAAACATTGTGACGAATAGATAAATTGGCGAACAACAAAGCAGAATTAAGAACGATTGAAAAGTTCGTTAAATCCGTTTAAAAACCCTTAATGACGGTCACAGAAACGACGACGGCGGGAGAAGAATTAAGGCTGTCGGTTTTTGTGCACCCAGACCTTTCGTAGGTACATAATATCACGCACATCAGAGTTTGATTTTAAAAATTCGTCTCTCAAAGTTTGTCCGCGACCTGCCGCGACAAAAAATTGTTCTATAAAGTATATTTGTTTCGGTGCGCGAGTTTTTTTTTGTTCAATCGAAGAATCCAAGACATTTATCATTGTCCACCATCGCTAGGTAGCTGTCTTGCTACCTGTGGGGGATATATTATCAACGTCCATCGCTAGGTAGCTGTTTTGCTACCTGTGGGGGATAATATTATCAACGTTTGCTACGCGTATTGTTTTGACTGATCCCTCCGATTGTAAAAATATGCTTTCGAATTGTAGTAGCAAAATTCATTTTATTACTGTTTTTATTAGCTGTGATTGAGCAGTAAGTTTTACAAAACTTGGCTTGCTGCATAAAAATTTCATACCTATTTTTGCCGTAAAAATTGATTTCAAAATGTCAATATTTCTTTACAGCACATATGCTCTCGGGAAATTTCGAACTGTAATCGCAAAATTCATTTTATTACTGTTTTTATTAGCTGTGATTAAGCATTTAATCTTTACAAAATTTGGCTTGCAGTTTAAAAATTTCAAAAAACATATTTTTGCCCTAAAAATGGAATAAAAAATGTGATATTCGTCAATATTTTATACAGCAAGTCACGAGTTTTAGAATTACTGACAGGCAGATTAACATTTTGAAACTTTTTCTTTACAAACTTCTGTTAAAAATACTGACAAATTTGAAAATTTAATTTTTTCTGTTTGTTCTGAGTTAACGACTTAAGCGATTTTGATTACACTTCCATTATAATAGTGTTTTTTTATAGAGCAGGATATAATAAGTGTACGATCGCGATTCTCCTAAGCTCTTAAAAACCGACTAGAGAAGCCGCTGGTAAAAGCTAGTTAATTATCAAAATTGTTCTGTTTGCGTATAAACAGAACATGCCTATAAACCTATGTAACACAATAAATCGAAAAATTCTTTAGGACGTATTATTTAAAAAAATGTGTCTTGACCACGCATTGAAGTTCCTGCATATTTTTAATCACCTGGTAGGTAGAATGTACCACCGAAACGATCTGTTTTTTTTTTTAATATATCTATTTTTAATTACCAATACTATCCTGTTTAAAGTTCAACGTGCCTCAAATATAGTTTTTAAATTTTTCAAAAACATAATTTTGCAAACATCTGGCTACGTTTTAGACTCGATTAAGAAATCTGTTTTTTTTATTTTTCAATTCCTTAAATACTAATTTTCAAGGTATTAGAATTTCAAAATGCCACAAAGGCTTTTTATTGCGAAAAAATTTTTGCTAATTTAAAGATTTGAACGTCAGTTAAGCCTCGGTACCCTTCGGTCAGGTTTATGTTTTTGTATACTAAAGAGGTATTGTACATATTTTTCAGTTCCTCAAATACCTGCCCAAAAATGTCTAACAGCTTTCCTACTAAAAGGATTTATTGACATTAATATTTAATGTTTGACATTTTTAGCAAAAAAAAAAACTTATAAATGTCTTTGGATTGATAAATCAGTTTAGGGGCGTTGTTAGTTTCGGCAAACTAACTGAACAAATAAATAACTGACGAGCCGACGTGAATGCCAAAAAAAAGGGGACAGGTGAAGTTTAAATGCGTCGTGCAATTATTGTCCGCTCTATAATGATAGTGAAACAAAGGCAGTCGAGCAAGCACATTGTAATGAGGTATTCAATTTAGAGTATATAGAGAGGACGGAATGCAGTCAGAAAAGCGAACAAGATATGTCAGAGCCAGCGGTCTGGATCTAGAGAGATCCGAACGTTGTAGTTTTGTTTTGCATTTTTTTTATTTTACTTTACCTTTGCTTTCCATCCACAATATATATTATTTACATTCACAAAATATTATTGTAGTAGTAAACACCTACAGGTATGGGTCAGTTTTGGGCTTTGGCAATGTATTTTGCGACGCTGCTGAATGGGGGAAAGACTGTGCCATGGCCTCACTCATGGAGTAAGATATCTAGAAATGCTCATTTTAATTGTGATGATTTTGAATAACAGATAAAATAAAAACACTTGAAAATTCTACAAAATTTGTTATCAAATTATTTCTCGACGGTCGTTTCGGACAGTAAGGAAATGCTCATTTTAATTGTGATGATTTTGAATAACAGATAAAATAAAAACACTTGAAAATTCTACAAAATTTGTTATCAAATTATTTCTCGACGGTCGTTTCGGACAGTAAGTCCATCCTCAGGAATATAAAACAGATATGGATGGACTTATTGTCTGAAACGATCGTCGAGAAATAATTTAATAATATATTTTGTAGAATTTTCTAGTGTTTTTATTTTATCTGTTATTATTAATCATGTTCTACCAAGTGCTGAGTGAAAAATCAGTGTAAATTATAATATGTCTTGGATTTGTTTAGTTTTATTACAAAAAGACAGTTTAATTCCAGAAAAAATTTCTAAGCAGTTCATTTTGCAATCGTAATATTGTTTTTGTGAGCGCTTCGGCAACGCCTTAATATAACCTACGCAGCTATTAAGGTAAAGTGCTGAAAGGAACACCTTTGCAGCAGGTACCTAAATTTCTGTGAGCGCAAGAAAAAATGGCTTATGTGCCTAAGAATCGGTATACACAATATATTATTCTCAAAGGTGTTTTTTGTCGCTATGAAATATCATATATATTAATACGCTAAGGTTAAGATGTTTGCCTCCCTTTTTCGAAAAAACCTCACAATTACTCCACATAAATTTTGTATCATTTTATAGATAATTGCTAGGTCTATGTGTATCAACAATTAAAAAATCTATTATTGCTTTTGTTTTTTGCAAAATAATTAATTATAACAATTAGACATTTATTCAGTATATGCAGCAATGGTGCCGTCTGACGGTTCTAACTTTGAAACAACGTCAACATGATTGACGGTCGGTAAATTTTTTTTGTTTAATTTTTAATCAAAATTCACGTATAAATACTTTTCGTATGGCAGCGCTTCAGCTCAACGTTTTCGATACTTGCGCCTCTATATGACAGTTTTAAAAAAATATTTTCTTGAACCGTCACTGAGCTTTGTAATGTAATACAACAAAAAGAAGAAAGTTATAAAGAGTCTGAGAAATTGGAAATTAATTTTAGTGCGAATTATTCGCACAGGTACCGCTAGTCTTCCTTAATACTGCATCAAAATTAATTTTTGATACGCCATTTTGGAGATTATTTTTCTCTCTAATGACGAAAATTAAGTTAATATCTTAAAATTAATGTTTTCATTCCATTTTGACAGTTGTCGGTAATATGACGTGTTAAGTTTCTGTCTCGCTTAAAAAAAAAAGAATTGATGTAAATTTACACTATTATAATGAAACAATAATCTGAACGATCCTCTTTAACATGCTTAGCCATGCTTACTGTAAGACTTCGTCGAACAGTTAAACGAAACCCTTGCATTCATTCCCGTGTTTGAAGATTAGACGTGACCTACTTTGCCTTGTGACCGCAGATTTTGCTATAGTTAACCGAGCGGTTCTCTCGGACACTATAGTATGGGTAATCATCACAGCTGGAAACAATTTGCCATTGTCTTGTATTTAATTGCTTTCAGAGGTTTACATGACTCAAAATTATTGTATTAAGTTCTTGCAAAATAACAGGAAGTGTAAAATTAGATGGTTGAAACCAATTTCTGCACGTCATGTGTTAAATCGAATTTGATTTATAACACAGAATTCGGTAAAAACAAAGGTTTACCGTTTAAAAAAAAAAAAACTTCGGGCCCACTGATCTAAAATTAGTCTCATATCGGTATATATTATTTCTCCAAAGTGTTTTTTGTCGGTATGAAATATCGTATTGGAAGTAAAAATACGAAAGCACAAATACGATTATGTAAACAGAACGTTTTTTTTTTGTTTTAAGAAATGTTCACATTTTCAAGTTCAGTAACATTTTTACGACAAAAACAAAAAGATTTCAACTTTTGTTGAAAAGGAAATGTCGACAGCATCAATAATTTAATAATAATAATAATAATAGTTTTCTGACGCGATGTCGCATTATGGGGCTCGCTATCATACTGTGATGCTGTAGTAAACATGAGATTCACAGTGGCGTGCGGATAATTATTATCAATCGAAATATGAATTAATTTTCATTTGATTAAATCTAAGCGAACGGTATTGTGAAGTTAAAAATGCAGTAAGACCTTGTTTAACGCTGCTCCGCTTAACGCTGTTTCAGTAGTAGGTGGTTTCTAAAAAAAATTTAGTCACTATAACGTAAATTATAAATCAGTTTATACAAAATGATTCAAATGTTGATAGAAGTTCAAAGGCAAGACGAAATGTCATTGATAAAATATCTTGCTATCGACAACAGCTTGCTGAACGAAACAGAAAAAGGCAAACGACATTAGATGACTTCTTCACAAAAAATAAAATATATCAAATGAAACCTTCATCACAAACATAACTTCTTACTCGAACTTTAATTTGATTTTCATAAATGTTTTATGAACAAAAATCGATCTTAGCAATAAATAAATTAATAATTGTCTTCCTATTAAGATGATCTCGCTTAGCGCTGTTTCGTACAGCGCAGGAACTTATTGGAACGTATTTCCCGCGTTAAGCGTAGATCTGAAGTTGAAACTATAAAATGTATTGAAAATTGTATAAACCACCTATTGGTTATTGTCTAGATAAGATGTTAGGGTGGAGGTGTCCACAACACCCTCCATAAAAATTACGCGGCGGGTACCCCTTAAAAAAGTTACAACCAAATAAAGTTCGCAATTTTTGAGATGACACAAGCGTAACATTTTAGCTTATTCACAATCTTTGAGGACACACGGTTTCTAAATTTTTAACACTCCCAATATTTACGAGGCGCACGCCACTGTACCGGTGTACATTGAGAAACCGCGGCAGTGTCGAACGACTGCTGCAGATAGTTCGTTCGTTGAGAAGGACGGTCGGCGGAGGACGGTGGTCCGTGAAGATCAGGAGGAGGACTCAGTGACTGCGGAGGCCAGAATATTATTGCAGAATTTACGACTGGCGGCTTCCGCGCTATGAAAATACGACTTAAATATAATGATCCATACTATTCTACATCTATATTGTCTGTAATCTGTATATCTATTTTATCTACACCGTAACTTGCACGAACACCGCGGACAGTTCAATTATTTACAGTAGAAACTCGTGTATTTTCAACTTTGCCTTCATCCTCACTTCGTAAAAAATGATTTGGAGTTAAACGTTGTCAAATGTACAGTAAGAGCCCACTCAACGCGGGTGATACATACCAATAAGTTCCTGATCTATACGAAACAGCGCTAAACGAGGTCATCTTAATACGTAGATAATATAGGCATACGTGAAACAGAACCGAGAATAAGAAAATTTTACAGTTTTTTTGTTTGTTTAATTTTGTAACATTTATTGTTAAATACTTTTTAGCACATTAGTTATAGATTTATATATTGCTACATAATTTTTTTTTAGAAACCGGGTAATACTGAAACAGTGTTAAGCGGAGCAGCCTTAAGCGAGGTTTTATTGTATAACAATATCTTCTAACGTGGTAAATTCCACTGTTATGTTTCGTAATATAAAAAGTTTATTTTGAAAATACCGAAAAAAATACTTTCCCATGATGTTACGATTAAATTTCATTATAGAAGCGGCAAGTTAATTTTTGTTTTTTCAGAGCGTATCTAACTTGAAGTTGAAGGTTACTAGAATTTACTATATTTCTTGTGTTAGTACACAAAGTCTAAGGTCACGAGACAAAGTGGGCCATGGCTTTTTTCCTTTTTGTAAAGCAATACTGACGACGATTTTACTCTCCAGCGGGAGTCAAAATTACCCTCGTTCATTTTTCGTCTAGCACCGCGATTCTATAGCTTTCGTTACGCTTTACCCATATCCGATCGAAATCACTCTTACCGCAAATTGTTTGCGACAATCTGGAATCTGTCGGAAACTTCAAACCAAATTGACTTACTACTATTTTACTGTACGTTCTTTCAGTATGGTCTTGATCTTGCTTATTCAGTCTCGGTCTTGGTCTTGCGTATTCACTCTGGAGTCGTTCAAGTATTACGTAAGCAGATTTACTACAATTATTTATACCCCCGTCCGCCTTATCAGCAAAAGTAAGCAAAGCTCTTCCCCCCACCCAATTGGTATATGTATTTTTCTTTTAATATAACCATTTTTTATTGATTCATGAGCAGCAGATATAATTCTAGAAAAAGTAAATAATTACTGCTAACGTAATTACGGTCTAGATCCCCCCACCCACCATGTTATCAAAAATAAGAAAAGCAAAGACCCCCCGCCCCCCTATAGTGCTTTCGTAATATTTGAACGGCCCCTCTGGGTCTTGTTTATTTGGCCTGTTAGTTATGTCTTTGGAAAAATGTTCCTAAACACTATCATCAAGGCTTTAATTATAAATTTATGAGAAATATTCTCATGTTTCTTATTTCGAACGGAAGTTATAATTTTTAGCTAAATCTTGCATATTCGGTCTTGGTTTTGTTTATTCGGTCTTGGTTTTGGTCTTGCAGAGTCGCAAGATCAAGACCGATTTTGCTCTACACTAATTGCATGCGAAAGATGTTCTTTGATCCACGGCAACGTTGCCTTGGAACACAACAGAGAAATGTTTCGTAGCTTATTGAGCTAACTTTGCCTTGTGACCGAACGAGTATAGATATAGAAACGATGACGAGTAGAACGCGTGGAAGCGTTGCGACTGTCGAAGAGAAACCAATAACCGAGTCTCGTCACGTATCTCATTTGAAGACTGCGGGTCTCAGTTGTTGGCCGGGCCTCCGCGTCTTCAGCGCAGATCGTGCAATGCTCGCTCGGCTGTGTGTGTACGGGGCGGGGGCCCACGAGCCTCCTCCGACATACCTGCTGCTGCCTCGTCTGTGCAGTGATCAGACGCCGGTGCATCCGTCGATCGAACACGACTCCCCACACGCTCACCAATGCCCAGATTTTGTTTGGTGCTATCCACGAAGGGGAGCGTCCATAAACCACGTAGCTCGATCAAGAGGGATCACTTCGAAAGCTACGTGAGGGGAGTCGGAGTCAAACTACGTAATTTTTTTCAATAATTTTATTTGGCACAATGAAAATTAATTGCAGAATAATTTCAATAGTTATTTTGAAACATTAGTCAGAATTGCAATAATTGTTAGAAACATTCATTGTTACAGTGCTATATTAGAAAAATTTATTTTTGAACAACTGTCACCATCGGGACTCAAACTCGAATCTTTCCACTTTCGCGGCGGAATGAGTTTTCAGTTACTCTACGGTGCGATATCTCATCAGTTTTTGGATCGACTGATGAGATATCGCACCGTAGAATAACTGAAAACTCATTCCGCCGCGAAAGTGGAAAGATTCGGATTTGAGTCCCGATGGTGACAGTTGTTCAAAAATAAATTTTTCTAATATAGCATTGTAACAATGAATCTAACAATCATTGCAAAAATCAGCGACTACTGGCTTCATGTAGAGAAGTCTTAAGGACTATAAACGTATGAAATCAGAATAACTATAGTTATAAACATTCTGACTAAAGCTAGCTTAAAATATTAAAAAAATTTGGTTTAAAATGAATAAGACTGATATTTGTGATAATATGTATTATATATAATACATGTAACAAATAGCAGTCTTGTTCATTTTAAACCAAATTTCTTTAATAGTTAGTTAACAGAAAACGCAAAATGTCTTCTGGTCTTGATAATAAAAAACGATGTTCCATCCGTGGGGGGGGTCATAGTAAAGGCTACGTTAGGCTACATGAAGGGAGGTAGGGGTTCCAGAGAGACTGAAATAGGGCCACGTGGTTTATGGACGCTCCCCCTATATGAATGTGTACCGATTAGGGTACCATATAATTATTTTTCAACTTAATTGTTGAACGTGTGGGGCGCGCTCTACGGTCTCCACGCATTTTAACAGCACGGAATACGTTATATTCCGAAGTTTATTCATTGTCGATGGGTATTTATATTATACTATGGGCATACGGATGGTTGCATTTACATTAGAAACAAATAAAACCAAGCGGGCGGAAAAATAGAAACATGAAACCTGATAGATATAGTACAATATTTTTTAATCCGTTTTTAATTTTATAGCATTAAGCAGGTTCTTTTAAAAAAATAACTTGCCAGTCAACTTCTGCAATACTTATTAAATAAAATAAGTATTTAGACATCTTTATAGTATCTTCATAGAGCCGCAATGTAAGTAACTGTGGTCACGAGGTGGGAAAAGTTTTGTATCTAAATTCTGGTATCTTAGGTACTTTTAGTACTTTTTCGTATAAGTAGGTACCTATCTATCTGGTACCTATCTAAAATACATTTAAAGGTATCTAAGGATACTTTCAAAGCTACTTTGGTACTTGCTTTTTAAAATCCTAGATATATTTAAAGTATCTTTACACCTTTCCAACGTCTATAATACTATCGAATATCTAAGATACTGCTAAGTATTAAAGTTATTTACACCTGAAACATCTGCGGATATATAAAGTATCTTGGAATCGTAAGTATATTTTGCCTCGTAACGAATTGGCTAGATATCTTGTATCTAGATACTTTTATTCAAATAACTTTCCGAGCGTCTATAATCTACAGTCTCTATCACAAGTATCTTCTGCTGCTTTGGTTCAAAACAGTAAAGTACAACAGCCCCAGATCTCAGAGGACCACCCATTATATATTTTTGAGTTTTTTCAACCAATTTATCTCAAACGCTGGAGAGAGGGGGCGCCACTTTCTGCCCCGGTTCGAAAAAAACGTAGATCCGGGGCTGAAGTACAGTATAAAGGGGAATATTGTGGAGTTCAAAATTTCCTTTTTGATATAATCCGAACGTGACATGTTAACTTTCCGTTACGTTCTACTGTACCTGCGCAGAGGAGTTCCTCTAAAGTTTTGGGACTTCGTTCACGTGTACAAGTCTTAGATACACAAATAATTCCCTTTGAATTTAACTTTGGCGCATTTCCTTTGAACTTGCATATGCTCTGACATAAGCAATATACGATGATCTAAGCAGCCTACATTTTCGTCGGAACAACGCAGGGGCAGTTCGGTGAAATTTATTACGTCATGGTTAAAATTAACTCGACTTTAACGTGATTTTTTCGTTCCCCATAATAAAGACATACCCGATGTCTCGCAAGGACATACAGGAAGACCTCGCTTAACGCTGTTTCAGTATTACGCGGTTTATCCACTGTAACGTAAATTATGGATCAATTTATACAAAATGATTCAAATGTTTATAGAAGTTCAAAGGCAAGACGAAGTGTCATTGATGCAATAACTTGCTATCGACAACAGCTTGCTGAACGAAACAGAAAAAGGCAAACGACATTAGATGACTACTTGACAAAAAAACCAAATATGTCAAATGGAACCTTCCTCATCACAAACATAACTTCTTACTCGAACTTTTATTTGATTTTCATAAATATTTTACGGGTGATCAGTTAAACGTCGATATTGTGATTAACGTACGCCAACTAAGCCCTTTGTTATACAGAGTTTCATTAGCGTTTGAAATAAATTATATTGAAAATAAGGGCTCCACTGAGATTTTTGCGGGGGACTTCTGAGTTCTCAGCTACGACAACCCTAATAAGTCTGAAACGATTTCGAAAGGACAGTTCGATGAGTCCGGCCCTGCTTCAAACGAAAGTTCCCTTTCAAAAGGTGTACACAGCTGTAAGTCTGCGCCTATATAAGGTCTACGTGACTTGTTTTCATATTTTTTTGTATGAAAAAGAAAACTTCTTCGATAGACTTTCAGCGGTACGCAGTAATGTGTGTCAATATCCATTACATAACATTTTATGAAAAGAAATCAATAATGTCGGGAATTTTCACCTGACTTGATTTTCAATTATAATTATCGAAAATCCGTTAAAAATTAATTATAAGATCCTATTTTAAATTATTACTTTATATCGGAGAAACGAGATACAAGGCATTTCGCTAAACTAACGGTCAACGTTTTGGCACAGATTGTGACTTCTTCTTCAGGACTTCAAAGCAAATAGTTTTTAACACGCTTTTATTAATTTCACTTGTATGTTTGTAACGGAATCTTTATACGCGAAATTCACCCACTTCAAAACATCGGAATAAACTGAAACTTTGCACACTTATCGAGGACCGATGACAATACAATAATTTGATAACTTCGTCCTAATGTCCTGACCAGGATCATCAAGATAAAAAAAATAAGTCTAACAGCGATAAGAAGTCCACTCATTTAATACAATTATGGACTTTGTATCGCTGTTAAACAAAATCTTAATAATTAAAAATTATTTTTTACTTTTTAGTTCGGTTTGCTATTAAAGCGTTTTTACGTAGTTTTTTTAAACTATTAATTTTTCGACTCTATGACGTTGGATATATAAAGAACTAAAAATTAATATTACTATAGAAATTTTTTTTCCTGTTCGAAAAATTAAAAAAAAATACACTTACATAATATGTCGAGTTGCGCTTCGGAACTGGTCAGGGAGAAACCGGTGCTGATGTTTTTGGCGACACACGAAAAAGAGCCGGAGTCGAGCTCCCGATCAGTGCGCGTAATTTGCAGTGGACCGGCGTCGTCGCTCGAGCGTCTCCAGAAGCGTCGGGTCGTGTTTGAAATTTTTTCACCTGAAGATAATATTTGATTTGTGATACTTTCCTGTTTTAGTTTATGCGTTCCTGTTTTTTGTTACAGGATCGGTTTAAAGGTGGAAGGGGGAGGTCAACAGGGGCTCCCTCGTTGCTCCTTTATAATGTTGGGTCTTTTTGAGGCAACATTAATACTCTGCATTGTCGACCACAACATTGTTTTGTTTGGAGTTTCTATTAGCAACGCTTAATTAAGAAACAAACAAACATAATTTAATTTTCAATCTCGTGATCAGACGTATTTATACTTCGTCTTGATTAAATCAAATTTTATTGTTTTATGTATTTTTTTTAATTTGATATAATGATCAAATCGGTCATTAAAATATGACAGTATTGATCAAGGTTAATAGAAGAACACAGGCTACGTCGCTCAATGAATGACGTCAGCTGGCAGACCGTTCAATATTTTTATCAACCACGCAATATCAATTGACAGTCCGCTGGATGACGTTGTTCCCAACACCACTATCCAATGGAACGAGGTGACCTCTGTATCTAATAACCTTGTGTATCGATTATGTTGATTGACTTACACTGGATGATCGTGTAATTTCAATGTGATAATGTGTAAACTGAAAGCTTTAAAAATATTGCTTTTAATTTTTGAATAACTTACCGTTCAACAGCCAATGATAAACGATGCCCGCGCTCGGCGTTACTTGACAATCGAGACTAACATTTTGGCCTTCGATAACGTCCACATTTTTTGGATTTCGCGAAAAATAAAAATCGTCATATTCAGCTAGAACACACTGTATAACTGCAACAAACAAAATTGAAAACACGATTATATACCTCTGTTCTGTGAGCAAACGTAAATTGGCAGTTTTTTTTAACAGATATATTTTATTGATGTAAGAACTTATTTATTCATAATTTTTTTGGCTCTATTTGTTATGCATAAATGTACCATACGTATAAAAATTTACATTTTAAAACGGCGTGAACGCGTGGGTATTGGGTACCTTCCCACATCTTCTAAATAAATGCTGAACGGTTTCGAATTTATGGATTCTTATTTTTTTTTTGCGTACTTGTACCGCAGAATTTCTCATAATTACAAGCTTTTATTTAATTTGGTTTTCTGTCTGTCTGTCAGGAACAAATCTTCCCGATAACCGAGCATTTTTTCAACTGATTTTCTTTATAAAATATTAAGAGCACTGTGGTTGGATCAATAAAAATAAAAGAATAGAAACTTCTTACCACAACAGATTTATTCAGTGGATGTACATTTCAGTTTAGTGTTTTGCTGAAGATGGGAGCTTAGCTCTCGAAATGTACATCCACTGAATAAATCTGTTGTGGTAAGAAGTTTCTATTCTTTTATTTTGATTTTCTTTATTTGCATTTGAAAGGGAAAAAGAGAAATTTTCTAAAAATCTGACAGCATGCTTAAATGTCTTCTTTTTTTTTGAACAATTGCTACGGGACTTATATTTAATTTTAAATCAGTCAATGACATTATGAAAATCAAAACAACTTTTTTTAGTTTCTGAAATCGTTTTGTGTCATAAATTTGTTACAGACTTTTTTAGCTTTAGTTACGAGTGCTACAAGATAATATCTTGCAAGTTGAAATAAACCATAAATATGTTCTCCGCAACCGGATATGTTAAATAATAAAAAAAAGACGCGGATGATATTTTAAAAATAAACTGAAAATTGCAGCTAATAAGCTACCGTTCCCAACCGTTGCTTTGTTTACATGGAAGCAGGCAATGAGTCAACTATGAGCCGGCTTGTTAAAAACATTCACGCTAATTATAAACGAGGCTTACCTAAAGCGCACACAAAACTTAACCGTGAACAATACATTATAGTCAATTGTTATAAACACTGACACGTTTCAGTACATTTTTAAATTAAATTATCAGTAAAAAACACATTTCAGTCATGAAAACACGCACACGAGACAAAAACACACTCCGTGCACGCAAATGCCGGGTCGGCGACTGACGACGTGCTTGTAAGCGTCGACCATTGCCGTCGCGTCGCTCGTCTCCCCTCCCAACGTTCAACTGTTTACATATGTGTATACACTATACCTACATACCCCACTTATAGAGGAGCTTTGAAAGTAATTCGAAAATTTTTTCAAGCGCCATTAATGTGATTGGTAGCTTGAAAAAAAAATTTCTCGGACAAACGATGTTTATTTTTGTCTGGAAAATACGATCTAATAGAGAAAAATAAGGTTTGCCATTTGAAATTTTAGAGTTAACCCCAGCACCCCGCTGGGGCACCTCCGAGGGAAGAAATTTTTGTCACCGAAATAAGCGTTGCTTGGAATTGAGAAACTTTTATTCGAAACATTTTCCATGAAAACACCATTCCTTTGAGATATTTTAGCGTTTTCGGACTTTCTGAACACCTGTATAACTACTAGCGGTTTGCCCGCGACTTAAATTCTTTTATATATAAAATTAGAGTTTAAAAAAAACTAAAACAACACGCTTTTATGAACTAAAAAGTGTGAAATACGTAGTTTGACAACATTAGTTTTGCTGTGCTATGTGTACCAAATTTCAACTTAATCGGTCCAGTAGCTGTGACAGACGGACACACGAGTGATCCTATAAGGGTTTTGTTTTTTTTTCGGACGTGCGGAATCCTAAAAATCGAAAATAAATACAAAATTTAAAAAGAGTATTTTTTTAATATTTCATTTTTTTATTCAAATTATAATTTCACAGTAACAATACGATTAAAAACAACACAAATATTTAATATAAATAAAAACAACTGCACAATACAGAATAATGACTAATTTTTTTTTTGTTGATATTGTTTTTGTGCAATACATGTTTTGTGCCCCTATCAGTAAGAAAATATTTTATCACTAAAAAATGTAAAAAAAATGGAAGAACCAAGTTTCGAACATTATTAACATTTTATTTCACACGACTTTGTACTGAATTTTTTACTCAAATTCTTCAGCAAAATTTAATTATTTCTTAATTTACGAGGAAGATCTCTCATAGTTTTTTTAATACGATTAAAAATTTAAAAAAAAAACGCGCGAGCCTCATAGATAAGCTCACAGACGAAGTGAAACTTCTTTAGAGTTATGAACTCGTTTCATTGAGTCGTTATTTTACGTTGCCGAAGTTTCTCTTATTGTTGAATCGTTTCTCCTTTAACATCATACACAATTTCAAACAGATACGTCGCCAAAGAAGTTTCACTTCAAAAAGAAAAAAATGTCAGAATTTTTGGTACATTCAAAACGAATTAAATATTACTACAGTTCAGGTTCGGAAATTGTAGATAGTCTCAATATTGTTCACGTCCATTATAATTAATAAGTTTTTTATTTAATCACGGGAAATTGGACAATTGAATTTTAATATAGATAAACTAAATTAAAAAATTTGCAACGTTTCGTTAATTTGTTTTAACTTCTTCGGGCAAAACTTTAACTAGTTAACCATAACTTCAATAAAATTTAGATATTTAACAATACATATATATTTAATTCAATAAAAATCAAATAGTAATATTTAAGCGAAATGAAATTATGTAATTTTTTTTTCTAGAACAAATTTCAAACAAAAAAATTTGTTCTAGAAAAAAAAATTACATAATTTCATTTCGCTTAAATATTACTATTTGATTTTTATTGAATTAAATATATATGTATTGTTAAATATCTAAATTTTATTGAAGTTATGGTTAACTAGTTAAAGTTTTGCCCGAAGAAGTTAAAACAAATTAACGAAACGTTGCAAATTTTTTAATTTAGTTTATCTATATTAAAATTCAATTGTCCAATTTCCCGTGATTAAATAAAAAACTTATTGTAGATAGTGTTTAGTTACTAATTAGCTTTGGGGTAGCGACAAACCAAACAACGTAAAACATACTCGTTCTTCCCATGCCGCTTTTATTGCATGTGAATAATATTAGTATTAGAATGATATGTTTTCGTTCCTCTTATGTGATTTGACAGAAGTAGAATAGCGGGAAGAAGGAACCTTAGCCAGTACAATTATATTATTTTATTGCCAACATTTCGTCTAATATGTAGACTTCTTCAGTGCAATAACTTTATTTTGAGCCCTGAAGAAGTCTACATATTAGACGAAATGTTGGCAATAAAATAATATAATTGTTCCTTCTTCCCGCTATTCTACTTCTGTTAAATTAGTATTAGAGTCACTGCCTATAATTTCAGAAGTGAACTACTTATTATTAATGATAATACTTCTACAGTTATTTACAAATCATGTCAACGTATCTAATTTTTTAACATGACATTTTTTTTTAATATTTTGTTGAGCTTCACAAGGCATCAATAAAAATATACCAGTCACAAATTTGTCGTCAAAATTATAATTGTATTAGTCCCTTTTAAGAGACACGTCCATTGGCAGGAGAGCATAGGTAACCCCCCTCACCGAAAACGGAAATATAAAAAATCGAGTATTTTTTAAAGATCGTCAAGAGTTACGGACCAGGGTTATTTGGATCTAGTTCATATTTTCAATTTATTAGTTTTAATAATCCGTGCTATCAAAATAAAAATTGTAATTGTAGATAGTAAAGGTGCGATTAGCGTCTGATATCATAATTTCGCAAAAACACTATCTATATTTATTTTGATTATACAACATACATTTTTAAAAGGTGATATGTTAGTACGGCTCTGTTTTTATTATTCTTCTATTATTCTCTGACAGTACAAGATCAATTAGATACACAGGTTACCTCGTTAAGGAATTACGTCAACCGCATAATACTGAAACGGAGCGGCGTTAAGCGAGGTCTTACTGTATAATGAATAAATTATGATTGCTGCGTCTTTGTGTTTGTTGTTCATCGTGCGCTTTTTCAAGGGTTAATAGAATATATTAATCAGAGAGAACTCAAAGTACGTTCTCTATGATATTAACAACGAAATTTCCGTTGTATAAAAAATGTACAATTTACACGATAAAATTAAAGGGACTAGACAAATTATTTATTGAAGAATTTTACAGTTTTCGAGACAATAAATAAATATCTATTCACAAAAGTACAATTTTGTGGATTTTTATGATCTAATTTCTTTAAATCTGACCTCTAAATTTTATAATTTCGAACGACTACTTCAGTCTGTGCTTAGTTTTTTTATTTTACAGTGAAAATTGAAGACAGATTTAGTTGAGTTTTATTAAAAAAATTCTTTAAATATCGCTTAACGAGAACAATCTAAATTACTTCGTAAAAACCTACATTTCATAATATATGTTCCAAAATATCGACCATTTACTAAATTAATTGATATCAGTTTTCAATGATATATAGTCAGGCTATCCATACATCCTTGCAATGGGAAAAGACAGCACTGCTATCTTTCAATATCTTCTTTCCGCGTGAAATTTATTTAAAATATGAAGACGAAGCAGTGCTGTATCTTCCATTTGCGGGGAAGAAACAAACAACCGAATCACGATTGCAATTCGCGCGTCCGCTGAAGTACAGTAGACCCTCAATTATCCAGTTTGCGGGTTAATTCACCCCTGCACGGAAAAGTGACTAAGTTATTTTAATTGGTTTACTTTGAATTTAAAAACATTTCTTTTGAAAGGATCAGAGTTTATTTAAATATATACAGACGTATTTTTTTTTAGATTATCCATGATTTTCAATTATCCCACCCGATCATTAATACTTCGGACAACTGAAAGTCTCCTGTGATTTAGATTTGCGTTTCGGTAACGATTAAGCCGTCCGAGTTTTTATTTTCAGTTGAATTTTGGGTGTTGTTGTTAAGTTTCGATTCTCGATGCGAATGGCTGTGATAACTGGCGCTATCCCAATTTGTTTTCAGTAAAAAATTCTTGACGTTGTACTCCATCTGCGCCATTTTTTCGGCATCGACAACTTCGTTGGTAACAGTTTCGGTATTTTGTTCCATGCTGTTTTGCACCCATTCAGCCACCCTTTCTAAATGGTGCCTCTGAACCGAACTTTCCGTGCTTCCACCACTCAATATTTTTTGTTGCGTCTTTTCTTCCGAGTCGCCTCGCGTCCCGGTTTCGCTCATCGATCTCGATATGTCTTCGCTCGAATTCGACATCGATCTGTGCGACAAGTGTACTCGAGCAGGCCGATAATCCGATTCGCAACTGTTTTCGATTAATTTCGTACACTGCTCGTAACTCTTCTGTATTTGGTCGATTTTTTTCTCGACGACATCGGTAGCGTTTCGAAACTTTTCCGTATTGGAAAGTTGTTTGGTTTTTTTATCGGAACTGTGTCTCGTATACAAAATCGGCTCGAAGTTCGAATGAACGTTGTCTAACAGAATGTTTTTCGAACCGGCCTGAACTCTCATCGAACAAAATCTCGGCCCCGAATTGGCGACGTTATAAAATTCAGAGCGCGTCGAATCTTTCAATTTGTGGTCGATTTCGTTTCGATGGAATTCTTGTGTCTTCGCGTTGTTGTTTTTAGCGTTTTCCGAAATATCGCATTTCTTTTCGAGTTTGCCGTCCGGTTTTTTGTGAGCTTGGTTGCACAGTCTATGATGACCAAGGATAGGATCGAAGTTATTTAAATCGATTTTCGTATCGTGAGGTTTCGATTTATTATTAAACGTAATCAGATCTTCGTCGGCGCATGCGTCGATATGATAACTCCTTAACTGCTGATTGGTTAAATTATAAATTTTAAATTTTTCATTTTGACACTTTATCGAATGAAGACTCGGTTTGTTTAAACTTTCTTTATTAAGCGATGCGTTTTTCTTTGACTCACACAACAAATTGTTTTGGATATGAATATTATTATCGAGTAATTTGCCGCTCTCTCTTTCCTTGTTTATTACGACACATTTTTTACCCGTCTCTGTCTGTACGTCATCTGTCACCGTTTCCGTTTTTATGATTCTAACCTCCAAAGGACTGCTTCTATTCGAGAGATCGCTGTTGCAATGTAAACATAGTGAGTATTTTTCGTTCCCTGTTTGAGTTCCGATCGAATGAAAACCGACCGAGTCGATTGATGATGGCGGCTGTGAGTTTGAACAGGTGCACGAGTCGCAGTGCTTCCTCGAAGAACGTTCTCGTTCCCTTTCTTCCAATATCTTCGCTACTATTGCGGCCGATACTATATCGTGATGCTTTGACTCGTCGACGACCTCTTCTTTTTCTGTAAAAAAAATATGTATGCTAACTTTGTAACAGCATGTAAATCGGGCCACAAAATACGGTAAATAACATGCAGTAAGACCCCGCTTAATGCGGGAGATACGTTCCGTAAGTTCCAGCGCTATATGAAATAGCGCTAAATGGTTTCATCTTAATATGTAGATAATAGGCATAAGTTAAACAGAACCGTGAATAAGAAAATATGTTCGAGTAAGAAGTTATGTTTGTGATGAGAAAGGTTCCTCATTCGACATATTTTGTTTTTTGTGAAGAATGTCGTTTGCCTTTTTCTGTTTCGTTCAGCAAGCTGTTGTCGATAGCAAGATATTGCATCAATAACACTTTGTCTTGCCTTTGAACGTCTATCAACATTTGAATTATTTTGTTTAAACTGATCCATAATTTATGTTATAGTCGCTAAACTTTTTTTTTAGAAACCGCATAATATCAAAACAGCGTTAAGCGAGGTCTTACTGCACTTCTGATTTGTTTTCGCACCTGGTGATTTTGGCACTGAATAGACCATAGCTGTAGGCGGAAATGTCGCTATGGGTACTTTTATAGAACGAATTTCGGGTTTGACTTTGGGTTCTGAATCGCTGGCCTTGCGTTTACTGGCTACATACGACGACACTTTTGCTTGCATTTCATTCGGAAGCTAAAAAGGAACTAAGCATATTGAAAACTGCAAGAATTTCTAAAACGTTTATAGCTGATACGACGTACCGAGTCCAGTTTTTGAGAGACGAAGTTTGTCGGTTTACACTGAAGGAGTTGTATTGCCAAGTTGACATCGTTCTTATATCTTTCCTGAAAACAGATTAAACCGTCAAATGTTATTAAGATTTTAGATTATAGACGCTTGACAGCTGAGGTTATCTATACATATAAATAAAATTCACAATCGCAAACTTTGTACATTACAAAAGTGCTGTTGATGTGTTTATATATATAGCCAATTGATAACAAAGTCCACATACTGCGAGAGTTGCGTTTTTTATGAATTTTACAGAAGTTAGTTCAATTAATACAAATAAATAAAATTGTAACGTAGTCTGTAATTGTACAGTTTTAAAGATTCCTAGAGAGAATTTTCAATTTTCAGTCAGTTTGTTCTGTCTGTCCGGGCTAATCTTTGAAACGGCTGAGTCGATTGTAATGGCACTTCACAGACAGGTAAAGAATTATGCCAGGAGTGATAACAGAATAATAGAAAATAGCAGAGACTTACGTTAACTTCTTGTAAACGTTGTACATTGTAATTGGCCTCGGCTAATTTATGTGATAAAGTGGCAACATCCTTGGTCAGATCATTTTTCTCAGATTCTGTTCGATCGACTAAATTTAAAAGTTTCTCTTCTAGGCTTTGATTAACTTTTTGTATGCGTTTATGCGCTTCGTACAGCCTGCTGTATTTGTCTTGCCAAGCACAAAGTTCCTCCTGCAACGGGTATTTTTCATTGCATTTCGTTTCTGTTGTCGTCGTTATCCAATTTTCTTTTTCTAAAAGTTTCTGCTGCAAATTTTCTATTTCAATTCGTAAATGTAACTCCATGGTGCATTTTTTACACGAACAGCCACACTCCTATTTAAAAAAACTGTTAATACTACATTTATAACAGTAATCGAAATAAAATTAGAGTATAAATTAATCTGGCGTTTTGAAGTAGGTGAATTTCACGTTCAAAGATTCCGTTACAAACATACAGGTGAAGCTAATAAAAGCGTGTTAAAAAAATCGCATAAACAAATGTCTCAATACTTTACAAGAACGGGAAAATCATAAAATATCTGTCAAACCTTGCATATTTTCGAGTTTCCTTCTGCCATTACTGGATTTTTGATTGCAATAAATATAGATCATATGAGCGTTATTATTATTACACATATTTCAATTTGATTTTAGTATTTGATAATCATATTAATCTTAAACTGTTAAAAAAAATCTTTGCTTAAACACAAATTTGCTTGACATTTTAATCGACAGCCTCCTGTCATATCAATAAATTGACAAATTGACAGTTCAGTGTTGACTACAAGTTGGCACCGTTGCATTACTAAGAGAAAGTCTAGCTTCCACCGACAGAAATTTTGATTTATGTTATTCAAATTTTCTACGATTTAAATGATCAAGCTGATTCCACGCCCTAATATTTAATCTAGAATGCGGTATCTATTGTTTAAATAACAGAGAATAGGAAATGTAATCCGTTATTTTAATTCAAGTTTTACATCGTTGAATACTGTGCTTAAAATTGACAGTTCATGATTGCCAACTTTTAATAACATAAAACGCAAACTGTCAATTAAACTTCATGTGCGTAAAGTAAGGTTACGTGGTAAAATAAATTAT
Source organism: Venustoraphidia nigricollis (assembly GCA_034508555.1). NCBI lineage: Eukaryota > Metazoa > Arthropoda > Insecta > Raphidioptera > Raphidiidae > Venustoraphidia > Venustoraphidia nigricollis. Next base: position 2,380,230 of record JAVRKA010000045.1, on the reverse strand, counting down.
TTATTTATTTATTGTAGTATAATTTATTTAAAGCAATTAATAATATTCAAATCAGTATTATATTGTATGGAAATTGATTTTGTAAAGTAATCAAAAATGGACAACAGCTTAAATAATGATGCAATGGAAAATGAAATTTGCAAGGTTAACACTCTTCAACAAGGTTCATATGAGAGGCTACTCAGTAAGTAGTTATCTGTTTACTTAAATTACTAGCTTATCAGTTTTCTGAATTGAAATTTGATATAATTTATCGGACCAATATACCAGCAATAGGCGTTTGGTATTTCAACATATTATAGTTTGATTACGAATATTTGCACATAGGAAGACCTGAAAACGTCAATGAATTAAATGTTGAAATTACCATTTATAACGTCTGTTATTTACATTTAGAAAAATTGGGAAGCTGCAAAATCGACGAAGAACTCTTACAGCGTTTTGAGAAACTAACAGGCAAATCGCCGCATCACTTGTTAAGAAGGAGAATATATTTTTCCCACCGTGATTTTGATTTGGTTTTAAATGAATATGAGGCCGGCAAGAAATTTTATATTTACATATCAATGGAAGTTTTATCAAAAGACATGAATTTGAATCACTTTATTCACTTTTCGTTCATAAAATGGCTTCAAGACGTATTGCGAGTTCCCGTAATCATACAGTTACTTTACGTCGAAAGATACCAAGGAAAAGAGATTACGATAGAAAATTGTAGGAAAATGGCGTACGAATACATCAAGGAAATAATTGCTATTGGATTCGATGCATCCAATACATTCATAACGCTTTCCTTGGATTTCATAGGGTAAGATGTGTAATATTTACATCGACTGTCGGCATTATACGTACCGAAGATTCTAAGAAATTCCTTCTTTTGTTTGTTGTGATTACTTTGCTAGACTGTCGTTTGGTTATTATTATGCATTATCTCCATATAACGACAACTCTCTATAACGCCCGAAAATTATAGTCCCTTCAGAGTTGCTATATAGAGTTTACACTGTATATCATATATATACTACATACATACATACTCACTACATACAAAGAAAAACATGTTCGACGGTCTTTTGAACACACTACCCGAACGAGGTGGGGATGGATTTTATATAAAAGAATTTAACCGGACACAATATATCTACTATACCATGCGGACGTAGTCACGGGCTACCGCTAGTTTTATTATGTGTATAGATTAATACTTTTTTCAATTGATTTTCCAGAAACTCTCCTGAATTGTTTCAAAACGTTTTACGTATCCAAAACTGTACTGCGGTCAACGAACTTAAAGGTGTTTTGAACTTGAACAATAGCGACAGTATATTCAGAGTGGGCCTCTCCTTCGCTGTACAAACTGCTCCAGCATTTTCGTCAACATTACCGTTTATTTCTAAAGAAAAGACCGTTCCTTGCCTCATTCCGTGTGATTTTGGTCTCGATTCTTACGTAAACCAGGCAAGAAAGATAGCGCACCGGATTGGTTACTTAAAACCAACGGCGTTGCATTCTGTCTTTCTGTCGACGTTACAAGACGTTGGAACGAGAATTACACCGAACGATCCTTCGAACACGACGATTCTGATGACCGATACGCCGAAACTGATAAAGAATAAAGTGAACAAGCACGCTTTCTCAGGAGGGCAAGCGACCGTAGAAGAACACCGGAGTATCGGCGGAAATTGTGAAATCGACGTGTCGTACCATTATTTACGGTTCTTTTTAGACGATGACGAGAAATTGAATAAAATTAAAAAGGAGTACTCTAGCGGATCGCTTCTCACCGGCGAAATAAAAAAGGAGTTGATAGATACTTTACAAGCCGTCATTTCGGCACATCAAGAAAAAAAGAACAAAATCACCGATGATTTAATTAAACAGTATACGACGCAACGCAATTTGAACTTTTAATGTAATTTTTTTTATAGCACATAAATTATTTATTATGTTATTTCATCATTGTTAATTGACATTTATATAGGTACATGGTTAAAAGTCCTCACTTTTGTATGCTTTAACTAAAGAATATTCTTCATTCAGTATTTGGTCTACAATTTTCCTAGTTTACTCCAATATGTACAGCTATAGCAAATTTTTTGTTTAGAGACACCTAAATGAATAAAAAAATAAATAATACAGTACATGTTCACTAATCCAACAACAGAACTTTTCGCATATGTCAGATTAGTGGAAATGTCGGATTACCGGATATAAGCACGGACTAAAACTTTAACTATATTAAAAAAAGTTCTTTTAATTTTTTTTTTTTTTTTTGTTCTTACAAGTCAATAACGACTTTATATAATACATAATGCATTATTGAAGGTTTCAACAATAAAGCAATTTTTAATTTCGAACTTTTAACACAAACAACGTGACGTCTTCTCCTTCCAATGACTATTGTCAGACTGCAGAGCGAACGACTCCACGAAACGTGTTGATGTTTGCAATAAACGTTGATTTTTGGAAATTCGGGACTTATTATTTATTTCACATAAAACCGAAGTACAGTTTACGTGAAGTGAAAGCGTCGGCCAAAGGGTGCTGAAAAACAATCTCGCTCTACCCTGATCAAGGGCTAGGGCCGGTGCTGTATATGCCATATAGACAGACGGTAATAATATAGACGCGTGACAGCTCAATATACCTGCAATTAGAATATTATACCTTAAAAAAATCTGAAAAACGGTTAACTCTGCAGGCCATCCCTGGAACTTCCCGCTATTTCCGATCTATTGAGATGTGGCATAAATATTGACATTTGAAATATAATAAAATAAAATTTCTGTTAACGCGCGCATTGATGCGGATAACGGCAAGTAACAAATATGATATACGGTTACATAATATAGTTTAGCGTAAAAATTAATCAAAGCATGCTTCTCAGCTACCTAACTAATTTCTTTTTGACAGTGGCGGATTTACCAGCAGGCTGAGTAGGCTGAAGCCTAGGGCGGCAGATTTTAGGGGGCGGCCCAAAAATGTTTGTCTTACAGAAATAAAAAAAAACATATACATAGAGAAACGAGTTTCGAAAATTTAAGGAAAATTTCAATAGGTATTTTAGAAAAAAATAGGCTTTCCGAAAATATGTATGTTAAGTCATGTCTTGTCATTCTTGCTGTCAATATAACACACTTCTCTTTAAAAATGCCATTTTGGTAACATTTTAACACAGTCGGCAAAGCAACTTGATATCATATCAAAAACATTTAATGACATAAGATGTTCGTCTTTATAATTACTTAAAAGTCAATTCAGATCTGTTTGGCTTGGTATAATGGGACAAACGACTACATGGGCAATTCATCTACGGAAAAACTCTCTTTTTTTCTTTGCCAACTGTGTTAAAATGTTATCAAAATGCCATTTTTAAAGAGAAATGTGTTATATTGACAGCAAGGATGACAAGACATGAGATTGCGAACTAGGGTATTGAATTTCAGAAGTCAGTAGGGGCGGCAAAAATTTAATAGCCTACTGGCGGCAAATTTGTAAATCCGCCACTGCTTTTTGACCAGATCTTCGGAACAAAACAACATCTGATTGTTTTTTTTTTATTTTCAAAATATTTCCGAAATTATGAAATTATAAACCGTTATAAAATTCCGACAAAGATTTGGAAGGAACTGGAAAAACACTTTTGGAAATTTTTTGTCAACGATATCTCTCGAACGAATCAACCGATCGAGATGCTCTTTACGGAAGTCGACGCAGTTTTTCAAGCACAAAAAATCAATCTAACGAAAATTTGAGAAGTTATTTTGAAAAAACCTTTTCTTCAAAATTTTTCTTCAACAATATCTCTTGAACTAATCAAATGATCGAGATGCGGTTTGCGGCAGTTGATGCATTTTAAGCAGAAAAAAATAGTTTATTACAAAAAAATCAATCTAACAAAAATTTGAGAAGATATTTTAAAAAAACTTTTTTCTCAAAATTTTACTCCGACGATAGCTCTCGAACAAATGAACCGATTTTGATGCGGTTTGCGGCGATCGACGTTGTTTCATGAGGAATAGAGCTGATTAGATTTTGGAATTAATCGGTACAGTAGTTTCGAAGATATTTCAAAATATTAAAAAAAACTGTTTTCCAAAATGCTTTATTTTTGAGATTTCTCAAAATCTACGTGGCCGAATCAGTTCCAATTTTCAGAAAATCTAAGTTCAGCAAGACCTTTTCAGATGCCGCATTTCGATCGGTCGACCCGTTCAAAAGTTATGAGGGGTTTACATATACGGACATCATTGTAATGGTCAGAATAGCTTCCTAGGACCCCAATTTGTCGAGATCTGACGAAAATTCAAATTTCGAAAATCGGGGTGAAACCAATAGCTTCCCAATTTTTGAAAATTTTCAATTTTCGTAGCTGGAAGTTAAAAATTAAATTCTGTCGAGTCAAAAGTTTTTTAAACCTAACAATTTTCGTTTTGTTTCTGATTGCGTCATTATTGTTGCGTTTTGACAGTTGATTCAAAGTACTTAACCTCAATAAAACTTGTGATGACTGTCAACTGTTTAATTAAAAGAAAACAAATCAAATTCGTAAAGAATTTGTTATTATAGCTGCTTTTACGATAACACTGAATTAAAACTACACACTAATGAAATCGGTTTATAAAAGAAGGTGAAATCGTTTTTTTTTTTTTATTTTAATTTTGCTTTCTAGCACACATTGCACGAATATAAAAGAATGGATAATAAAAACGATTCGTCTTTTGAAAAAGAATCGGTATGTGCCACTCATAATTTTCAGTGCAGAATTTATCTCACAGAAACGATTGACCTGTTTAAAATAATTTTTAGGTCGATAGTAAAAATGTACCGATTCGATCATCGGACTCGAGAAACTTAAGCGTTGGTATAATATTTGTAACATCGGTGTGTGTATTATTAACCGCCGTAAATATTTACGAATTGAGGAGAATAGAAACGTATCGTAGAGAAGCAGTTGAATCCGATGTGCCATTTAGTGTCGAAAGTAGTTGTAGTAAAGTCGACGACGAAGAAGATAGTCGACCTGTATTTTGGGTCTATGGCAGAAACGTTGATAGCGGATATTTAAAACACGTTTATCTCGTACTGGAAAGACTGGGTTTCAAACGAGGAAATAACGTTTCCGATTGGGACTTGCTGTGGGCGCACGACTACCCGTTTAGAAACGTACAGCTTAACCGGTTAAAACCGCATCAGAAAGTCAATCATTTTCCCGGTTGCGGTTACATTACGAATAAAGTAGACTTAGCTACGAGCAACATTAAAAGTATACCTTTATCGTTTAAATTGCCGGCCGAAAAAGAAAAATTGTTGAAATATGCGAGCAATAATCCCAGTAAGGTTTTTATACAGAAAAATAATAATCATCGTGGAATCAAAATTGAAAATATAGAAAAGCTGGATTTAGATTCAAGCGGTTCATTTGTACAAGAGTTTGTCGATAAACCATTTTTGGTTGACGGTTATAAATTCGATATAGGAGTGTACACTATTATAACTTCGATAGATCCTCTCCGAGTGTACATATACAATGGAGACGTTTTATTTCGGTAACTTGTTTATCGTATCTGAAATAATATTGTAAAACTTCTTGGTTTCCGGGCTTGGACGCCGTGGTCCATTGACGTTTCGTCTATAACTGCAGTAAACATTATCAAAGGCGATGCGGTGTCCTTCTAGGCTGCTCACAGGTAAGTGTGTCGACGACTGCTGCTTCTTCTTTTAGGCAAGGTGGGTTTGTGTTCACTACTCGGTCATAGTTTGATCTTCTGTGAATCACAGAAGAGCGAACTACGACCGAGTAGAGAACACCAACCCACCTTGCATAAAAGAAGAAGAAGCAGCATTCGTCGACACATTTACCTGTGAGCATGTGAGCAGCCTAGAAGGACACCGCATCGCCTTTGATAATGTCTATCGCAGTTGTAGACGAAACGTCAGGTAGAAATACCAATGGACCACGGCTACAAGCCAAGAAGTTTTACAACAACGCCGGCCTTGAAAGCCTATACACTTGAAATAATTTAGTTCATATGGAATTTTTTCGACAACTCGTATAATTTTTGTAGTTATTGTCCGGTAAAATATTACCCGTTCGATTCTGAGAATCTGGATAAATATGTAGTCGGAGACGATTATTTACCGACGTGGGAGGTCCCGTCTCTGAAATACTTATACACCGATCTCGGTTTTTCCATGAAAGACAGTTTCGACGCTTACGTTCGAACGCAGGGAAAAGATCCGACCATTGTCTGGCAACGGATCGACGAAGCAATTAGAGAAATATGTCTGAAAAAAGAACCGGAAATCGCTGCTCTATTACAAAAGTATTTATTACTAGAATTTTAATTAAAAATAAAAAATTGCGTGTTTTATGAAGTGAATTTTTAGGTTTCGATCGAAACGAAATTTCTTTGAAATGATGCGATTTGATTTTATTATCGACGAAGATTTAAACGTTTACACTATGGAAGCTAACATGAGTCCGAACTTATCATCGGCACATTATCCTCCGAATCAGTTGCTCTACGAACAGATTATTTACAATCTTATGTCATTAGTTGGCTTGGGTTCGAGGCTAAGAAAATCTTCCCTCGCTGTGAGGTATGGTAATTATAATGAGTTTCAGAAGATTTTCCACTAGATTGTCCTTTGTAACTATTCCATCCTCATCAATGTAGCCAAAGATGGTTGTCCTCCTTTGTTTCGAACACGATATGGGTGGCTGTTTCATCCTCCATTTCGCAAAATCTACATAGTGTTGCTTCCTGTTGGATCCCCATTATATGTAGGTGTTTTCTCAGGAAAGCATGACCGGTTAAAAGTAGTGTTGGGCATAATCGATACATTTCAATAATCGAATGAATCGAAATAAGCGGTTTTTGTAATGGAATAATCATTCGAATTATCGATCATGAATGATTTGAATTATCGATTATGAATGATTCGAATTATCGATTATGAATGATGCGCAAACTTCGCAATTATTAATTTCGTTTTATGTACAGTATAAGCGAATGATCATTCAAAATATCGATTGTGAATGATGTGCTAACTTTGCAATAATTAATTTTCGATTTGTTAATATACTTAATACAATACACATTAATAATGGAATCGCTGGTATGATTGAATACAAAAATGAAACGAATTCTTTATTTATATTGTAATGTATTCACTTTGAATCTTTATTATAAACTAAAGTATTACAATATCAATTAGTACAATAATGATTTACAATTATATAACCATCATAGATAATGTAATAAGTACATAGCATATATAAATTAATAATTAATTATTAATAACTCGCAGATTTGTATTTAAAAAAACAGTATAGTCTAAAATTTTGGGTGAGAGTCTGTTCCTCCTTGAATTAGTGATGACACCAGTTTTTGAAAATATCCTTTCGGAAGGCACGGAGGTAGCTGGCGCACAGAGATATTTCTCATGAAGTTTGTATAATTCAGAAAACAAATTTTTGTTTTCTGACCAAAAAATCAATGGATTGGAAGAGCAAGGTATATTGAGCATTGACAAATATTGTTTAAACAAACACAAGCACAGACTTCCCAATGTGTGGAGATGCAGAAACCGAATGATATATCATAATCGACAATCAACATAGTACTGTGTCGGGATTAATTCACATACATTTCATATTTCATAATCGATTCAAGTGAATGATATCTCGGTTACCATAATCGAATGATTATTCAGCCATAATCGAAATATTTCGATTATACCATTCATAATCGCCCAAAACTAGTTAAAAGACTAATCGCCTTTCTGAGTGTCGGTCTGTTGAGTCTAATTAAGTTCTCCGTTAGCGTTGAGAAAAGACCCAACAATAATTTTCTTCCCATGTTTGTTACCTGAAACCAGGCCCCAATCTGAGAGATACTGCTCGCAGGTCCATTCCCTGACAGTTTGCTGGACATTTTTGTAAGAAATTCCGCAGACTGTTTTAGGTCCAATAACGAATGAATAAATAACAGTTAAAAATCGTATGGACGGAAAGAACTGAAAGGATATTATAATAGATGTAAAGATTTCGGAAAACTTTATATCTATTCATAGTCAGGATCGGAACAAATTTTAAAATAGGATATTATAATTTTTTACTTCGAATTTCTAAACGTACGGATTTTGTAGATCGCACCAAGAAGAAGCGATGCTGACTGCAGATAAAAACTTAGTTGTTTATCCGGAAACATGTGCCAGCGATCTTTGTCAAGACAGCTGTATGACAGCCGAATGTCAGTTATGTTTGCCGTGCATAACTCCGACTACAAAACAGTCATTGATTCAAGCGTACAGAGAGCACTTCAATAGAGGTGATTGTAAAAGGATTTTCCCGCCACGCATTGAGGTGAGTTCTATTATGTCGAGCGTCTATAACTTACAAACTACCGTAGCGTTTCTGATGTAACTTGTGCATAAAAAAATATAAATTCCTTTACACATTTGTACTGTTGAAACATCTTTAGCCACATGATACATAGTACCTGGGGGACTGAGCTTTGCTCAGGCCAATGGAAGGTATACAGTTTTTGACATGTAAGAAAGAAAGCTTATGAAACATAGAAAAAAATCTGAAAAACGGTTGACCCTGCAGGCCATCCCTGGAACTTCCCGCTGTTCCCGTTCTATTGAGATGTGGCTTATCCCTACGGAGTTTGTTAAAAATTACTTTAAAAAATTCCAGCCAATTGGGCGACAGGACCGATCCAACTTCATAAATATTGACATTAGAATATTATAATAAATAAAATAAAATTTCTGTTACCGCGCGCAGTGACGCGGGTAACAGCTAGTAACAAATATGATATTTGGTATTTGTTTCCATGGTTACACAATATTGTTTAACGTAAAAATTAATCAAAGCATGCTTGTCAGCTACCTTTTTGACAGATCTTCAAACAAAAGAACATCTGATTTTTTTTTTATTTTCAAAATACTTCCGAAGTTATGAAACTTAGGAAAAAAAGTTTTTCTACGAAACTTTCTTGGAAAAATGTATAGAATATTAAACCGTTATAAAAACTTTTTTATCAAAATTTTTCTCCGACGATAGCTCTTGAACGAATGGACCGATTTTGATGCGGTTTGCGGCGATCGACGTTGTTTTATGAGGAATAGAGCTGATTAGATTTTGGAGTTAATAGGTACAGTAGTTTTGAGGATATTGCAAAATATTTTAAAAAACTGTTTTCCAAAAAGCCTTATTTTTGACATTTCTCAAAATCTACGTGGTCGAATCAGTTCAAATTTTCAGAAAATCTAAGTTCAGCAAGACCCTTTCAGATGCCGCAATCCGCATTTTGATCGGTCGACCCGTTCAAAAGTTATGAGAGGTTTACACACACACACATACATACGGACATCATTGTGGAAATGTTCAGAATAGCTTCCTAGGACCTCAATTCGTCGAGATCTGACGAAAACTCAAATTTAGAAAATCAGGGTGAAACCAATAACTTCCCAATTTTTGAAAATTTTCAATTTTCGTAGCGGGATTCAAGAATACACATATAGCGCCATCTCACAAAATTTTGAGGTAACAGTTGATTAATTAATTCGCCAGCAACAATACAAGCACCACAAAAATTTACGAGATGGTGCTATATGAAAGACTCCTGAAACGTTTTTGTGTAAAATTGCGTTTTTACAAGAAATACAACTATACAAGTAAACTTCAAAAGCAAAACCTTATCTAAATACAGTCAAAATCTGTTATAACGACATCAAAGGGTCTACTCATATTTGGTTGTAAAAACCGATAGTCGTAACAACCGGTGATATTTTCGAGGTACAGAGTGATTTTTTATTAAGTATGTAGTATCATTGAATGAGTAGGTACATATAAATCCATAGGTATTAATAGGAATAATATTCACATTATCATTGTCATTTTTTTGTGTTCATAAAATCTGTAATTTTAGTCTATTTGGAACACTTCTGTGCGTACGAATTTTGTTTACAATACAGTTGGTCGTTCTAACAGATATAATTCTCCGAAGATATGAAGATATTACATTAAATGTAGTCGCTTAATGCGGTATGCTGTAATAAGCAATGTCTTAAAAAGCAGTGTTTTTTATAAGGCGGTCATATAGCATTCAGCCAGGACCTACGATTTTGGTCAATATAACCGGTATGTTGTTCTAAACGATGTCGTCGTAAACGGTTTTGACTGTATAAAATTTCATTCAAATTGTTTGAGCCGTTTTCGAGATACCCGAAATAAACTTATTTATATATAGATTATATACAAGAATTGCTCGTTTAAAATATTAGATTCACGCTAGAGGAAGTAGAGCATTACAGGTCACATAATGTAGCCGGATTTGTATAAGAAGAAGTTTCATTTCTAACGTAAAGATTACACGCATCCATTTTTTTTAAGGTAAACAAAACGGATTCAGTGAAAGACTTAGACGATTTGACACCGGAGAATCGGTTAATGTATCGATGGTTCCAAGGAAAATGTTTATTGGATGATTCGTGGTGTTAACGGAAGTTTTCATTCTAGTACAAAATTATATTTAGTATATTTTATTATATATTTTATACGGCAAATTGTAAGTTATGCTTGTTTCCGTCCATTAGTTTTATACAGAGGCGCAGCTATTAGAAGGCTTGACAGATGGTGCCCAGGACCCTCGGACTAGAGGTGCAATCGTGAGTAGTATTTTGTTCACGATCACTCACGCTCACGAAAATAATTTTCAACTCACGCACTGCTACTATTTTTATAATCACACTCACGCTTAGTTTTCAACACTCACTCACGTCCACGCACGATAATAATTATATTTTGAAACTCGCGCCCACTCACGCACGTTCAATCACACTCACGAAATTTTATAATTCATATTATAACATTTACCAAAACATGATGCAATAATATGGCCTATGGAAATAGGTTCAGGTTATGTGTTTGTCAACCTATAAAGTACTAAAGAATGATTTTTTGTAATTTTATGTAATATAGTACGTTACAGTTTACACATCACAAATACAATAAACAAAAAAAAAACAACAACTAAATAGTAAGTACATACTTTAATTAACGTTAGTCCCGAGCCAGGTTTAACAGTCCGCATGCAGGAATATTTTTTTATGTCATTAATTTTTCACTCACGCTCACGAAAAGTTTTTTTCACTCACGCTCGCTCACGTATCCGTATATTTTATTTAATCACACTCACAATTTTTTTGAAAGTCACACTCACGGCGTGTCACGACGTGACACTCAGTGTCACGGGAAATTTCACGCACGATTTGCACCTCTACCTTGGTCTCTGACCAGCAAATCTAAATAAATTCCTTCCTTCTTTATATATTTAATTTTAATAAATCAAAACATTTTTATAATAACAGATCTAAGTAGTCATTTTTTCTTTCCATGACGTCACTGAAAAAAACGGTGACGCATATGCTTCATTGCTTCACCGATTTAAAAATGGTGAAGCATATGCTTCATTGCTTCACCGATTAAAAAACGGTGAAGCAATTGGATAAATTAAATTATAGTTATTCGAATAACAATTTATTGTTATGTTATATATTTTTTTATATAAAAGATTGTTAATATTTAACATCTATTAATAAAAATACATGTCTTTAAAGAAATAAATCGATATAATCGACCTGAATTATTTTTGTAAAGCGTACAAAGAAAAATAGACCGACATATCATACAACTTTTCGACACTGTGAAATTTTGAAGATTAAAATTGAAGGGGTTTTCAAATCGGGATATTTTGCGCCATATATGCGGCTGCATTTTGATCATACACGCCGAATTCTCCTTCTCCAGCCATTTCTTCTAACATTCGCCGCCGACGATAACTTTCTTCTGCTTCGAATATCGCTGTATCGATCATTTCCAACAGCATTCCGTATGCCTTAAGCTCCAGTTGTTGTTGCTATTATGAAAAGTAATTAATGACATTAAAATTCGTTTATATATAGACAGTAAGACCTCGTTGATGAAGATCAATTATTGACCGAAACGTCGCTAAAATAACAATGTACCGATTAATTATAATAAGCATTTCTTTTTTCGTCCACACTCCTGCGATTTTTGTTCTGAATTTGTATAAATCATGGATGCTAATATTAATTTGGATACGTTCGCATTTAATTTAATCGTAAACTGAAAAAAACCCGGGTCGCAGTGCCAAAACCCTGCCGACAATATAGTGTACTTGCTAATACAGGTATTGTGGCTTTATTAAATGAAATAAGTTTGTTTTTGGACAAAATAAAAAAAAATTGAACCCCTTAATACACCCCTTACAATAATAATTTTATTAGTTGAAATATTGTTATCAATCCAACATCTGCACCAAATTAAATACGACCTTCAGTAAGTAAATTCGTATACGCCGATTTGCTTATAATTTCAGGAGCACTTTTTAATTGCTACTAAAGGGTTAAATTTTAATTTTGAAACGATTCTGAGAATTTTTTCGGTATTTTTGGGCTCAAAAACTTTTTTCAACCCCTAAAAACTACCCTTAAAATGACCCGATTGGGCCCATTTTAAATAGGCTTCGTGCGGTGATGGATTCCTTCGAAAGTTATTGCCCGCACATATAAATATATATATATATACGTATATAAATATATATATACATATATATATAAACATTTTTAAAAATGGTGCCAAAGTGTTTAGGAGGTTATGAAACGTCGAGAAATTTTGGTCCGACCCCTAGGTCCCGCCATCCGACCAACGCCAATAGTGTATGTTGCCATATGGCAAATACACTAATAAGAGTCTCTGCAGATTGTAATAAAAACGGTTACCCTAAGTTCTCTGTAGAGCCTGTCTCGTTCGGCTATCAGAGCATCGAGTTCTGCTTTCTTGCGCTCCTCAATTTCTTGATTGTATCTATATTTGATGAGCCAGTGAGCAAGATAATGGATAGGATCCGACGGCTTCTTTGCTGTTATTTCGGCTAAAGCCAGACTGAGCGGTATGCCGACGGCGGTTTTTAAATATGCCGAATCTTTTGAAATACCGACACTGGAAGATGAGCCTGGAGAAAGAATCAGTCAACTCTTATCGAAGGTCAAATAAGACTTGTGGATAAATGAAGCACCTTTGCGAAATTTTAATTACTGCGAAAAAATATCCGTATTTCGAATTTAAAAATATGGCAGTAGTCGCATTTTATTTTTCATGTGCGTAAATACTCTATAAGCTTTAAAGCTGTTAAAATAGTAACGTAGGTCATGGTTATATTTGGAAATAGTAGCATAATTTGGATGAAAAATAATACACTGAGCACAGTTAGTTCGATTAAAAGTTTCAAAGCCAAAAGCGTTTTGCGAGTGGTCGATAATTCAGAGTCCATAATGGTACCGACACTATTTAATCCGTAACTAAAAATTAAATCGGAACTTTCTAGCAAGCTGTCCATGTGACAAAGTAATATTCTCATGTTAAGGAGCGCCTTCGATGAAACGGCCCACAAAATCATAACTAGCGTCGTAAAATCCAACATGGCGTTTCTAGGTAATCCGCCGTGTTCGGGCATTTCTTGGTACTGCGAAAGGTGTTCGCGAACAAATAGCACAATTTTAACGAACCGACTGTTTGTATTGTGAGCTACATTTTCCAGGGATGCCTCCCCAAAATAACCAATTTGCGGATTTTTTTCAAGGATGTTCAACGGCATCAGCTGATAGTCGCCTTCTAAAAGATTCTCCGTAATTTTTTTATTCAGATCGTCAATTGTCGCACGGTCGGTGTTTGGAGTCGGAAATCCTCCGATATTGTTTTCGTTGTTCGATTGAACGATTAAATTCGTAGACTCTCTTTGAAGTGCGTAAATAGTGGCATCGCTCGGTCTTCTCGAGAGATTTTGTTCCAGATCCGGTACCGTTTTCCACGAGGCAGTAGACAAATTGTCTTCGCCGTCGATCGTTTTAACACTTTCGGCCGCTTTCATCATTTTTTTAGGCGACTTTCTTCGAGAAACTGCCGTATCACTAACTTTAAAGTTTACGGTTTCTTTACTGACTGCTCTGCTGACTGCTCGCGATAAATATTGCGGAGTTTCGTCAATAGATGCAGGGGCTAACCGTAAGCGTTCCCAAGGACAACTGCATTCTATAATGTTTTCGAAAAGTTCCTCGCTTTCCTCTTCTTCCAACTCTTCACTGGAAATTTTTCCAACGTGCTGTTCGTGGGTGAGCGATTCCCGCTGGTGTTTTTCACTTAGCAGTCGCTTCTGCACCTTTGCCATATATTCTTCGCCATAATAAGAACTAAAAGCACTTACTTTGCTCACTGCGCCGAAACTAGCGTCCTGTTTTAACGCATCATCTTGAGACTCGGAATATTCTGGATCTTTATCGTCTGACATATATGTTTAAAATATGTTTTGTTCGTTTGAAATTTCGAAATACATTTTACAATTTTGTTTTTTTTTTTAATTTTTTGCACGAAATGACAATAGTTTGTGATTTAATTTAACTAAAAAATTTGTTTTTATTCTCACAAAAAAAACACTGCATCACTATAGATACCATTTAACCATAATATTGATGGGATATGGATGGCAGAAGCCTAGACATAGTAGTTTTGCCTGTGCATTGATAGATCAGTCAGTCAGCGAGTCAGGAGAAACGATTTTATATATTTAGATGATATTGACTTACTAGTTGAACTAGAGCCGATCGACACTTGAGTTAGCATGCTTTCAGTCATTTTAACATGGATGTCGGAGCCAATTTCACTCATTCCAGTTTCACTGACTTTCTGAAACAAAACATCTCGAACGTGTTCGATAAGAACTTTACGACTTACTGATTAAACAACATCTGTAGATAATTTAATGATACTCCACTTAATTTATTAAAAAAAAAAATCATAAAGTATTGAATTACCTCCGAATCGTCTGTAACAAGAAAAGAGAGAAAAATATATTACTTTCTGAAAAGCTTTAGTTATGAATTTTTCGCTGAGACAAAAAAAAATTATGATCGATAGATTTTAACAACAGACGGAAAGCTGGACTTTTATTTTGACCTTTCAGAAATCTAGTGTTTTAAGTGCAGTTGGGTGACTTACACGCATATTCGCCCGCTTTAAGCATTTCTGCCTCATACTCATCGGTGAGTTTCCTTAGTTGTTCTTGAAGAAGCAAAAGCTCGGAAGGCGATGCATTAAGCATTTGTTCTTCTAATAGTCGTTTTTGTTCTTCGAAGCGATTGCGCGCTTCTTCAGCAATTTTTTCAAGATTGCTTTCTCTCATTTTCGATTGTGATTTTATTATCTAGAAAATGTTTAACAAAAGCAACGGGGTCTACAATATATTGTAAAATAAACTAGAAACTATTAGCGCGTAAAAAAAGAATCAATCTATGAGCTAACGAGAAGTATAGACACCAAAAATTATTCCGTTTTGAAATCCCGTTGAATTCAGTTGATAGACTTAACATTTTCATAATAAATAAGCTTCAAAATTTCATTAAGTCTTCTTGAACTTAAATCATTAATCAGAATGAATTCATCGGATTTTTCACACGGGATGCTGCCCAGCGCCCAGTCTACTTAGAATAAATTTCACAGTTACAGCTTACGTTTCTTTGTTCTTCAAGGTCACTCATCATTTTCTCGTTTTCAGCTTTTAAATTGCCCATTTCTAAATCAAGCTCTTCCAATAGCCTCCGTTTCTCTTCGTCGGTCAGATCGGTTCTTTTCAAAATCTCGGAACGCCTTCGACTCAGGTCGTTCATTTTTTCTTCATAACTTACGCTCTGACGGTGCATCTGATCCGTCAACCAATCGAGAAGCGTGTCCAGTTGTTGGAGCGATAAGACGCGTTTTCGAAGCTCGTCTTTTTTCTCTTCCAGCTCGTGCGCTACCATCTTATGTTCCAACTGCATTGCCATTATTTCTCTATTATCATTATTATAAAAACAAACGATTACTTATTAAACCCAATAAGAACTGAACATTTTTTATACTAAAAATAACACATGTTTCAAGAAATCCCGAATACACCATCCAGATTTAAATAAAAGATATACGTGTTTTAAAACCTTACCGATCTAATTCAGAAATTTTTTTATCCAAAGAGTCGATATCGGCTATTCGATGCTTAATTTCGGATTCTTTGATTACGATCTTTTCGGCCGCGTCTTTTTTACCTTCTTTTTCAGACGGAACTTGCTCTAAAAGTTTCTTCTGTTTGCTGATTTTTTCCAAAACCATATTCTTCGCATCGGCAACGCTTCGTCGTAAAGCCGAATCGAAAAAAGGGAAATTGTCAGCGGAACGTTTGTTTCGGCTTAGCAGAGATTTATGCGAAGTTGGCGGCGTCGGAGGTACATTGAAGTCGTCACCTTGTTTAGCGTGCGCACTTTTCAGACCGCCTAACGTCTCGTCGTTTAGGGGTGTTGGATAATAATCTCCCAGATCGTTTTCGGCATTCGACTTTATAGTAGCGTAGTATGACATAGCCGTTTCGTAGATTTTATGCGCAGCAGTAATATTTTTTTCGATATTACCTGCTACATACTTTTTTATTCCTTCCTGCTCTTTTCCCATTGTGTCTTTTAATTGTTCGAGATTTTTTATAACGTTTTCATGTTTATTTTGCAAACTTCTAAGCTTCTCGTCGATTTCTTCGGTCATATTCGGATCGACTATATCTTTTTTAACGTGTTCGGCATTATCGAGCACGTGAGTTTGTTTATTTATCAATTTAGTAATTTTATCATCGATATTTCGTTCTGTCATAGCCGCTAATTCTTCTGCGGTTTTCCCGTCTACTTGACCTTTCTGTTCCTCTAATTTTTTTAATATGCGGCTATACTCTGATTTTAAAGTTGTAATTGTATCGACAGTGTGTTTTATAATTTTATCTTTTTCCTCTTTTAAAATCGGGCGCAAATTTTGATTCAGCTCTTGAACTTTTAATGAAAGATCTAAATTACATTTTTCTTTTTCAATGTCGTCCAACATTGAAAAGTTTTCGTTTAAAACGTGAAGTATATCCATTTTTATCTGATTTTTACTTTAAATGATTAAACGGTTAAATATGCGTCAATGTCAAAAAAAGCTTTGGTAAAAAATGAAAATCAAAATATTACACGTAAAAAAATCAAAGATAACTTTGAAAAGTAGTCGATTACATACAAATTCTGATTGGTTTGAGTTTTCAAAATGCTCTTTTGCTAATCGTACATGGAAGAACAAAAATGCATTTATTTTTTTTTACAAATACTTTATTAAGAATTCATACACATAATTAGATTTAAAAATTAAATTACAAAAAAGTATTCATAATGTTCACCAATGTTTGGTACCGCAAAATTTCATACTTCTTAGTCCAACTGTAACAAAAAACAACAGTGTAAATAAAAAAAGGTGATGAGTTTAATATACACAAGAATACTGAAAATCGAATGTGTATTATTAATAAAATAAAAAAAAGCAAAAACCTTTTTGAATCCAATATCTGCTGCGTATTCTCTGAAGCACTGTCTGCAGAGATTTAATCCGTATTTTCTGATAAGACCATGTCGGTTTGCACATGCACGACTGTAAAAAAAAGTCAGGTTAGAATAATTATGAACATAAAAACACGAAGTAGGCAGCTTAAAATAATTATGTTTAAGTAAATTACTAAGTATCATTGCATTTCGATGTGACCGAATTTATGCCCTACAAGAATAAATGAAAATACAAATACGAAAATTCAGTACTAATGCCATGTGGATGTAAATTGTTGTAAAACCAAATTAATAATTACCATGATCGGGATCCTTGTCCATATTTACGAGGATGTGAGTACCAGATATTTGTAAAACCCATTTTCACTGTTCTTGTTTACGAATTACTTTTGGAATTCTCGACAGCTAACAAACTTTGATCACTCGATGAGAGCTCAAAATGCAAAAGGAAATTCACCGAAATGCCATATGCCACCGTCGTACTTTTATTTTTTAAATACTGGCAACACTGAAAATTATAGGAGGATTGAATCGGAGAAAAATTTGGGAGGAGAAAAATATATTCAATCAAGGAGTTTCACTTCTGTTTTGATATTTTGACACTAACTTATCAGCTTATTGTTGTATTTAGGTTAGGAGGAATACATTTAATTAAATTGTAGTAGCAAATATTTAGACAAGTCGCGTTTTGAAATGGGTAAAAAAGCACAGGGAATTGATTCGTTTCAAAGAATGAACTTTTTGTATCAGGTAGTTAGCTTTGGTTTAAATAGTTTCTTTATAATAAATAATCCTTTAAAACATTTTAGGCCAGCTTATTAAGCAGAAACGTATCTGATATAAATGCTGCAGCAACAATTTCGACGTATTATTCGAACCTTTTGATAAACGTAGCAAAAAAGTCAGTCCTACGAATGTAAGTTCACGTATAAAAATACCAACCTAAAAACGCGCCAAACATTTATTGTTGTTTTTAAAACGTTTTTAGAGATCAAGATCTGAAACGCCTTATATGTAAACAGTGTCACGGATTGTTAATCCCGGGACAGACGGCCCGCGTACGGGTCAAATCGAAACGTGAACGGAGCGTTCAGTGGACTTGCTTGAAGTGCAACGGTGTAAAACGGTTCCTCGCTAAACCTTATTATCGAACTTGGAGCGAGTTACCCGAAGCGTCTATTTCTGTGATAAATTATTCGAACGGAAGAAATGATGACCTTGGAACTAATGGAGCTGTAGAAAGCAAATGAAATAAAAAAAATAGTATATTACACCGCAACGGCAGAAAATTGAAATTCACCTCGGACGTCATGTGTCGCGCTGTGCAGGAGTTTTAACTTTCTGGCCATGTGTATACTATTTTTCTTTATACCCGATCGGAAGTAATTACTTTTGTATCAGTGTACGCGAGAAAATTGTTTTGGCTCGTTGTTACAGACGTGCGAGTAATTCCAACAGAGCATAAATGTTGGGCTTCCCGCCTCTTAAAATCAAAGCGGAAAATATGTATTTTCGACCGAGTATAAAAAAAAAGAAATAACTAATATTTGATTTAATAATTATTATGACATTTAACAATAGCATAGTGTGAAATTAAACTATGAGTGCTAATTTTACATTAAAATTAAAAGACAATCTGATGGCATATTATGTATCGAACACTGTGATGTAACTTTTATATGTATTTTTATTAAATAATATGATTAGAACTTCAATTTATTGGTTTGAGTATAAAATGTTTATTGTGATTTACATAATTATTATTGAAAGTTTACAGTGTTACGGTGGAAACTTAAAACACCTAAAATAGAGAGAAAACTTTAAATAAATACTTGTTCGCTTGCTAAACTATCTGCAAACGGTTTCACAATTTCTCTGGTAGCAAAATAAAATATTAAACCGAAGGTAACTGAGATCGGTAGAGCCGGGAGCGCTTTTTTAAATATTGCCAAAAGTAGAAGCGTCAAACACAGTCCCTGAAAACAAAACAATATATTCTAAATATCGTTTGCACTTATCCTTTTTAAAACATTAAAATTGTTCTTACGATTAAAATCGCCACAAAACACGCCAGCGTCGTATTCCAATCTCCGTACGATGAGGCTTTTCCGACCAGCACGCTGTAGAATATAAAATCTCCCAGTCCGAGTTTAACTCCGCGTTCTTCTTCGTCTTCCGGAGGGGGAGACGGTAAAACCTGAGTTCGATAATTGGGTCGTGCTCTGCCGTCCGAAACATCTCTCACTTCTAACTGTCGAGGGTTGACTCTGTTGGTTTGATTATTTACCCAGTTACTTGAAAAACCATATTCAAGATCACCTAGAAAAACGTGAAATAATTTTAAACACTAAATAAACGCCATATTGTTTAATTATCACGTGATAATTATATCTGTGAGATGAATAATTAATAAACGTCGTACCTTCAGTGCCTTCGGGAGACTGTACTCGCGACGGTCTATTTGTTGAAGTCACCTCGCGGGGTTCGTTATCGCCACTGGCCATGCCAAGAGTAGTATATATAAATGTTGCTGCAATTTCAAAACAGTTTATTGTCAAAGTGATAACACTATAATATTGTGTTGTATTACTAAATTTCTCTTGTATGGAAGTTCATATTCCGATTTGGATGATTTTACATACACAGGTAATTATAATACGCGCCACGGTTCTGAAGTGTCACAAACAGCGTCGCAAATGCATATTTCTGAGCCGTTCTAGTTGTTTTGTGGGAAAGGAAGACTCCCACCACCTCCCAGTTACCGGCACAGAACGTGCGCTCGTCGGTGATTAGTTATTGCTGGTTGTCTTGTCAACTGTCGCGTTCCTGCTATAAAGTACAATCCAGTACGCTATTGTTATTTCTTTGATTGTTAATTGATCAAGATGCCTAATACAGTTTTGCATAGACAAGCACGAAAAATAATTTTTTGGATGACTTTACGCAAGGAATTAGACCTTAAAATTAAAGGAAAATTAAAAATAATATAGCGCAAGTTTGTAGTGTTTCAACCGACTGTAACTGCGCAAGCCTCCCTTTGCATCTAACTTCCAAGCCTTTTAGATCCATGGCAC
The DNA here is from genome assembly GCA_034508555.1 of Venustoraphidia nigricollis. NCBI lineage: Eukaryota > Metazoa > Arthropoda > Insecta > Raphidioptera > Raphidiidae > Venustoraphidia > Venustoraphidia nigricollis. The sequence continues at coordinate 2,359,675 of JAVRKA010000045.1, read as the reverse complement.
GTACTATATAATGAGTAGATTATAGACGCTCGACAACTGGGAAAATGACAGTAATGTGCGAGGTGATGCTTTTTACTATACATTTGAAAACTTACATGAATAGATCAGTGCTGGGAAGATCTGTTCATTTCTTTCTTGCGCAGTTTCAACTAGAATTCGTAACGGTCCGTTCGGTGTTAAAACGGCGACCAAATCTGTAAAGAAATAACAAAAACAACCGTCGACCGAGTTCTCAACATTTCGACAAGAGGTATGAATTTAACAGTCATTGTTTTATTACATACCCCAAATACTAATAACTGCCAGCACTACCCAAGTGGTCCATTCGGGCAAATATTTTATGAAAACGAGCGCCATCAACGCCGCCACAAAAATCAGATACGCTTGCTGTAAACGTAGCGGGCCTTGCCAATGAATGCAAATCATTCCGACAATTCCAAAATTCCACATTATTAACGATAAAGTTATTAAATCCATTGGAATGTTATAAGCTCGCAATACTTCTCTAAAAATTTCGTAACGTGTGATTTCGTTTCGTTATTCTTAGACTATACATTTGAAAGTACAATAAGACTCCGCTCAACGCGGGAGATACATTCCAAAAAGTTCCTGCGCTATACGAAACAGCGCTAAACGAGGCCATCTTAATACATAGATAATAAGTAAAACAGAACCGAGAATAAGAAAATTTGTTAGTTTTTTTTTTTTTAATTTCGTAACATTTATTGTTAAATACTTTTTTATCACATTAATTATAGATTTATTTATTGCTAATGCCGATTTTTGTTCATAAAATATTTATGAAAATCAAATAAAAGTTCAAGTAAGAAGTTACGTTTGTGATGAGGAAGGTTCCTCATTTGACATATTTTGTTTTTTATGAAGAAGTCATCTAATGTGGTTTGCTTTTTTCTGTTTCATTCAGCAAGCTGTTGTCGATAGCAAGATATTGTATCAATGATACTTCGTCCTGCCTTTGAACTTCTATCAACATTTGAATCATTTTGTATAAATCGATCCATAATTTACGTTATAGTGGCTAAACTTTTTTTTTTTAGAAACCGCGTAATACTGAAACAGTCTTAAGTGGAGCAGCGTTAAGCAAGGTCTTACTGTATATTGAAGTAATGTCAATTTTGAAGATAATTCTAAATAATTTTGACTTACACTAAGTACAGATACGAAAATATGAATAACAGCATTAACGATGAAGCAATCAGCCAGCCATGAATTGTCTGTAAATGAAATTTGAAGTATATTGTCAAGAACGGCAGGTTTCCTGCTTAAATGTAGATTAATTACCTTATACCAGCGATACTTATACAATACAATGAGCAGTATTGTCATAACGACTATCACAGACATTAAAATCATCGAATTGGCTACAGCGTTCCAAGCTTTCGTACTAGCAACTGGACTATTTTCGTGAAACGGTGTATAAACTCTAAAAATATATTATTGATCAACTTAATATCGAGAATTGTTTCTTCTCGACTCGAGACATTTTGATTTAAGCGTGAGGGCAGGGCCCGCCCTAACATAGAGCGGATGGCAACCACAAGAACAGAAAGTTCAAATTCCTGCACCATGACGCGCAGTTCAGAGCTTTCAACTTTATGCCCGTGTGGTGTATACTATTTTTCTTTATACCCGGTCGAAAGTACGTACTTTCATCATTATATAAAAAGACTAACAACTTTCAAGTGAGCAATTTTGAGCTGTTATATGCTATAACAGCTGTTAGTTACTACTGGCTGGCGACAGTCTCACGTATCAGTGTGCACGAGAAAACACTTTCAACCCGCTGTTATAGATGGCGTGCGAGTAATTTCAACAGAGCATAAATGTTAGGCTTTCTGCCTTAAAATCGAATTCTAAAGTAGACACTTTCGGCAAGGTATAAAGAAAATTTTTTTTTTATTTTTCGATATTTCAATTGTGGTATATATTAAGGGCAAGCAAGGGGGGCGCTTGATTCTAAAACTTGTGTCAGGTCGGGATTGCGGGTGGGTTTATAAAATATCTACTTACAAATACACATCTCTCGTGGTATAAAAATTAACGGAACTGATTGTCGCTACCACAACGAGCATACACAAAGAAACTGGTACAAAAAGCTTTATAACGTGCTTTGCGCCGTATTTTAATTCTTCTTCTTCGTTAGCCGGCGACCAACCTTCGCCTTCTCCGTCCCGATTTTCTGGTTGTTCGACGCGCTGACCGCTCACGCCACTCCTTTCGCCAGGCTGACGCACTTGTACTTCGGGTACGGACACATCAGCCTTAAATGAAACATATGATTTCTATACATTGAAGCGTCCTTCTCGGGGTTTAGACGAATCAACTGAAGCTTTTACGCCCGAGCGAGGAACAAAATAAAATACCCACGCGAAATTCACTAAATTTTAGGATTTAGGATGTATGATTAAACATGTTTTTTTTTTTCTTATAACTCGCTTAATTAATGTCAGATCGATTCCAGTATTATTTTAAACGATGGGGAGAAAGTTTTTACAAAGATTTTGTATATTAGACTGTGTTAAATCAGTTTTATAGAGAGACTCATAAGCATTAAAAATGTATAAACTCGATTTTACTTAATATATCAAAAGAGAAGAAACTGTACGTGAAAGCTAATGCACATAAATTGGCGCTGGAGGCTTGTATGGTAAAATTTCTTCCGAGCAAAGCTCGGTAGTCCAGATATTAATTTATAAAATAAAATAATAATTTTACCCCTCCGTAGCTGGCATGATTTGGTGAGCCCTGTTTGAAACGTCGCCGTCTGTTTTGTTTGTCGGTGAGATCTCCATTTCTGGTATCGCCGATACCTCCCGCAACATGACCGTCCATTAAACCCGTATACTCGTTTGCTGATTCAAATTCGCTGTCGCTATCAGACATTCACGCGTTATCGGAAAATAAACTACAGATTAAAAGTTAAGCTGTCATTTATTGACAAGTCTTTATTCCACCTTTGGTTGAATCATGAATTTTAGTTGTCAACTGTCAGTATCAAACATTAAACGTAAAAAGTCCCTAGAAATTTTATCGACGATTTAGTTTCGGCGGTTCATGCTGTGCTGTCTGTAACTTTCGTTGGCAACCTTGGAAACGGTATTAAGATAATAACCACAAATAAGTGTACACTAGCGACATGGGATTTTTTTTGCTTTTTTAATTTACAGTAAGACCTCGCTTAACGCTGCTTCAGTATTACGCGGTTTCTAAAAAGATAGTTTAGCCATTATAACGTACATTATGGATCAATGTATATTATACAAAATGAGTCAAATGTTTAGAGAAGTTTAAAGGCAAGACGAAGTGTCATTAATGCAATTCCTTACTATCGACAATAGCTTGCTTAATGAAACAGAAAAAAACCAAGCGACATTAGATGATTTCTTCAAAAAAACAAAATATGTCAAATGAGAAACCTTCCTCATCACAAACATAACATCTTATTCGAACTTATTTGATTTTCATAAATGTTTTATGAACAGTCGTCTTGGAGTCAATAGGGAATATACATACACACATCGATTTTTTTATATATAGACAAATCGAAAATAGATACATAATTTATTACAAAATTTAAAAAGATTCACAATTTAAGAAAAATGGAAACCATGAGTGAATTTTAATAAAAATTATTAATACTAGACACAGATCAGTTTGAAAATGGTTTGTTTATTTTTGACAAACTCTGCTGCGGACAATCATTCAAATTTGAAATTGATTAAAATTTATCATTAAGGTGCTTGTTTACCAGCTGTTATGCTCCCTTTTTCACTCGCATAGTTCTATCTTACGAGTAGTTGAATGTGTGTGTTGAGGAAATATCTAATTTTCTATGAAAAATCTATGATGTTAATGCTTCAAAATAAACCGGAAATAAGTACTATTCTTCCCATATGACTTTTCGCCAAGTTTTTACAGTTTGTTTGATCTAAATAAACGGTTTAAAATCAGATAAAAAAGTCTTACACAAAGTTTTGTGCAGAAAAAAATTAATTTGAAAAAAATTAATAAGCAAGATAAATTTGTCAGTAATTTTTATTTATCTTTAACAAGTTTATACGAAAAAAAAACTTCAACATTTCAATCTGCCTTCCCATAATTCGAAATCTTCAGATGTGCTATAAAGAATATAACACGTGCTGTATAGAAATATTGACGAATATTACGTTTTTTTATTCAATTCTTAGGGCAAACATATATGTTTTTTGAAATTTTTAAGCAGCAAACCAAATTTTGTGAGGCTTTTTGTTTAATCGCAGCCAATAAAATGAATTCTGCGACCACAGTTCGAAATTTCCCGAGAGCGTAAGATCACCTTGATGTGATTTTACCGTCCCACTGCTGTCGCCCGCTTACGGCGGCCCCATACATTCTTACTGATTTGGCGGGTACAGAGAATATTAAAAATGATCCTTATGCTTTATCTGAACGGGTAAATTCAAATTGTAAAATTAAAACTAGCGAGCCGTTTGTGCGTTAAAAAATTTTCGTCAATTAAGGTCGAACAATATAACATTTTACGCACTTATCTCGCCGAACAACACATTCAAGAGTCGCTCCATTCTTCTTTAATTGAACCACCATATACATACATACAGCAGCTGTCATTTATTTAATAGAATGAAAGAATTGAGCAAAGCACTTTATTATTATCCACCCAAGTGTTTGCTCAGAGCTGGTTCCGGTCTGGAAGGAGTTTGGATGTCTTTATTTATTCATTTGTTAAGTTTGATTGACTATAGACGCTTGACTTGAATTATTTGTGCTCGTGATCAACCAATAATAATCTGTGATTTAAAAAGAATGTTTAAATATTTAATTTAGAATTAATGCGAAAATGAATTTGTTCTTTAATGTTGCGCTGTTTTTTGCCTGCTGTATTTATATCCACGCGGAAACGAAATTTAAAAGTATACCAACAATCGTGAAAACTTATGAAAATGATACGGTTCTTTTACCGTGTTATGTGGAAAACAAAAGTAAGTAACGTATTTAAATTTTTATTACTGCGGTCAAGAGTTGATTCGGTTGTTCAATTTTTCGAAGGAATAGAAAGACTTAATACCGGCAGATACATGCCTTGAGATTTTTTAGAATAATTTATCGGAATATTGTTGTTCGAGGGAGTAATTTCCCGAGGAAAAAAATAATTTCGACTCTTTGATATCTCGTGTCTTTTTATCATTATAATTTTATGAATTGTAACCATGGTGACAGCACCGGGCGGTAAAGTAAACAATATCGGATGATTGCATGAATTATTATTTTCAAAAATGTACGGTCACTGCAAAGCGATCGTTGTTTAAAATCAGATCTAATCAATCATTCATCAGCAACACACATATCCAGCGCTGGATTTATACTAGGGGCTAGTGCCCAGGATGGCAAATTTCCAGGGGCGGCAAAATTTGGAACATGAGAAAAAATATTTCACGTTACAGAAATCTCTCGAAAAGTGTGATCGTGTTGAAAACATTCATAAATAAAATACTTTTTCTCTTCATTAAGAATATGTGTAAAATTATAAACAGTTTATGTTAAATTATATGTTAAATTATGATAAATATTTTAGTGTTTAGAATTTTACAGACATTTTGAGTAAAGAGTCTTGTTATTCGCAATTTTTTAAAGTTTTTGGGTCGATCACAATTTGTTTGTTATGATCATTATTTTAGTTTAAATTGAGCGCTGCAAAAGGCACAAATTGGCCAGTTTACAAACCAAAAAGTCAGACGCTTTTGTTTGTCAATTTATGATTTTCAGTATGAAAAGGAATGTTTTTTGTGTAATTACCTCGTTTCTAATAAAAAGATTTTCGACTATAAATGAACCATTTTATTTATTTGAAAATTGAATAGGTACCGCTTTAGGTAATGGGGTGGCATTTTTCACGGTGCCCCAGGGCGACACTTAGGGTAAATCCGGCCCTGAACATAACAAGTTAACTTGTTTATATAAGCAGAGAAAAACAATTTAAAAGAAAAACGGTACATTTTTAAAACATTCTACGAGTCCCAATAAAAAAGTACACAGAACTCCCCCAAAAACGACCACCCCGTTCTTATTTATCCTTGTTTTTTTTGTTGGTTCGAAGAAAAAGTAATATTAAATTAATATTTTTTGCGTCCAAAGAAATAAAGACAAATATCTAAGCCTGGGAGTTGACTTTTATATTATGATGAATTAAATTGTTTCAAAAATAAAAATTTTAATTCATTATTTGCAGAATCTCACATCAATTTCGGTATTGCTAATTTAGTTATCAAAGTGTCACATTAAAATTTAAAAAAAAATGTGTTCATTTTTTCCAGACACAATACAATTACAAACTTAAGTGATGTCATGTCTTTAATGAAACCATATTGTGCAGAACAGCGATGTGTATTTTATAATTAATGAACATAATTTGTGTGCAAAATGTCTACGTTTGATATAGTCGGTTCAAAATCAGAATTGAAAATAAAAACAGCCCCGATACATAAAATTTATTATCGCGCTTTTTACCAATAAAGCTAATGTTGTTAATTATTTTGCATTTTTAGTCCATAAAAGCGTGCTGTATTAGTTTTTTTAAACTCTAATTTTAATTATAACACTAAAAAACAATATTGCATTTGACTATGAGCCAACGAAACGTACGTCACAGTACTGCGTGTTAGCTTCTTGCTGTATTTTTTCAAGTTTTTTGTATCCTTAAGGTTCTGGTCAGGATAATGGGACAAACTTATTAAATTATTGTATTGTCATCGGTCCTTGATAAGTGTTCTAAATTTCAGTTTAATCTGACGTTTTGAAGTGGCTGAATTTCACGTTCAAAGATTCGGTTACAAACAGCTGAAGCTAATAAAAGCGTGTTAAAATACTTCACCCTATCGAAAATGATTGCGAGTATTTCGTCAACATAATAGAGTCGAGAATAGATAAAATTCAAAGAACAAATTAACAAAATACTTTTCTCAGTATAATAATTTTTAATTTTGAACATTGAACAGCTACTTGCGAACGGACCTATAGTGCTTTTATACGCCTACTCGATAATTTCCTCGTCTCGGTGGTCGCCAATTTGTCTCAGTTTTTTTTTTAAACTCCAGAACCATTAGTTCAATTAAAATTGACGTGATATATCTTACAGTATAACAATTATAGCCTCCAAAGCGACGGGGGTGATAATGGTGTTGGGTGACGCACTTGAATCTCAAGTACATTTCATTTATTTGAAATAATAGCATAACATTCCTTTAACAAATTATGCAATTTTACAAAAAAAAAAAACGTTTTTAAACGAGACCATAGCACAGAACAAACAGTAACGCCAACCAAGTCATCCTGTTAAAAAAATCGCGTTTCTGTTACAACCCAACCGCTTCTATAGTCAGAGAAACGTTGGAATGTATGTTTTATGCGGGAATTAGTACTCCAAGGAACCCGAATTCGTACATTGAGCTGTAGATATGGCGTACAAACCGACAAGAAAGAGAAGGTGATAAACACGGTATATGTGTGTCTCTTTCTGACGCGTCTTGTTAGACAAAGACGGAATGGCTACCGCATTTATTGCTGTCTCTTTCTGTCATTTTGCTCAGGCAGCTCAAACTAGCACTCCATACCTACAGCTCAATGGCTCGTACTACAGTCAAAGCCCTCTAAGTGCACGCTCTCTAAATGCACACGCTCTCTTACTGCACACGAACTCACCCTCTAAGTGCACGTTCCCCAGCCCCCACTTCGAATAATCTGCGACCAATCACGTGCGACCGTAAGCGCGCTATTTTCAAACTTTCCATTTCCATCATATTCATAGAGTTTTAGAGATATTGTTTATAGCATCTGATTGAATAAAGATAGCTATAGGAGTTAGAAGAGTGGGGATGAAAAAGATCGTAGGGGAAGTGTGCACTTAAAGGATGGGCTCGGTTCCGAGCTGTGCACTTAGAGGGCTTTGACTGTACTCGGTTTGTGTATGTTGACTGAGGTCTGAGATTCTCTAATACAGATTACAGATGCCGATGTCTTCAGTTGCTGAGCGTCTATAATCTATTTTTAAGAACGCTTCAAGATTTCTAAGAGATATTGTAGATTATAGACACTCAATAACTAAGGTTATCAGTCTTAAAGATACACTTTCATATATAAAGATCACAACATCATGTGACTTTCAAATTACATGTTTCTTTCAAAAATTTTGACTTTTTTTTAATTAGTTTATTTTCGAAGTCTATTGTCACGAAGAGTGATTAAATTTAATTTAAAAAACCGGTCAAGTGCGAGTCGAACTCGCGAGAAGAGGGTTCTGTACTATTCCGTTTTCCGTGAGTACTTTAAGAATTAAGATTTTCGTTTCAATTTTTCAAAATTTTAGGCGCAGTAGTTCCGGAGATAGGGAGGGAGGAAATGGTCAATTGTTCATCTATTTTCTTAAATAACTTTAAAACTATTTATTTTAAAATTATAAAAAAAAATATATTTGGGACCCTTACCACAAGTCCTTTCATTTGATATATCAGACGGTACAGTTTGCAAAACTTTTTTTTTAGTTTCCTAATTTTTCCCCAAAAATTACCTCCATGTGCAAAATTTATTTATTTATGTTGTCTTTGGGTCACCGACTTACATATGTGTACCAAATTTCAACTCAATCGGTCCAGTAGGAGATAAGGGGGGGTAAATGGTAAATTTTCATCTATTTTCCTAAATAACTTGAAAACTATTTATTTTAAAATTATAAAAATATATATTTGAGATCCTTACTACAAGCCCTTTCATTTGATATGTCACACGGTACAATTTGTCAAACTTTTTTTTTTAATTTTCTAATTTACCCCCAAAAAATGACCCCCATGTTCAAAATTCATTTATTCACGTTACACGTCCGTGTTATGGTCACCGACTTACATATTATGTGTACCAAATTTCAGCTCAATCGGTCCAGTAGTTCGGCGCAAATTGGCTTTGACAGTGGGACGGACAGACACACGAGTGATCCTATAAGGGTTCCGTTTTTTCCTTTTGAGGTACGGAACCCTAAAAAGTAAAAATGTAATTTTAAATTAATAATTAAATAGTTCAACTTTCTTGAATGGCCTGTATATACATCTTTGATGCGAACAATTTATATTTTTTATCGTTCAAATTAAACAATTAACAAATAATCAAATAATAACTTTATGTCAATAATGTCTAAGTCAAAGTTCATTGCAGCAGACAGGCCGGCAGTAGGTCTCATATTATTTTCCGGTATCAATTAAAATAATTATATTGACGCCACCATATATGGTCTGTCTGCGCAAACGCATTTTTTAACACGATTTTACTAGCTGCACCTGTTTGTTTGTTTGTAAAGGAATCTGTGAACGTGAAATTCACCCACTTCAAAACGTCAGACTAAACTGAAACTTTGCACACTTATCAAGATCGATGACAATACAATAATTTAATAAGTTTAGGATAAAAAAAACTTGAAAAATTACAGCAAGCAAGCTAACACGCTGTACAGTGATGTATGTTGCGTTGCCTATCCCATAGTCAATTGAAATACGTTTTTAGTCTTATAATTAAAATTGTAGTTTAAAAAAACTAAAACAGCACGCTTTTATGAGTCAAAAAACGTGGAGTGCTTAATATCGGTAATATTTTTTTCATTTATTTATCTAATTGTAAACGTAGAGCTATTATGAAAATTTAAGAAGATATCACCCCACAATTTTTACTGTAAAGTTACTTATGTTGTCAAATTATTTTGCCCAAATAAACCTCATCTAGATTGTTAACACAGGTAGATAGCAATCCTGCGATCAGCTGGTTCTAAATTTTTGTATATTAATAAAGTACGGTCCTGTTTAAATGAGGCATCGATAAACAGAATATAATGCAACATATTATCATTCCTACACACAATAGGTAAATTAAATGTATAATTGGTATTTAATAGGATTGAAAAGGTTCCGTGGTGCCCGCGCCTCTGTCGCTCTGGGTTAATATTTATACATGGCCTTTGCTTACAATCAGTTAATACATCGTAATTGGGCCTACAATAATAAACCAACGTAAATACATAACTAAACTGTGAATTGTTGTTGTGTGTACAATATCTGTGGCCGCAAGACAAAATGGCGCAGGCCCATTTTTTAAAAGTAAAACTTCCTTTGACATGGTATAGTAAAATCGATTCTTGAGAATGAAATTATAACGAAACGTTGCAATATACCATATGCCAGTGGTTCCCAAAGTGTGCGCCGCGGCGCCCTGGTACGCCGTAGTGAGTAAAGAGGGGCACCGTGAGGCCCTCCTGTTTACCATTCTCTAGAAAGTAAACTTGTAATTGCGGCTACAAAATAAATAATTTTTCTTAAGTAATAAATGTATTCTTGTGTCTCAATATAAATAAAAAACTCAGCTTCATGTAGTATCATTTTACGCTATTTCGACTAGCTAGGGCGCCAAGACAAAATACTAAATCTGTAAGTGGGCCGCGAACTGAAAAAGTTTGGGAACCCCTGCCATATGCTATAAAAACCGGCTGTAGAACATTATGCTAACGTAGTGGCGAGGGAGAGTGACTGTCTCGTAACCTGAAAGTCGTAGATTCGATCCCGGTGGTCGGTGCCATTATTATTATTTTTTTGAAGTTATGCTTCTTTTGACGCACTGAGGGTAACATTTTCTCTGTTACGAAAGTTGAGAACGCAGTACACACGGAACATCAGACAACCATGATGTTAGTTTTCTCTGTTATGGTAATTGCGCACGTATGAGACAGTTGTTAATTTAATATAAATGAATTATGTGTATCGGCAAGGTTTAAATCGTCGATAAAGCTGATATAGTTTTATTTTGTATTCATAGATGACACGTCTCATTTCTGTGTTACAATGAAGTATAACTTCTTTTTTAAGTTTTTTTATTCCGAAGGTCCTGGTCAGGATAATGGGACAAACTTATTAAATAATTTTATTGTCGTCGGTCCTTGATAAGTGTGCAAAGTTTTAGTTTAAACTGACGTTTTGAAGTGGATGAATTTCATGTTCGAAGATTCCATTATATACAAACATACATGTAAAGCTAATAAAAGCGTGTTAAAAATCTGCCATAACCGCCTTTTCCTGCGCATTCCAAACTAGAAATAATAAGGTATGTCATCATAATGATAATATGTATGACAATAACGCAGACAATTGAACTTAACTGAGTTATATAACACTTATACGTGTCATTCAGTTTTTATCCAAATGAGTAATGAGGAAGTTTGTTTGATTCATAAAATAATTTGTGAAAAATGTGATCCGGACATGTGATCACTGATTCGCGTTTACCGGAAAACCGTGCCATTTTTAACCGACTTAAAAAAATACAATCCGACGCGAATTTTTTGAAGTTATAATTCTTTTGGCGCACTGAGGGTACATTTTTCTCTGTGACGGAAGTATGTTGCGAAAGCTGATAACGTCAAAATCGGACGGAACTTCTTAAAAGCTATTAATTTATACTTTTTTACGCTTTAGTTGTTTTTCATAGACATGTCCTGAATAAATTTTTTTAAATTATGGATTCAACAGTAGGAAACCCTTTATTAGGTAAAAAGTTCTATAATAGTGACCCGAAAGAAAGTAACAGTGGGACGAAAGAGTTTTGTCGAGTACACTGATACGTGAGACTTCGCCTCGGACATCATGTCGCGCAGTGCAGGAATTTCAAATGTCTGCCCTTGTGGTGTAATATACTATTATTAATCATCATTAATAATGTGTATGTGAAAATTACAAAAAAAATCATAAATAAAATCTGCCCAGATCTCTGTCTGTTCTCTTTTAGTGTAAGTGATATTCCGATCATAAAATTTATTGTAGCTGTTATGGTTTTCCAGATAACGTGGAGTCAATAAACTGGTACAAAGACGGCATGTTAATTGCATCCTCATCCCAGATATCCTTGATGCCTCCGGACAGGGTGCGTATGTGGATAAACGGGAGTCTGGAAGTAACTGACCTTCAAGACACCGACACGGGGGAATATGAATGCCGCGTAATTAATTCAGACACAGACACTATTATTAGTCAACTTCATGCCATCGAAGTTCTTTGTAAGTTTAAGACAAGGTTACTAAAATACTAGAAGGTTGGGCGTAAGAGGCTATAAACATGCGGTCACGTCTGTGATTGGTTGAGTCGATTGCTCACGTCACCGATGGCCATGGCTTGGTTTTTTAAGTATGTTTATCCCAACTGTTTGGAAAAAGACTCCACAAGCCTACTTTCCCCACCCTCTTTCGCGTCTCGCCTAGTCACACCTTCAACAATGCTAACGGTCAGCATGGTCACGTCTGTGATTGGTTGAGTCGATTGCTTACGTCATCGATGCCCACGGCCCAACCTTAGTTTCTAGTAATCTTATGACAACCCAACGTGTTCGATTGTTGTAGATCCGCCGAGTGTTGTAACTGAACCGGAAGTAAACGAATTAATTTTCAATTTAAACGAAGACATAGAACTAAGTTGCAAGGCTGAAGGAGTTCCAAAACCAATAATAACGTGGTATTATAACGATAAAGAAATTGAGTTGCTGGACGACAGACCGAAATTAAAATTTACAGCTACGAAAAAAAGTCTGAGTGGTATTTATGAATGTAGAGCTACGAACGGCGTAGGCGAGCCTGCCGTTGGGATGTTTAATGTCATAATAACTTGTAAGTTTGCATTATTTGACAATTATTGAATACTTAATAAATACGATTAGGTAAATTAGAGTTTCGTATTTCAAATAATTTTTTGATGTAATTAAATCCAGTATTGGTTGACTATCGTAGATTCTAGATAAAAACATGATTTTTCAATTCTCTAGTGCCTTTTTCAGATCCACCGGACTTATCGACAAATAAATCGTGGGTTCACAGTTCGCCCGGACTAAGAGCCGGACTCGAGTGTAATGTGCAAGCAAATCCGCCCGCCAAGGTAACTTGGCTTAAAAACGACGCACCTTTGAGAACCAGTCCAAGGATACATCAGTTGACTGTCCGAGACAAACATTTGCTCACCATAAGACACGTTCATCCATCCGATTTTGGAAATTATACTTGCAGAGCCGAAAACGAACTGGGAGAGTCTGAACTTTACATACAATTGTCCGGTTAGAATTTTTTTAACACTTTTCCGATTCACTGCTAACTACTGTCATGAAAATTGAACGCTATGAAATACCGCTAAGCGAATTGTATAAAAAACCAATAATTTACGCATTTGATGCATAACACCATTATCATTAATATAAAAAAATATTTATGTTTTGTTTTATTTGTGTGTTCTATAACCATTCCGATAAAAAATGTTCTGCTGTTTAAAGAAAACAACAGACAGACAGACGATCAAAATACAAGCCTCCTTTGTTTTGTGTTGGACATAAAAATGAGAAGATTTTGGTTCTCACAGAATCTGTGGTACTGTTTATTGAAGAATTATTAAAATGTTATTAAATGCTTGTGTAAAAATTGTGTACACAAGACGCGCTGATATTACACTTTCGATTTCGTCTCAGTGTAATCTAACAGCTTCAATAATAATCTACAAAAAAACTATCTATTTATAGTTACAAGTATAAACGTGTTTAAGCACTTAATTTTACTGGCGATTATAATCTTTCCCCATTTTAATTGTAAATGTCTAGTTTATGTCTAAGCAAATATTTTCTTAGGTGCGCCGAATGCAGCTGTGTTTAAGAAGAGTGAATTTCGTTCGGAGGGCGATTCTAGGTCGTGCACGGTCATTTGGGAGGTCGACAGCTACAGCACAATCAATGAGTATAACCTCTGGTTCAGGCCTTACAGAAAAGGCAACACGGCCACTTATCCTGCCTGGACTAAACTAGTCATACCCGGTGAATACTCTACAGGTAAACCAACTGTCAAAATCTTAACTAAAGCTATAGAAAGCATTCGTAGCTGTCCTCCAAGTCTCCAACGGGGAACCGTGGCGTCATGGAAATTATTGGATTTGACAAAGGATGTATTACGCGTCGTGCGAAGTTGGGCCCCGGGCTAGTCTTTCCCACCAACAGATATAACAATCGAGACACCCTTGGACAAGATTATCAATTTAGGTGTTCCATGATCCATAATAATATATCATCTACGCTTGTTCGAGAGTGTTTCTAGCTACCACGATGTCGGAATGCATAAATCGCCTGCACAGAGACTGGCCTACGTAACGGAGATACATGAAAGGTTGCATATATTCAGCGCCGACTCTGGGATTGAGCGAGAGGAGCGGTCGCTCTAGGCGCCAGGTGGCAAGGGGCGCCAAAAAGCCAAATGCGAAAAACAAGGTTTTATTATTTAGTGGCTGGTTGAAATAAACTCCAAATACTAATTTAATTATTTAGCGGTAGGAACTTTCATAATGTTAAAGAAACAGAAGTATAATAATTAAAGCTACTTAATTTCATTTCAATTCAACAAGTGTTGATGTTTGAAATAAAAGTTGATTTTTGAAAATTCGGGACTTATTATTTATTTAACATAAAATCGAAATGCAATTTTCGTGAAGTGAAAACGTCGACCAAAGGACGCTGAAAGATCTCGCTCTACCTTGATCAAGGGCTAGGGCCGGCGCTGAACATATCTACAAGTTATAAACAGATCAGAATAGTCTAATACATCGAAATTACTTCAAGCACCTGAGTTATCGAACGTCTTTAATCTACAGTCTCTCTCTCTCTCTCCTCTCTCTGCAGAAATTGCGTGATGCCCCCGAAACTAAATCGAATTAATTATTTTGTAGTGACGTTTAAACTTTTCGGTTTCAGGACCGTTGCATTCCAAATCATACACGCTGACCGGACTCGAAGAGAAAACGATTTATGAAGCCGTTCTAGTGTCGAGAAATAGGTACGGCTGGTCTAAGCCTTCCATGATTACCATATTTGGTACTGAAGGAGCAGGTAATTAATAAACATATCTTGTTTATTGCGAACAGCAACTTACTGTCTCTTATATTCAATAATTTATTAAGGGCTGTATAATATCTTGAAAGATATATTTTCGCATACAGATATTTACAATGAAAAGTATCTTTAAAGATGCACAGTGTACAGTAAGACCCCGCTTAATGCAGGAAATAATTTTCAATAAGTTCCTGCGCTAAACGAGGTTATCTTATTACGTAGATAATAGGCATAATTAATGAAACAGAACCGAGAATAAGAAAATCTGTTAGTTTTTGTTTGTTTAATTTTGTAACATTTATTGTTAAATATTTTTTAACACATTAATTATAAATTTATGTATTGCTAATATAGATTTTTGTTCATAAAAAAATTATGAAAATGAAATAAAAATTCGAGTAAGGAGGTATGTTTGTGATGAGGAAGGTTTCTCATTTAACACATTTTGTTTTTTGTGAAGAAGTCATCTAATGTCGTTTGCCATTTTCTGTTTCGTTCAGCTAGCTGTTGTCGATGGCAAGATATTGCATCAATGACACTTTGTCTTGCCAACTTCTATCAATATTTGAATCATTTTGTATAAACTGATCCGTAATTTACGTTATAGTAGCTAAATTTTTTTTAGAAACCGCATAATACTGAAACAGTGTTAAATGGAGCAAGCAGCGTTAAGGGAGGTCTTACTGTATTTGTTAATGTATAAATGTTTTGTGCAAAATAACATGACATAAAATGGATGACGTAAAAATGTTAAGTTACGATTGCAATTACAATTTATTCTTATTTTTAGACTTTAGCAACGACATCAAAGAAGAACTGGAAACTCGAATTGAAAATAACATTATGCCGGTCGAAGTGGCAACTATTTCATCGTTTAGCGCTTCTAATTTAATTCAATCTGATATTTTTGTTACATTTTCTGTTGTGTTATTAATTATTATGAATAGTTTTAAATAAAATTATTGTCTATTACTTTGTTAAAAATTGTCAAATACTTTCTCTACTTTATTTTATTTCAGGACACTTCTAAGTTTTCATCAATTTTTCGGCCGAGAAAATAAAATACCAGATCGAATTTTCTATTTTCGTATTTTTGAAACAAAATCGCCACGCTTCCATTAGTCAAAAAGCAGATTCATATATTTTTAATTTATTATTTCGTATTAATAAATTGAAAATCCAATTGACACTTTCACCATTTCTTAAATTAGAACCTGTGAATGGGCTTGGTAATAGAGAAGCCATTGAAAGATACAAACAACGGCATCTCTGCATGCTCGACTATTCTCCAGCCCACCGGAAATCAAACATGAGAAGCGGAAATTTAGGTAACCCATATTTTATTTATTTTTCCAAGTAGTGTGTATTTTCTTTTAATTTATTCATTGCGAAATGAGTCAAGATGAACGTAAATTATAAATATTTAAACTATTTTCTAAGAACGCTTAATAAAACTTATAATATTTATTATTTCGTCGTTTCTAATAGTGCATTTTATTTTTAAAAAAACATCACATTTATCAAATCGCGACGGGATTTATTATATAGTCATAAAAAAGAATATTCAAAAAGAGGTATGCGTGTCTATGGTTGGATCTGCGGCTGGTGCCCTGTCCACGAAGTACAGATATAGAGGAGGGTAAACGCGAAAGGCTTTTACATGATTTTTTCGTTCATAAAAACTAATTAATTAGTTAATTTTTTGTACACTTAAGGTTGTTGGAACACTCTGAATATAAGCCAATAGCCGATAGCTGATTGTAGACTTATTCGTCAACATTTCGCAAAAATTATTTCTCTATAAGGAAGATAAAGGACAAATCTAGGTCTCTAATGGACTACTTTTGTAATTTATATACGATTTACTAGAAAAAAAATTGGCATTAATTGTGCCAAAAAACACACGTTTTCAATGTGACACTACGACCTTATGCGTACTTATTTCACTAAATTGTTTCATCACAAACCTAAAGTGACTCTTCATTTTTCAAATCGACTGACAGCGGCACCCTTGTAACAACATTTTTTACCCTCGTAGTATGGCTTAAATTCAGAGCGTTCCGACAGCCTTAAATGTTCACGAATTACTAAAGTCCTTAGATTTGACAGAGTACCGTAATTGTCCACCATAGTTTATTCACCAAATCCAACTCATTTTTAGGATTCCGTACCTCAAAAGGAAAAAGGAACTCATAGGATTACTTCGTTGTCTGTCTGTCTGTCAAGACCATTTTTGTTAGGAACGCGTCGAGGTATTAAATTGAAATTAATAACAAATATTCAGGTCTGCAATCCCTTAGAGTTGTGAAAGAATCAAACTTCTAAGTCAACGCAATCAATAGATACGGCCGTTCATGCGGCATGTTTTGGACACTCGCAAGGGAATCAAAACCTATACAGTACTTCCCGTTGATCTAGAATCATGAAATTTTGCAAGAAGAAATGTCTTATAGCACAAGCACAAAAAAAAAATTTTGCGATTATAAACTTATTTACAGTTGGTAAACTGACCGCGACCTGTGTTGATTTATGGGGACAACAGTTTTCCAACGGCAAAGTTAAGTTTGTCCCTCAATCCAGTTTATCTAGTTTTCGTTAGAGCAATGTTCGGGCTTTCATAGTTTTTTATTCAGACGCTCATCAAAACATATAAGGTTGATTCCTGTTGACCTAGAATCTTATAATTTGGCACGAGTGAAGGAAAAAACCTGAAAATGATGAATTTTTAATTTTATGTGGAATTATTACGTGTTATAACGGTACGGAATCCTAAGGGCGCGAGTTCTACTCGCACTTGTCTTGAACTCTTTGAACTCCTCTGTATCATACTTCGCGGTCTCTGGAAATAGATTCTTCTTATTCTCCTATCGCCTTGCCACAGAGCAATATGGACATGTGTTGAAAAAATAAATTACTATCTACGAAAATACCATTGGAAAAAAAACGTACAGAAGAATATATGTTATGTGCTATTTTTAAACAACAGAATGTTGTAATGTGGCAGATGAGGAAATGTGTACAGGTACTTCCGCTCTATGTAACGTACTTATTCTTGACGTACGTTTCCTAATAACGAAATATCAAAAACGTGTCTTAGCTTCAGCCACATGAACTCACGGTGGAAGTGAAACTTCTGAGTTACGAATTCGTTTCATTGATGCGTTTTCCATTTTGCGTTACCAAGGTGTCTCTTATATTTTCCAGCCGTTGAATTATTTCTCCTTCAATTTTGCCTTATCAAGGTTTCAAATTTTAAAATCAAAGAATTAAATAATTCTACATAAACTATTATTCCAGGTACAGTAACACCTCGCTTAACGCTGTTTCAGTATTACGTGGTTTCTAAAAAAAAAGTTGAGCCACTATAACGTAAATTACGGGTCAATTTATACAAAATACATAATTCAAACGTTGATAGAAGTTCAAAGGCAAGACGAAGTGTCATTGATGCAATATCTTGCTATCAACAACAACTATTACAGAAAAAGGCAAACGACATTAGACAACTTCTTCACAAAACACAAAATATGTCAAATGAGGAACATTCCTCATTACAAACGTAACTTCTTACTCGAACTTTTTTATTTGATTTTCATAAATGTTTTATGAACAAAAATCGGCATTAGCAATAAATAAATCTATAATTAATGTGATAAAAAAGAATTTAACAATAAATGTTACAAAGTTAAACAAAAAAAATTAACAAATTTTCTTATTCTCGGTTCGGTTTCATTTATGCCTGTTATCTACGTATTAAGATAACCTCGTTTAGAGCTATTTCGTATAGCTCAGGAACCTATTGCAACGTATCTCCCGCGTTAAGCGGAGTCTTACTGTATTTATTTTTTAAAGTATGGAAAATTACATTTTTTATTGAACTGTTGGATATATCCATTGGATTTATTTATAAAATTGTTCTCGTACAGTTTCATTAACATATCATTTTTTTTACTAAATTGAAAAGTCGAATTTGGTTACAAAAGTGCGAGGTTTCGATGAATCGGGGCCCCCACTCAGCTAGTAACTGCTTATTTTGTTCTGCTGCATTAAATACACGAATATGAGCGAATTTGTGTATGAAAATGTTTCATATTTCACAACAAAACCTTTCAGTTTACATGATGCTAAAAATCAGGTATATTTTGTGGTTGAGCAAATTTTAAAAATGCATTTTTAAGAAATTACATCATCGAAAATACAAATAAATGCGAAACGCAATAATGCAACCATTAAAATTATATTTGCATTTTTTTTCTAACTGTAGGTATACTAATTGCGGTCGTATAGTGTCATCAACAATGACCGTGTGTTGACGTCATTTATATTTTAAAAACAATAATAATTGTTACCTATATTGCTTACCCAGTATAGGTGTACACAAGCCCTTTTCCTTTTCTATGATGTAACGCGCCAAATATTGCCGCTATTGTTCGCAGTGAAGCAAAACTGTTTGAATCACTATATCTATCTATCAATTCATATGAAAGGCGATGTATGTATGTATGTTACTTATGGACTCCAAAACGGCTGGTCCAATTCTAATGACATTTTCAGTCTCTAGATTGGCCCAGCGGGTGATCGTGTAAGGTTTGGCAGCGATCGGATTAATAGATTTTTTTAAATAAAAATAAAATTCTGTTCGTTGATAATCGCAACACCTGAGAACTGCTGGACCGATTTAGCTTTAAATGTTCGTAATAGTCCAATCAAGGTTTTTCTTCTCAAGTCGCGCTTATCTTTTGGAATTCCTCTCAACGTGAAATGAAAAAAGCCGGTCTTTGTGTCACGTAGTACGCAGACTAAAATAATATGTCAAGTGCATAAATTCATGCGCAATGCAGTTTTGTTTACATTCGATTTCTTTTTACCGACACGAATAAATGAAGTGCGATTTCACAATGGAGTCATGTTGTCTGAGCTGACCCTGGTTTCTCAGTACGCAATTATTTGTACGAATATAACGCCCAGTTGTCTGTTGCAACAAGATTACTGAACTCAGGTTAAGTCTCATTAAGTTATTGCTCGACTCTCGTTAAGTTAGTGCTATAACCTATTTGTCTTAAAACAGAAAAAATATCGGAGTCAATTTAATTACGTCGTTTTAAAACGGATAAACTGATTTGAAGAAAAACTACACGGTACCAATTCGATAACATTCTGAACAAAATGGCGTCGAAATTTTTCAAATCGGTTTACAACTGGCGGAGCTATCCGTGATTCATACACAAAAAAAATTGTGATAAAAATCACGCCGAATTCAACGAGCAGCTCTGTATCTCTTTTAGTAGAAGAGCTATTAGACATTTTTGGGTAGGCATTTGAGGCACTGTGAAAATTTGTACAAAACCTCTTTAGTAATATTCAAATACAAAAACACAAACCTGGTTGAAGAGTAGCGGAGCTTAACCGATTGTTAAAATTTTTAATTAGCAAACATGTTTTCGCAGTAGAAAGCCCTCGAGATATTTTGAAATTTTAATACCTTGCAATTTAGTATTTAAGGACTTGAAAAATAAAAAGTCGGATTTTTTAATCGGGTCTAAAACTTAGTCAGGTGTTTGCAAAAATATATTTTTGAAAAATTTAAAAAATATACTTGAGGCACGTTGAAATTTAAACAGAATAATATTGGTAACTAAAAATGATAAATAAAAAAAAGGTCGTTTCGGTGGGACATTCTACCCTCCAGGTGATTAAAATTTTGAGGGTCGGTTCAGCCCCGCTATACCCTTCAGCCAGGTCTGTGTTTTTGTATTCGGATATTACTAAAGAGGTATTGTAGAAATTTTCACAGTGCCTCAAATACCTACCCAAAAATATCTAACAGCTCTCGGATATTTTGGTTTGTAGATCGTAGGAGGTATTAGAGTGATTTGGTCGTTGCTTCTAAACTAAAAGAAACGCCGATCTGCGAGTGTAGGCATTCGTCTTTTTCCAGAAATTAATTTACTATATCTTCGAGATTTTTTTTATTTTTTCAAATATCGCGTTTCTTTTGAAGTTTCCATATTTTTTTACATGTTAGACTTGCACGTTTTTAGAGGGGTTTGTCATCGATGATGTTTTATTTGTAATGGAAAATTTAACGGAAGTAAGAGAGAATATTTTCACTGGATTACGTCATCTTGTGAGTGGGTGATTTAATAGTAGATGAATAAGATACCATAAAGAAAATCAATAAGTTTATGCACTGCAAAAACACATTATATCTAAATAGTCACAAGGCAAGATGGTTTATGTCAGCTTTGGGGTATGAAAAAATTGGTGCGTGTACTTATGTAGGCGCGGCAGAAGTTATACTTCTTTGGCGTGATCGCAATAAAAATTGATATTCATATTTTCGTTAAAAATGTACGTTGATAAAATAAAACAGGATGTCTATAGGGAGATGATAAATATAGCTGGAAAAACATTTTTAAACAAAGGTTCGGTTATGTATTCATTTTACCTTTGTTCCATTTTCAAAAGTAACATTTTTAGTGCCTGCATAAAGTGACTTTTTAACTATTAAAGGGTTTTCTATTGTTGAATCGATAATTTAAAAAAATAAAAGTATTGAGGTTATTAACTGTCAAAAGTTGGAAGTGTTCCCGAATACCATATCAGAAATTGAGCATTTTAGTGACATAAAACTTGACAAAAGCGATTTTGCCTTGTTGCCCTAGATTCTATTGTTTCTGGACTCATATACGCGTGTGTCATACAATGGCTTTACAATGAGACATATTTGGAATTCATATGCTAATTAATAATTATAATCACGCTGATAACCTTGTTGAGCGTTTATATAATCACAGTAATTACAATCAATAATTGAAGAAAGTCACTTTACTACTTGAATGTTCCGTTTTTGACACTACTGTCTGAGTAGTGATGTAAAATGACCGATTTTTATGATAGTAACCAATTTGACCGGTTAATTACTCGGTAATTTATTTTTTTACGTCACTATATCAGAGTATTGGATTTTAGCATGGTTCAATTGAGTACAAAAAATAAATTTTAAGAGGTGTTATGTGTTTGGGTTTTATGTCTGCAGTGTTGATACGACGTAATTTTTGCGGGAAGATTATAAGATATTAGAATACAAAAAAAATAATGAAACATGCAAGACACGAATTAAACACAGATACCTCCTATATAGACATCAGATTTTATTTGATCAATGTACATCTTTAACGAAAATATGAATATCAATTATCGCGATCACACCAAAGAAGTATAACTTCTGTCACGCGTACATAAGTACACGCACCTATTTTTTAATTTATTTAACGACTTCATGCTGGGTTTCTAAGAATAGATTCAAGAATGTCGTTTGTTTTCAATTAAATGGAGCGGAGGTTTTTTTAAAAAAAATTCATTTAATTTTTATTAACTTATCTTTCTTTGCCTCTAATGTTTTTGTAATGAATGACGAAGATATGAAAGCATTCGAAGGCACACAAAATGGATACAGTTCGAGTATTTTGTGTGCATTAATAAATATATGTGGACCCGCATCTGTTTTATCCAATTAGAACCCCATTAAGATTCTGATTTGTTCATAAACTTCACTTTTAATCAATACCACCAATCTTTAAACAGTAAACACTTCGGGCTAAGATGCCGTCTCAACAAAACAGTTTTTTCTTCATACCCGGTCGAAAGTACGTCCTTTCGGCTTCGATTTTAAGGCAGAAAGTTTAACATTTATGCACTGTTGGAATTACTCGCACGCTATTTGTAACAGCGTTTTCCCGTGCACACTGATACGAAAGTCTGACTTTCGACCGGGTATAAAAAAATAGTATACACTACACGGCCAGAAATTTGACAGCTCAGCACTGCCCGACACATGATTAAAAAAAAAATAAATTTGAAAAAAATTATTGAGCAAGCCGAATTTGTAAGTATTTTTAACATAAGTTTGTAAAGAAAAAACTTCAAAATGTTTATTTGCCTTCCTGTAAATTGACATCTCGTGACATGCTGTAAAGAAATAATGGCGAATATCAGGTATTTTGATACAAAATATGTGTTTTTTGAAATTTTTAGGCAGCAAACCAAATTTTGTGAAGCTTAATGTTTAATCACAGCAAATAAAAACATTAATAAAATGAATTTTGCGACCACAGTTCGAAATTTCCGAATAGCAGATTTTACAATCTGAAGCTTCAGTCATCTTAAAAACATATTACTTAATGAGTAACATACGGTACTATAAATGGGGATGAGTGGTGAGCGAAAACAGCGATTGGCACTCGGGTGACGCCGAATCGAACAAGTAGGAACGTATATTTTAACTGTACTGACATGAAAAACATGTTACTTTTTATACATGGGCGTCAAAAAACATTTATTGGGTGTTTACCTGCTCACTGGAGAGTGAATTTACATAAAATATACATTTATCTATACACGATGTCTGTAAAAACGACCGACAACATTTTACACTAGACTCATGGCACGATATATTGATGAAATCCAATTGATTTATTTGCAAACTAGTTCTTTTTAATACTAGTAGCAATGTTTTAGATGGGCCTTGAAATTACTTGACGTTTCCATTACTTGTCAATTACAAACCCTCAGCTTTCAGTGTCTCACGTTCTAGTTAGAAAAACTCGGTAAAAGTTTCGATTCGATTTTTAGTTTGTTATTAAAATTATTAAAATGGTGCGTGTGCTTAATATGTACAGCAGTTATACTTCAGTGGTCTAATCGCGGTAATTGATATTCACATTTTCGTTAAAGATGTACATTGATAAAATAAAATACTATTGAATCCATAATTAAAAAGAAAAACAAGTATTGAGATTATGTAACTGTCAAAAGTTGTTAACAGCACTATATAGCTTTTAAGAAGTTCCGTTCGATGTCGCTAGTATAACCTACTTTGTTGTTTTGAGAATAACTATCACAAATACAAAGTAAAACTATACTGCATCAAAGAGTTAACTTCATCGACGATTTCAGTGCTTAAAATCGGTAATAAATTATTCATTTACTAGCTAACTGTAAACGTAGAGCTATTATGAAAATTTAAGTAGATAGCACCCCAGGCTTTTTACAGTAATAAGCTAATTTTGTTGTCAAATTATTTTGCATTTTTTAGTTCATAAAAGCGTGTTGTTTTAGTTTTCTTAAACTCTAATTTTATTTGTGTACACTCGATGCGAGAACATACGGTATATTGTATAAAATAAAATATGAGGTTCTATTAATGGATCAAATTACGCTGGTTATTATTATGTATCTATGAATAAAATTCAATGAAAAAACGAATAACCAACATGGATAATTTATTTGTAAGGTGGATGATTTATGGGTTTTCCAATAACGAAATCCTCGACACCCTTTTGTCATCCGAGAACTAGCGCGCTATTTAAACTTACATATTTTTCATTTTATATGAGGATCGAAGTACAATCATTTGTTTTCTACATTTTTTCAACTTGAAATTGTTTGTTTTGGTTTAGTGTTTGTGGGGACGGTTTTTAAGTTTCACTGTAACAACAATGTTCGGCTTTCATCGTATATGTTATCGGAAATTTAAATTAAATATTTTATTATACTATATTAGTCTCGAAAAGTTAACCCTATAATAAATACTATGAAACCCCATAATCTGTAAAAAAATAATCTTTTTATTTTTTATACCCGCAGTAAAATCTATTTTAAATGTTGTCTACTTGAGCTAAGATTATTGACTCAGCTTTAAAAAAAAGATAAATTTATTTTTTAACAAAAGATGTTAATACGGATTTCGATCTTTTATTTTTTGCTACCTGAAGATTGTTTTTTAAAAATAACAAATATAGTGTCTATATATACAGAGCGATTTAAAAGTACTATTCGCAAGGTTGAAATCGTCGATAAAGCTGACTCTTCGATGCAATACAGTTTTACTTTGTATTCATAGATAACACGTCTCATTTCTCTGTTACAATGTACTGATGGAGTTGTCCACCTATTATCCAAAGTAAATAAGTGCTACTCGAATTGAACAGGCTAACTTTTAACCAGAAGCGTAGCGTGCCTTGGCGGGCCCCGTATAAAAATTAGTTTGGGGGTCCTTCCCCCATTGAAGTAAATGATTTAAACGGGGAAATCCCGCAGCCCGCGATAACCGACGTAGGGTGTTGCCAACTTTTGAACGCACGCTTTACGCGGGAAAAAAAGAAATTGCTTTTTTTGACTTTTGTCATTTCTGAAATAAAAAAAAATTGGGAAGTTTTTATTAATTTTTGCTGACGCACGTTGGGGGCCCCCGTGGCCCGGGGGCCCCGTATAATTGATACGGCAGATACGGCGGTAGCTACGCCCCTGCTTTTAACTATATTTATCATCTCCCTAGGGCCTGACATCGTATTTTATATTATTCAATGTAAGATGACGAAAATGTGAATACCAATTATTGCGATCACATCAATGAACTATAACTTCTGCTGCGCGTACATGGTAAACGCACCATGTTTTTTTACAAAATGAAGAATCATGAAACTGTTTTCTTTAATATTAACTTTCATTATAAATCTTTCCACAGCTAATTCAAACTTCAGAAACAATTTCTTCGAATACTTTGCCACCTCTCAGACCACCTGAAGAAGCGACATATTTTACTAATTACTGTCTTGAGACCAGAAAAACAAACACCACTGTTTTCACAAATTCACCCAACCGTGAAATGTCTGCAAAAACTCTACATCTTTGTTCTGTGCACACAATTTTACCTGTCGACCCGGCGGTCGTGTGTGTGTTTTATTCTCCCTTTTTTTTTTGTAAATTACACATATTTGCACCTCAGTTTACCTTTCCAGTTAGTCAATTTGAAGTGAGCGTATCTTTTTAAGAGAGAATATGAAGCGTTGTTTGGGGTGCGAGCAAGGAGCGGCTTAGACGCAGCAGATCGCCGCTGGCGGCACCTCGACGGTTTTGTTCGCTGCACTTGGAACGCGCGCAGATGCTTTGAGGAACATATTATATATGTACATACACACATGTCTACAAAGCACACATTATTATGTCTGTACATTATATGTTATGTTATAATATGTATATAGTATAGTGTTTCGAGTACAGTTTGGCCAATTTCGCGTACATTTTTTGTGCAGGGCATTTGGGGTTCAGGCCCACGGGCCTCCACGAATTAGGGGCCCTCGCAAAATGTTGCATAATTCAATTTCTGAAAAAGTACACTGGATATCATTTATAACGATCTCGGTTGTAACGACTTTTTGGTTACAGCGACGTAACACATAAGTTCCTTGAATTCAAAGTATAATTTTAGAGGAAGATAATTTGGCTGTAGCGACTTCGGATGTAACGCCGATTTCGGGTATAGCGACTAGTTTTACTGTGCCATTTGTAACAAGTTCCTTAAAAATGCCATGCAGATGTTGCGACCGAGTCAACACACAAAGACCGAGTGAACAGTGAAGTAAAGACAATATAGTCATCGAAAGAGTTATGAAAATGGAACACACTTTACATCGTACGTTAGCTGAAACAATGCGATTATTACCGATTTTGTTTTAAATAGCCATGTGTAAAATGTGTGTAGTATTATTACAACTCGAAGTGAACAGACTAACTTTTAACTGTAGTTATCATCTCCCTAGACATCCTATTTTATTTTAATCAATGTACATCTTTAACGAAACTGTGAATATCAATTATCGCGATCACGCCAAGTATAACTTCTGCCGCACCACTCTTTTTTATTAACATTTTTATGACCATTTAAAAATCTAAATTAAATGAATCTGAGCTAACTGTAGTAAGTTTTATAACTGTGTTTCGAACTTCAACAACTGCATTATTTAATCAATAACTGACTTTTTTATCTGTGTATAACGTCCTCAGTATAAATTGTCACAAAGCAGTCATATTTTACGTAGCTTTACCTAAAACACATAATTTGCATTGATTTTTCACTTGGCACTTGGTATCTTGTGATTTTTCGCTAAGTTTACTGGTTCAAAAGTTTTTCGAGTATAAAGTTTAAACTTTAACCTCGGATAACTTTTGAACCAGTAAACTTGGCGAAAAATTACAAGATATCTTTTCTGTAGAGCGTTAAATTCTCTATGTATTTTATATGTATGTCTCATTTTTGTAAATTCATTTGTCCCCAAGTTTTAAAATTTGGAAGAGAAAAAGGAGTTTTCCACATGTTATTTTCCATAAGAAACTTCGGTTGGATTGCGGACTATCTTATAGAGTTAATATTAAGAACTCAAATTTTTAGAGATTTTTTTTAATCAATTTGGAAACTTTTGACCCCCTAGAAGCATAGAAATTCGACAATACACCTGTTAAGGGCCACCCTAATATATATAATATATATATATATATATATATATATCTCAAATAGTGAATTTGGTGAAAGTATGTTTATTTGTAATTGAATGCTCTTTGGAAGTATTTTTTGCAAGTCAGCAAATAAGTTCACCTGTGCATTTATGCCATGTTCAGCTCTATAGCGACGTGCGCCATTCCGTATTGGGTCAACTGTACACTATAAGCGTTGTAGTTGTAAGCGAAGACTTTCCGACTCTTCGCTCGCACACTAGTTTTCAGTTCGGTCGCTAAACTTCGACAGTGTCGGTCGTTGTTTTCAATGCGCGCGTGTTTTCAATTAAACATTTGAACAGCGATAAGTCACGCTTTTGTTTCTTGTATTATTGAAGTGGATTTTTAATCTAATTAATTACATTGTACTTTAAGTTCATTAATAAAGTTCAGTTGGATTACAAAAATGTGTAAATTTGGTTTATTGCTTGTTGCGTTTTTGTGCGCTTTTGAAATTGGTGAGCTATATTCGATTTATTTTTTGTTATTGTGTGATTTACATACTTCGGTTGTAATTGTTCTTTTAATCCCCCGGTTTTATTTTTAATTGCAATTAAAAGAGACGATATTGCCGCGAAAAAATGCATCGTGAAATATCAACGTACAATATAATAAATACGCTCCTAAAATCAGAGACGATTTTACCATCCATTTAGGTGGCGCCCTAGGTTTTAGGCGCCACGTTACGATTGGCGCAAAATAGTAGGATCAGAATGCAAACGTGACATATAACATTTTTGGGGCTACTGTTCCGGCAAACAAACATGTAACAAAAAGAGCAGCGTTTTCCTTAAAGCCTATTGAAAGATCGAAAAATTTTAATCCGTTGAGGCCTTTTCAGGGAATGGAACAGTTTCAAGTTTATTAAATTTAAAATGTATATTGGTGAACAAATTCAGTTCGACTTGTCGTTTGTAATGCTCGTGGACAGAGTCAAATTGATCGAAAATACTGTGTTTTTGTGCGGTAAAAAAATAAACGCCTGGCGCATTTTTGAACTCCAAGATCAAAGTAATAAAATATTTGCAGTTGTGAAATCGTCAATTTTAGAAGTCAAAATTTACAAGTTTTGAAATTTTTTTTAATAATTGTAGATCTAGACTTCTTATTTTGCCAGTTTGAAATAAATTTTAATTTGTGGCCAGATGCCCGTATATCCGTGACCTTAAGGCAAAATCGCTTATGTCATTATTTTTCTGATAAATCAAATAGATTTTTTTTAAAGTGAGTTTGGTATAAAATTGTATAGTAGTTTTAGAGTTGATTAAGATTTAAAATGGATATTGATTAATGAATTTCGTTTGCCGCTCGAGTGGTAAGAAAGTGCCGCTGGGTAGTGCTGTCTCTTTTCATTGCAAAAAATAAATGACAAGATCACACTGAATTATGTTGTCGATTTTGTTAGTAAGGTGTTTTGCGTCAATATTAAAAACACGACTCTGTGAAAAAACACGAATAGACACTGATGATCTTAGCTGTCGAGCGTCTATAATCAATAAACATGAGGTATCAGTATTCATATGCTCGTGATAATTATATTGTAGACGCTCGACAGCGTAAGTAATTAGCGACAATAAGATGCAGTTTCATCTTCTTTTTGATGAAATCAAATGTTTTGTTATTAAAAGCTTTTATTCAACTTCACGTCATGTTTGTCAGTCCGTCCGTCAGTCAGTTCGTTTACCCAAATTTTCTTTTGAACTACGTATAAACACGTTATAGCAACGAGACATCTATACTTTCATTTCGAGATTTTTGGATGTTTTAGATGACACCAATAGTTTACCAATTACCTCGTAAATTCTAGAATACTGAACTTCGCAATGTAAGCGGCATAATTCTCATGCGTGTATGTTTTACATTTGTTTCGTCGCTCCATTTAACGAACCGTACTATAATGACTAGTATAATAACATACCTACTATTTTAAAATCGTAGGTATAAAACTATGTTTTTTGATTTTTTTGGACAGATTTTGACGAAATTCGGTACACTGTTAAATACAAACTTAAAATATGGCGTGCCTCTTTTTTATGAATAAGTTTGTCGGTTAGGATAAGATTTCTATCAAAATCGACTTTAACACTAAACGCACCGAGATTAACTATACCTATATTTTTAACGGAACTGCGGTCAAATTACCGCTTTTTAGATAAGATTTTATCAGATTTCAAACATAAAATATAATTAAATCTGTAATATTAATTGCATATATTTAATTGAAAAGTCATGACGTCAAATGTGTAAAAAAACTAAAAAAACACGCTTTAATAGCAAACCGAACTAAAAGTAAAAAAAAAAATTTTTATCGTAAAAAAGCGTGGGGTGCTTGGTATCAACTGGTATAAATATTTAATTTGTAACTATTTGTAAAAGTAGAGTTAGTATAAAAATAGTAATATAAAGCACCCCACGCTTTTTTACAATAAAAAAATATTTTTTAGTTTTTAATTCGGTTTTTTTAAACTATTATTTATTTTTTAGTTTTATTTTTTTACTCCCATGATCCTGGTCAGGATAATGGGACAAACTTAATAAAATTATTGTATTGTCATGGGTCCTTGATAAGTGTGCAAATTTTCAGTTTAATCTGACGTTTTGAAGTGGGTGAATTTCACGTTCAAAGGTTCCGTTACAAACATACAGGTGAAGCTAACAAACCGATAACATTTTATGGGAATTTTCTAATCAAAAGTTCAGTGTTAACGCGAACGAAGCCACTGCTGATCATCTGACATTAGCCACTTCGCCTTACGACACTCTAGAAATCATTTCGAAAACATCTTCAGTACAGTTTTCTGTGCATTCGTCGGCGATAAATATCAGTTACAGAGCGCGGCGCTGTGCCCACATACAAATATAAATGTTCCGAATATTTGTATGAAAACGGGCACCCGGCTCCGCGCTTATATCACAGTTTATTTTTAATGTTGAACCGCTTTAACTCGCACAGTTAAAATAGATTTCGAGCGATGATTGCTCTTGGCTCGGGCCATCTGGTGAATGATTATTGTGTTTATACAGACGTCACTTTTTTCGTATCTTTTTAATTAATGCATCCAAGGGTTGAATGACGTCACTCTGTACCTATTATGCTATTGCACATATCGTAGGGGCAGTCAAAATACGAATGATCTTTTATTATTTTTACAAGTTAATGTATCCGGACTTGCTTAAGACAAACGTTTGTTTATTTTTTAATTATGAAAAATAATTTCCAACCACTTGGGCGACAGGACCATTCCAATTTCAAAAATGTTGACATTAGTTATATTATAATAAACTAGCGGTTTGCACGCGGCTTCGTTCGCGTGGTATAGTAGATATATTGTATCCGGTTAAATTCTTTTATATAAAATCCACCCCCACGTTCCGTTCAGGTAGTGTGCTCAAAAGACCGTCGAACATGTATTTCTTTTTTAATTTAAGTAATTTCAGAGATACATCGTATCCTTTATGAAGGTTTCCATCACCCTGTTCACCCCCATAAGGGCTATTTTTGCAATAAAAAAATGAAAGGATTACCTTTTGAAAAAAAAGTGTACCTAACATCTCTGCTATTTCCTGGTACCCGAGTTTGATTGTAGAAAAGAAAAATATAAAAAATTAAGAAAAAGACCACCCAATATAGTTGGATGTGCAGGAGAAAGATAGAAGAAAGACGACTGGTGTAAAGTCTATACGGCTAAATAAAATCACGTGAAACAAATGAAGGTTGTGCGCCTTTCGATATTTGAGTAATTACTTATGAAATTATATATTTACATCGTCTATTACTGTAATTTTAATTTTCATCGCTCAATTACGTTTATTTTTATTAATACTCTGCAGTCGACTCTATTGACAGCTATACATACGAAGAGACGTTTTCGTATACATATATGCTTATAACAAAGAACCACTGAACCGATTACCATGAGATTTTTTTTGTTTTTTGACATAATTTTGGGAATGTTTTAAGCTATTGATTTTCGAGTTGATTAACACCATTTTGCGAAGTTCTAGAGTATAAACGTTTTAAGTTAAACAAATCTACGACATCGCTCGACAACGGCAATTGTTTTCACTGAAAATTCAAACTATTTTTTTTCTTAAATCATTTTCAGAACGTCGAATCGAAAATTTCAGAAGCGTTACTTTATGAAATTTCAGAATATTTTCAACAGTTCTATTAGCCATTAGTCGAAGCTGTCAAATTTCACACATTGGCAACCGGATGTGTAATTTCAGAGCGTTGGCATTTGGAACACAGCTGTTATTGCACAAGCACTTACGATTTTTGTGAAAAATAAATGAGTTATTTGTGATAAACTATAGCAGTTCTGTCCATTATATATTATTAGTAATGAAATATTGCCGACAAATGAATAAATAAAATTATTTTAGTAAAAAATAAACATCATTGACCTCTTTCTGGAGCACAAGCAAAATGCATAATATTATTATGTCGTATGTAAATTTTCGGAATGCACACAATTCTATAAATACGTGCTGAGTTGTTTGTGAGTTCTGTACTTTATCAAAGCGCTCATCTGCCTACTTCGCTGAATAATTGAGCTTAGTTAACCATTTAAGTTTTTCTTTCTTATTTATTAGAGCGGCCTGGTCCGGTTTCGCACGGGTAGGACTAATTATCTATAACCATAAAAGATGAGAATCATTATCATAAAATTCTCAATGTGTATTGAATTAGCGCGAATTCAGTCGCTTTTAATTGTGAAGAAAAATCAAAATTCCCGAAAAACAAAAAAAAAATCTGCAGTTGATCGCTACCAAACTTCACAGAATCACTCGCTGGGCTGATTTGAAGATTGTCTGAAAATTTCTTTAAAATCGGTCCAGCCGTTTTGGACTCCAAAACAGTTGGACCGATTTTGAAAAAAAAAATTCAGGCAATCTTCAGATCAGCCCAGCGGGTGATCCTGTGAAGTTTGGTGGCGATTGGATTAACATAAAAATCACAATTTCATGCAACAGTTTGACACTGAACTAGAAATAGCTGCAGGCCAACACTGATCATAAATCGTAGCACAATAAAAAAAAATTCCGCAATAATTTAAGAGATACAATCTGCATTTGTTGTTGTCAGACACATATTTTTATCATTCCGAGTTACGAAAGTTCATTGCCAATATCATTTCATTTAAAAAAAATAGTTGGTGTCATTTTTTTAAGGGGTGGGTAAAACATAGACGTTAATGTCCACAAAGTTTGAAGAACACCTGTGTTTAAAAATCGATGTCAACATTGGCAGTCTTTAAAAAAATAACGATCTCTTAGGTTCTTTTGCGCATACGGTAAGACTGTTTTGCAATTTGAGTTCCTAACCCGTTTAGGACCGACTGATTCTCATTTCTCATCCCTGTAGTCATTCGATAGTCGCGTGTTCTTCAAACGAATTTTGTTTAGAAATTCGATATTTTTTTTTTATTAATAATAATATCATACTACTTATATCATACACTGATTATGCGGAATTAAATCGAGGGTATAAATTGCTAATTAATCAGATAACATTAATTAAAGCTACCGTCAAAATCTTTGTTTGAATCCCACGTTGATTTTGAAGCGAGAGGTTTGTGTTCGTTACATTAATTTTTTACATACGCCCATGCAATTTTAGAACTTAACTAGAATGAATGAATGATTGCAAATTATAGATGTTCGACAATTGAGGCAATAAGCGTCTATTTTTTAAGTTATAGAGTTTCGTCTCTATAGTACAATTCTACCTGCATGGTCAAATAATATAGTACCTACCTAAGTTAACTAAAAATATTTTGAAGTGAATGAATTGACAGCTGACCGAACTACGCCCCATTGTAAAATTACCGACAATTGGAAATCAGTGTAATCCATGGTTCGTCCTTTTCAAAGTGAAGCCTCATAGGATGAGCACACCTGTCTTCGAGCGCATGCCCAACATCCGGACAAACGTTTCTCCAGGCACAAAACAAAACGACTTACGTCACATTTCTCGGTAAAATAAATATTTCCTTGCTGTGTGCCTATCTGTCGAGGACGGAACAAATATGAATTCAACTTCACAAAGTATCGAATACTAAAAATGACGAAGTTATACGGTTGTAATTTTAAACAGACAGACATGAGAGGAATCCTATCAGGGTTCTGTTTTTTCATCGGATGCACGGAACCCTAAAAAATTGAGTTTTTCGTCTCCGTCACTATGGAAATGGCAACTTCCATTACGTTTTAAATATATCCGTTTAACTAACCGACTCGTTTATTACATCGTTTCCATAGTTTTCAAGCTCTCATTCGAGAACTGGTAAAAGTATCAATTGAATTTGCGACTTATTAGAAAAGATAAACAATTGAAAATATGCAAAGTTTCGACATGAGCGATTTTGCTTTGTGACCGTAGATATACCATTGTGTATTGTTCACAAAATACATAGAGTATGCATTGCTATGTAAGCAATTGCGTTTCCCTAATGCAGTGTCGAAACTCGTGCTTCACAAAAATAGGTACCAATAACTTTTCTGGTATTAAGGGCTCTACTTCCTGTCACTTATGGTCCTTAATATAGTCAAACGAGCTGCACGATAAGTCAGTATGTGTCAGCCATCTTATAAACAAGGCGAAATAAAATAATACAGTGAGATTTCGCTTAACGCTGTTTCAGTATTACGCGGTGTCTAAAAAAAAAAGTTTAGCCACTATAGCGTAAATTAATTATGGATCAGTTTAAACAAAATGATTCAAATGTTGATAAAAGTTCAATGGCAAGTATCATTGATGCAATATCTTGCTATCGACAACAGTTTATTGAACGAAACAGAAAAAGACAAACGACATTAGATAACTTCTTCACAAAAAACAGAATATGTCAAATGAGGAACCTTCCTCATCACAAACATAACTTCTTACTTGAACTTTTATTTGATTTTCAATAATGTTTTAGGAACAAAAGTCGATATTAGCAATAAATAAATCTATAATTAATGTGATAAAAAAGTATTTAACAATAAATGTTACAAAATTATTTTTTATTCGTCTACGATGTCCTGTTCAAATACTTGGGTAAAGGCTATTGTTAATCAATATATTACTACCTTCCTATAAATATTGGTGGTGAAAATTTCCGTTAGTTAATCCAATATTTTATGCCGCGTTCTTAAATTTAAGTATGTGAGACGTTTTATATCTCTGTCAATCCGTTTAATAATAAAAAGGATGTACTTAACTTTTTAAAGAGGATTACAAGAGTCATAATCTGTTTGTATTCATCACAATAATCAAGATTCACATCTTTGTCGGTATCTTGGCGCAGACCAGTCATTATAACATTTTGTCACATTTAAACTGAACACGCATTTTGTATTATACGTGTTCATTATACAAATACGTTTAATTTTATACGAATAACTAGCTGTCTGATCCGGATTCGCCCCGAGCGTAATAAAATACAGTTTTTTAACGCGGGAGATACGTTCCAATAACTTCCTGCGCTATGCGAAACATCCTAAACGAAGTCATCGTACGATGGCATAAGTGAAACAGAACCGAGAATAAGAAAATCTGTTCGTTTTTGCTTGTTTAATTTTGTAACATTTATTGTAAAAATACTTTTTTATCATATTAATTATAAATTTATTTATTGCTAATATCGATTTTTGTTCATAAGACATTTATGAAAATCAAATCAAAGTTCGAGAAAGGAGTGATGTTTGTGATGAGAAAGGTTCGTCATTTAACATATTTTGTTTTTTGTGAAGAAGTCATTTAATGTCGTTTGCCTTTTTCTGTTTCGTTCGTAAGCTGTTGTCGATAGCAAGATATTGCATTAATGACACTTCGAGTTGCCTTTGAATTTTTATCAACAATTGAATCATTTTGTATAAACTGATCCATAATTTACGTTATAGTGGCTATTTTTTTAGAAACCGATTAATACTGAAACTAATAATAAGCAAGGTCTTACTGTATTATAAATTGATGGGTTACGTGTAATGGCCTATGACATGCCAATATGTAACGCAATTGCTTTTGGTTTGAGCTGCTACTGTACTAATAATCAGCATCCAACTAGTAAACATTTATTTATTATTCTTGAAAGTTTCAGTCACCGTTGATTATTTTGATTGACGATATGTGTAATGGCGTCGAATGTCTGAAGTAGAAGTCTCGACAGGGAATCAGAAAAGAAAGAAGGGAAAAAACACGTCGAAAATATTTATTTTCTTTTTTTTTGTCGGAGAGCAGTGGCTCATATCCTTTACTAATCACGAATGACTACATGATCGTGCACTTTGTAACGAACGAAGGGGATTCAATACATAAATCATGTCGAAAAATGTCATTGTAGTACAACGCCTCATCGTGAGTTCGGAATAACACTTCACGCTCTGCAATGCTGCCTCACATCACATAGTTACGTATTTATGTGCAGTATCACGCTAGGGTAACCCCGTCGGTAAATTTAGTCAAATTAATCTAGCATTAAAATGTACCTAAATACACGACACATCAGCCACTTAAAAAAACCTTGCTGGAATTCTTAGCCACTATAACGTAAATTATTATAAATCATTCAAATGTTGATACAAGTTCAAAGGCAAGACGAAGTGTCATTGATGCATTATCTTGCTATCGACAACAGCTCGCTGAACGAAACAGAAAAAGGCAAACGACATTAGATAACTTCTTCACAAAAAAACACAAAATATATCAAATGAAGAACCTTCCTCATCACAAACAACTCCTTACTCGAATTTTTGTTTGATTTTCATAAATGTTTTATGAACAAAACTCGATATTTACAATAATTGTTACAAAATTAATTATTTGCGTAATAAAAATGATAGTAAATTAAACTAAGTGACATATTTAATAATTTTGTGACAATTTCTACTGAACTATTTCGAAAAAAAATGAGGCCACGTATACCCAGCATCTCTCTTTGGTGCTGCCTCTTTCAAACATTTTTTAACTGGCAAAAGTTAATCTTTTTTACGTTAAATATGTATATTTTGTTGATCAGACTTTCGCCACTGCACGAACAAAATATTTTAACAATGTTTTTGAAGTTTGTTTAAAAAACGATAACGTTTTTACGCAATCAACAAAAACAGACTGTTGTTTTCTTTATTTGATCAGATTGTAGTATCTGCAGCAGCACTGTTTATTTCACAATTAATATAAATTTGTTATCTCTAAGGATGGGTTTGAGCGCGTGTAATGAGGCTCTGTATTGAAAATGTATATACAGATTTTTTTTCTGGTATTACGTTAAAATAGTTATTTCATAAGTACATGCACCACTTAAGTTTAGTAATGCTGGGTTACACAAAACATTGTCAAAAAATTGGATCTGACAATGACCTTAGATTGTGATAATATAATTAGTTTTCATACATGCAAGAGCAGTCTTATTCGTATTCAAACTCCCTGTCATGTACCTACAACATTAGAATTTATTCACACAAAAATAAATGCTTGATTTACACAGAAAAAGTTCGTTTTTCAAGTCAAATTTTGATTAAAATGCGTAGTAAAAAAAACCCGGGTCGCAGTGCCAAAACCCTGCCGACAATATAGTGTATTTGCTTGTATAGGGCCATGTGGTTTTATACTTTTATTATGTGAAATTAAGTTTGTTTTTGGGCAAAATAAAAAATTTAACCCCTTAATACACCCCTTAAAATAACATTTTTTGTTTAATTGTAATATTATTATCAATCTAACGTCTACACCAAATTAAATACACCCTTCAATAAATAAGTCACTATCTGCAAACTAGTGTTTTCATAAAATTTGTAAATCCGGTCCTGTCGGGCCGATTTTATTAAAATTGTGGGGAAACTTTTTAATCACTACCAAAGGGTTAAATTTCAATTTTGAAACGATTCGGAGAATTTTTTCGGTAGTTTGGGGCCCAAAAACAGTTTTCAACCCCTAAAAACTACCCTTAAAATAGCCCGATTAGGCCCATTTTAAATAGGCTTCTTGCGGTGATGGATTTCAACATGTGGCCCAAATTTCGTTGAAATCAATTAACTCTTTCGAAAGTTATCGCGCGTACACATATATAAATATATATATATATAAATATATATATATATATATATATATATATATATATATATATATATATATATAAATATATAAATATATATATATAAATATATATATAAATATATATATATACATATATATATATAAACATTTTTAAAAATGGTGCCAAAGTGTTTAGGAGGTTATGAAACGTCGAGAAATTTTGGTCCGACCCCTAGGTCCCGCCATCCGACCAACGCCAATAGTGTATGTTGCCTTATGGCAAATACACTAATTATGCAAAAAAATATGTTAAATACACGTGTAAGACGTGGTAAAATTTTTTTTTTCTTTTTCTTTTACTCATATATTATAAATATAAATAAATATAATATATAATAAATATAATATCGTATCGTGAACGATGACATACAACATCGCATATATACATACTGTATTGAGTCTTACGGTCAATACAGTATAATAGTAGTTATATAATTTTTTGTCAGGATAACCACATACCATACGTAAACACATATTATTGTCAGGACTTGTCAGGATCCTTGCGATTGCCGAGACGTGAGGTCAGATTCCAGCGGTCATCAACATGTTCCTGTCATAAAACGCATATGAGTATTCATAGATTCAAACAACATATTATATCATCATAGTTAATTATTTATTATATACATTATGACCCAATTACGACTCTATACAGTTATCTGTTATCACCACACATACAAGGCAACAGTACATTTAAACCGTTGCCATGGACACAGTACTTTTAAACTGTTGTCAACTATCATCCAAGGCAGAGCAGTATCCAACTGATGCCATAGACACAGTACCTTTAAACTGTTGTCAGCATTCATCCAAGGCAGAGCAGTATCCAACTGATGCCATAGACACAGTACCTTCAAACTGTTGTCAGCATTCACACAAACAGAAATTATCGTTACGACATGGTATCACAACCATTTGCCGATATACACTTTTCTCATCCCTAATATGGTCATATCACATAGGCCCATGATCATGTATTAACTTCATATGAAATACTCATTAAGCTTGCATTCGCAAACATTATAAATCTATGATAAATACTCAGTAGGCTTGGAGACCTACCTTAATTACTGGAAATGCTGGCACAATATCACAATACAATTTACACAGATTAATTACAATTATTATTGAAATATAACACATTCTGAATAGAATAATATGCAAAGACAAGCACAACTGTTCACTTCCAAATCTCATCAGTAACTGTTAAGCGTCTCCGAACTGCCCCTTCGTCTTTCTGCCCTTTTCAAGTACATCGTTACATTTTTAACTAATAATTTATTATTTCTGAGAACCGTATCCATCTACGACCTCACGCATACAGAACAGACCATCTCTGTGTAATGTCTGTCAACGTGTTCTTTATTATCTAACGTTTGCTAATTTTACATCTTAAGTGCTGGGAACAACTATATTTAGAGAAAATATTACTTTTACCAACATCAAAAATAATATTATCTTACATTCGGCCATCCTGCATTGACCTTCGCCCCGAAGGTCGCCCGTTTCCATCCTCGATTAAAAATAAAAATGCTGCTCTCCTATTGCTCCATATCATTAATGAATTGAAATATCTACAATTGAACTACGTTACTCATCAAATGGCACTCCTCAGGTCGAAAACATTTTGGATGTCACTGTTTTATGCATCATTGCAAATATGATACTATAAGTGTGTCAGGTATAAACTATCCTACAAATGCATGCGTATATTCTAAGCCGCAGGGGGTGAATCCTTTTTCTTAAGGGATGGTGCACTGTGTTTCACATTCGTTTATAATTATTGGGTCAATTCTTAACTTTCGCTATTTTTCTGTCAATCGAACTTTAACTCTTTATGACTATTTCGATAACGCGTTACCAAACTTCTTTAAACCTCAAAGATTATGTGATGAAACATAATTTTTTAACGAATTTTCGTTAACTTCAACCTGTTGTTTGTTAACAGTCGCAACCCATACAGCATGGTTTTTACTTTCCGTGATCATTACTTCATTATCTGTTATAATTTTTCTAATATTGTTCTTGTAAAAAGCTACTAATTTTTGTCAAACCTCAAAAATTATGTGGTGAAACATAATCTTCCATCAAACTTCGATAGCTCCCACTAATGCATTACCAATATTCGAAACAATTAACGCATGACTTTTAATTATCATAATCCTTAATTGATTTCCTCTTATGGTTTTTACAACCAACTGAACTTTACGAAACTTTTTCAAACTCAAAAATTATGTAGTGAAACATAAATTTTCCTCAAGTTTCTTTGACGTCAACTAATTAGTTATCATCAAACATGACAAATACAACATGTCCTATAACTGTCTTAACCAACAAACGGTTTTCTTCTATGATTTTGCTAATACAGTTACGATAGGCCGTTGGGAATTTTTGCTAAACCTCAAAGTTTATGTATTGAAACATACATTTTTCAAAGTCGAGACGACTTCCTCCTTAATACGGACATTAAGTGCTTCACATTTTCGTTCTATAAACTATTTCTTTCATTCCTATTCATAGTACAACACCTAACACTGATAAAATCATTCCGGAATCAAACCGAAAACTTCACTAACGAATTCTATCTTGTCACATTTCTAAACTGTAATACTCCTGTATCAAATTTTTGTTCTGTAAACTTTTACTTTACTCTCTATTCAGTGCACCTTAAATACTGATATAAATATTTCGGGATCGAAACGAAATAATTATATCTAATGGAATTTCTAAAATTAGCATCGTAGCGTTGGTTTTAATATTTCCTGTATTCAATTTCATTTTGCGAACTATTATATCCCTATTCACAGTGCAACACCAAACACTGATAAAGTCATTTCGGAATCAAACCGAAAACTTTGCTATTAAACAAATCGTATCTAATCGTGTTTCCAAGTCTAGCATCGTAGCGTAGACTTAACTTTAAATATTTCCTATATCAAATTTTTTATTCTGTAACCCGTTACATCTCCGTTCATGATGCAACATTAAATACTGATAAGAATATTTCGGGATCGAACCGAAATAATTGGTATTAAACAAACTGTATATATTCGAATTTCCAAGACTAGTATCGTGACGTTGGCTTAAATATTTCCTGTATCAAATTTTTATTCTGTAACCCGTTACATCTCCATTCATGATGCAACATTAAATACTGATAAACATATTCCAGACTCGAACTGGAATAATTGTTATCAACAAACTTGTATTTTAATCGTAGCCACTATCAAAACTTGATCAAACTTCAATAAGTGTCACAACTCACATCGCTACACAAAGCTGTAAGTTAAACCTCATGTCTTGCAAATACTTAAATGATAATCCATCTAATTTATCAAATCTCATTACTGCTTCATATAATCGCTTTCCATCTTAATATTCCAGCAAAAAAAATAAATTAACTTGCATCAATCAAATTTACTTTTTCATATCAATTACGTAAACAAACTTAATTTTGTTTTACAACTGTAAAACTTAATTCTCAGTATTCAAACTCCTTGAAAATTAAATAATCGATATTGCAAACAAACATGTGCTAAGTATCTATGAAGGGTAAGTCATAAAAAAAACCTTTACACGTTCTTTTCATTTCAAGTGCTGTCATAAATTTTCAAATCTGTGTAAAATTGTGCATATTATCTCTGTGTGCATTTAAAAACATTTCAAAAACAAAATATCAAACAACCTTTTTAGCCATTTCCAACATATGTAAAAAAATGCTCTCCAGACATTACATAATTCGAACTTACACATCTTGACCTGACCATCACGTCTGACAAATTTTATCCAATATTCAAACTCACAAAAGTTAGGGCTGTGTTAAACCACAAATTCAAAATAGAACAATTATACAACATCATAACTGATTAAAGTTATAATTGTTACAATTTCTTATTATGCATATTAGAAAACACCTCGCGAGGGGTGTGTTCCATCCCACTTCTGATATTGTAAGACGTGGTAAAATTTTTTTTTTCTTTTTCTTTTACTCATATATTATAAATATAAATAAATATAATATATAATAAATATAATATCGTATCGTGAACGATGACATACAACATCGCATATATACATACTGTATTGAGTCTTACGGTCAATACAGTATAATAGTAGTTATATAATTTTTTGTCAGGATAACCACATACCATACGTAAACACATATTATTGTCAGGACTTGTCAGGATCCTTGCGATTGCCGAGACGTGAGGTCAGATTCCAGCGGTCATCAACATGTTCCTGTCATAAAACGCATATGAGTATTCATAGATTCAAACAACATATTATATCATCATAGTTAATTATTTATTATATACATTATGACCCAATTACGACTCTATACAGTTATCTGTTATCACCACACATACAAGGCAACAGTACATTTAAACCGTTGCCATGGACACAGTACTTTTAAACTGTTGTCAACTATCATCCAAGGCAGAGCAGTATCCAACTGATGCCATAGACACAGTACCTTTAAACTGTTGTCAGCATTCATCCAAGGCAGAGCAGTATCCAACTGATGCCATAGACACAGTACCTTCAAACTGTTGTCAGCATTCACACAAACAGAAATTATCGTTACGACATGGTATCACAACCATTTGCCGATATACACTTTTCTCATCCCTAATATGGTCATATCACATAGGCCCATGATCATGTATTAACTTCATATGAAATACTCATTAAGCTTGCATTCGCAAACATTATAAATCTATGATAAATACTCAGTAGGCTTGGAGACCTACCTTAATTACTGGAAATGCTGGCACAATATCACAATACAATTTACACAGATTAATTACAATTATTATTGAAATATAACACATTCTGAATAGAATAATATGCAAAGACAAGCACAACTGTTCACTTCCAAATCTCATCAGTAACTGTTAAGCGTCTCCGAACTGCCCCTTCGTCTTTCTGCCCTTTTCAAGTACATCGTTACATTTTTAACTAATAATTTATTATTTCTGAGAACCGTATCCATCTACGACCTCACGCATACAGAACAGACCATCTCTGTGTAATGTCTGTCAACGTGTTCTTTATTATCTAACGTTTGCTAATTTTACATCTTAAGTGCTGGGAACAACTATATTTAGAGAAAATATTACTTTTACCAACATCAAAAATAATATTATCTTACACACGTATACGCAGTTTAGAAAAAAT
Source organism: Venustoraphidia nigricollis (assembly GCA_034508555.1). Classification (NCBI taxonomy): domain Eukaryota; kingdom Metazoa; phylum Arthropoda; class Insecta; order Raphidioptera; family Raphidiidae; genus Venustoraphidia; species Venustoraphidia nigricollis. Next base: position 2,317,131 of record JAVRKA010000045.1, on the reverse strand, counting down.
ATCTTTCAATCGATTAATTATTTTTCGAACAGAATCGAATTAAAATTCTACAATGCTTTTCTTATGGGGAAATATGTGTGTTCAAAATTTAAGGTCATTGTCAAAACAAATTATTTGACAATCCTTTCTCTAACCCAGCATACGTGTTCTTCAGATATGGCCCTGTTTTGACAGCGCTCGAACCTGGCACCAGTTATCAAGCTTATAGCCCGATGGGAGAGAGTTCAAAGAGATCTCTTGTATCTAAGCTCGATGTAATGTAATACAAAATGTTTATTGACGTTATTTTGTTCACGGCCGAATAACATTCCTCGTAGCCCTCAGCCCGTGACGACATTCAATTATTCAACTACAACACTCTCCGTTTCCTTCTTTCGTACGCGCTGCCGATTATTTCTAGTAGCGAACGACAGATTTACGGCCCGCAGAGTACAGCTCGCTTCACGCAGAGGTGTATTTAAAAATAAGTTACAGTCATTTGTTTCCCAAGTGACACCGAGAGAGCAAATGGCTAGAGGTGGGACATTTCGAGTGAAAATTGTCGAACTATTCGATTATTAAAATAAGTTACAGTCATCTATTTCCCAACTGACACCGAGAGAGCAAATGGCTAGAGGTGAGATATTTCGAGTGAAAATTGTCTCTTTGATTATTAAAATATATATATATATATATATATATATATATATATATATATATATATATATATATATATATATAATACAATCTCCAGTAATAAATTACTATACCACGCTCTTTCTTTACTCTTTACAACACTGCATTGTCTCTCTCACTTCGCGGTATTTAGTATATGAGTACTGTCACTGTTCTACGAAGCATTGTGTGCATAATCGACAATTAATTCGTTATAATAATCATATAAAATGCATTGACAGATAGAATGAATTGTGTTTTCACTCGAGATACCAATGCATTGCGCAGTACTAATGCGATCGAAAGCAAAATTAATTTGAGAGTTGAAACATTCATTCATTTATGCATAGAACCAACATGCCTATTTTTATTATACATCATGAGAAGGAATCATTTCGAATGCTCATTCGATTATCAAAATAATTCGATTATTCCCAACACTACAAATGGCTTCGCATTAAGACTTGAAAGAAGTGTATTTCTCCCTTGAAAAGTTGAAAAGTTTATTGCATGTTTTCGATCGTATTTTTTAACTTCAAAGTGCCAGCTCGGTGTCAAATCTATACGATAAATATATAACGAGAAGCAGTTTGTATTCTTGTTGCAAGGATAGTTGAGCTTCTGGGTGTATAAAAACTCTAAGGTCATTGTTAAATCAAAGTTTTTGATTTTACTTTCTGCAACCCGGCATGCGAGTGTCGCTAGAGCTGTTAGGCATTTTTGGGTAGGTATTTGAGGCACTGTAAAAATGTGTACAATACCTCTTTAGTAATATCCCAATACAAAACACAGACCTTCTGAAGGTAGCGGGGCTTAACCGACCCTCAAATTTTAATCACCTCTCAGGTAGAATGTCTCACCGAAACGACCTGTATTTTTAATATATCTATTTTTAGTAACCAATATTATTCTGTTTAAATTTCAACGCGCCTCAAATATTTTTTAATTTTTCAAAAATATGATTTTGCATACACCTAGTTAAGTTTTAAACCCGATTAAGAAATCTGGATTTTTCAACTCTTTAAATACTAAATTTCAAGGTATTAAAATTTCAAACTGATTCAAGGGCTTTTTATTTCGATTTTTTTTTACTAATTTTACTATTTTTATTTGAGGGTCGGTTAAACCCCGCTTCCCTTCAGCCAGATCTGTGTTTTTGTATTCAGATATTACTAAAGAGGTATTATACAAATTTTTACAGTGCCTCAAATACCTACTCAAAAATGTCTAACAGGTCTCCTACTTTCAAATTTATTAAAAAGAATATTTTAAGTGCATCACTGATCATTTAAAAAATATTTATTTATCAATTAGATGTACATTCTCAAGGTGACGATTTTTGACACCGAAATCTTATATATACTTTTTTTTCAAGTACATCCATTAAGTCTGTTGACAGCGTTGAGTTTTGTTTAAAGAACATAATTTATCGTTTAATAACGCGTGTAGATAATCACTGAAGACATTATATAGCTCACATAATAACCATGGAAAGGTAAAGAACAAGAATTAAATTTGCCATGCGCATTGTGTTTGTGTAGATGCATTTTGATGCCTCATTGTTTTCGTGAACGTAAAATTAGCTATGGTTGTTTATAATTTAATAGTCTAACTCTTATTTTATTGTACTGTGTTTTTTAAAGCTCAGTGCACACTTAATCGCGCCATTGCGAAAATATAATGGAGGGCTATATATTTCATCGATTCTTATTTGCGCGAATTTACTGGGTTTCTTTGGTCGATTTTGTCGAAAACTTCTTCTATATTTGAGTTAGTATCAAATTTACGATTTAAACTTGAGATCATGGCGGGAATTTTGCATGGTGTGTGTAGGTTGCTCTCTTTAAAAGTGCAAATAATACCCAGAGCTGATTACAACTGGTAAGAAATATAGCATGGGGGGCGTTCGCACTGATTTAATTTCAGATTGAGTGGTCCGCAAACTTCTACAAGTTGGGAACCACTGATCTATAGGATATAGGACAGTAAAAATTTGACATTTGCAGTTTTGCCTTGCGGTCGTAGATATTTTTCTACGAAGTCTTCAAACAGTTCCGTTTGAAGTACACGTGTTTTGATTTAGATTTTGTGTTTGATGTTCGAAAAAACAAAAACAAAGCGATAATTAATGCAATTAGCGGTACGTAAAATTGCACGTTTTTAGAACGTTCAATTTGCATTTTATGTATATAATTAAATATAAACATATGTTCGGTAGAGAGAATTATGTGTACACAATATTTAATTGAATACGACGTAACGTAAGTGCATTTTGTATCATTCATTATAATGCATCGTTTCATTCATAAATTGAAGTCGAGTCATTAACATGTAACGATATTTTTTTTTGAATGTAAATATAGTAATTCTTATCTCATATTGATTAATTGTTAATTGGAAATGGTATTTCATATAATTCGACTTTTCGATCGCTACTTGACGTAAATTAATCAGTATAATATATTATTCCTCAAGGGTGTTTTTCGCATTTATAATAGTTATGATTTTTTGAGTTTTATGATCTTTGTCTGACGAAGCCACTGGGTTGTGTTTGTTGTAAAGATACGATGATGTAAAAACATTTCATTATTTTATTTATCAGAATGAACCATTAATTCCAGAAAGAAGACACAGTGGGTCAGTGATATGAGTCACCGTCTTATGAACTCTTCAATTAAGCGTTAATTAGAACGAGGAAGACAAAATATAAATTAATTTCATTTTTGATAATTTCTTTAGAACATCACGGTTCAGTGTTTTACCACTGCACTTATTTTAGTAAATTGAATCGAGAAAAAATCTATTTGAAATTTTAATCTGTTTGAAATTTTCTGTGACGTTTAAGGTAAAATAACGCGTTACGTTAAAGGGGGAAGATAAGGAAACGTTAGCAACGCAAAATTATATAAATAATATCTACGAGCAGGGGCGTCGCCAAGGGGGGGCAGGTAGGGGCAGCTGCCCCTCCCTAGAGGTTCGGGATTTTTTTAAGTTATAAGTTTTCCTGCCTAATGTCACAGAATAAGTAAGTAATAAAATGTAGCGTTCAGCAGAATCACTCTGAAACTAAAATCAAATTTAAGGATTCAATAAATGTGTTAATAATCTTAACCCTTAAAAATCTGAAATTTTTGTTTTTTTCTCATCCTTCTGCCCCCCTCTGGCTCAAAGGCTGGCGACGCCCTTGCCCGCGAGCTTATGTCGATGAGGTTCACACATTTATGAAGTAAAAGTTCTTTAGCGAGAGTTTCTGTTTGAAATTTTCTGTGACGTTTAAGGGGAAATAACGCGTTACGTTAAAGGGGAAATATAAGAGAAACGTTGGCAACGCAAAATTATATAAATAACATCTATAAGGCTAAAGAAGTTTTACTTCGCCTGCGAACTTATGTGGACGAGGATTTTTTTCGAAACACACCGTATATCGATGCATTTGGTGCATCGCATCTCAGCACGGTCTCGTTTTTAAACTGCGTCTAATTAATATTAGTATAATATGTCATTTAATTTCTCCCCGGCTTAATTGCGTGGCCACTGTAAATAAAAACTATGATGCAACTGAATTAATAACAATAACAACTAATTTAGGCGGTTCTGGATATCAAGTCTACATTTTATACTTGCCGAAGTGAAACTTCTTTAAGCGCAATCGGTAAGAGTAATTCTGATGTACATTTATTTTTTTAAATTGTTTAACGTTCCACCGGGGAAATGTTCCCCGGTGGAACGTTAAACAATTTAAAAAAAGAGGAGGTCCTCAATACAAACATATTCGTATTGAATATCTAATGGCATTAGTTGCCGAGCGTCTATAATGGAGAATAGTCTATTTTTTTGAATATAGAAACAAAAACCATGAGAAGCACAAAAAAAATATATCAGAAATTATGGATGGGAAAATGTCCAGTTTTGAGACCAAATTTTAAGTGACGAACTATCACATGACATGATAATAGTGCGCCATTGTGTTCGTATTTTGTTTGTTAACTATTATTAGTTTTAAACTCGCTGTCAACAAATGAGATACGCGAGAATTAATTATACTACATACTTAAATAAATTATGTTACATTATTGAAATTTTTAAATACATAGGTACTGTTATTAGTGTAGATAACCCACATCGAAAAATAAATTCGAACTATTGATGTTTAAAAAAAAAGTATTAGTTACCTTAGGTAATTAAAATTTTCTTCAAACATTGTTTTTTTTTTTTTTTGGTACAAAAAAACAGACACTCACTGTAAAGGATGATTCGTGGATCAACCGATTTTAAAACTTATAGACTAGCATGCAAATCCTGCGCCCCCAGTGCATGGGCGGTACAATTTAGGTCATTTCAAAGGACCCCATGCACAGACCGCGTCCTGAGAGAGAGCAAATCACAACCAAAAATACAACAAAATATTATCGGGATCGATTCACGGAGGATAGCGTTTTTTTCGACGACGGAAAAAATAAACGATACGATATTCAAACTGATTAAAAATTAAAAAAAAAAACAACCTCAAAAGTTAAATTTGATAATTGTAATAAAAAATCTAATTAACTGTTTATAGAATATTTGTAAAAATTAAAAACTATTGACTTTTGAACTTTACAAAGTTAAAAAAAAAATTAATTTAATACTTTCTGAAATTCTGAGCAACTAATTCAAGTTTCAAGGAGCAAATATGTTGACACTAAAAATGAATGACTTTCAGTTGATTTGATTTGAGATTGTTGAGACGTGTTTTCAGTACTTTTTCTCTACAAGCGCTTGAACATTTCAAGCTAAAGATTTTTTTAAGCGAGACTAAATTAAGATTTCTGTTACTACGAAGTCTAGAAAATATACTACCATTTGGCCCACAATGATTTTTTTAAGTGCTTTTATTAGACGTTTTTCTATTTTAATACAAATGATGAATTTCCATTGATTTTTCACGATTAAAAAAAAAAAGTTTGATTAATTTTGGAAAAAAATTTTTGTTAAAAAAAAACAATCAGCGACAGAAAAAGACCGAAAATCAACGCGGATGTCCTAGCAATGATGGGAGTCATGGACCGCGGGATGCGCAGCTAGCTAAAGAATAACAATAGTGCACGACGCACCTGCAGGTGCCTTCGCAACAATGCCATGCGAAGCCGTACACTCGAATCCGATGACAAATAATATACATGTGTAATGTGTTGTCCCTAAAACGCGCGATACGGCAAATTCAAACCGGGAAAATTCAACCACCTTAACGCTCCTAGCGCGATGGAGGCTAGACCTTATCCCAAAGAAAGCACAGCGACCTTCACTTATGGAAAACACAACCGATTTTCATTAAGAAAAACACAGTACTTCGATTTTCACAATAGGAAACACGACAAGTGCGATTTTCACTATAGAAAACACGACAAATGCGATTTTCACAATAGAAAACATGACAAGTACGATTTTTACTACGGAAAACACAGTTAATATGATTTTCACGGTGGAAGGTACAGCTATTGGCTTTTGCTTGTAACGAAGCCGGTCCTGTATAATTTCATAACGTCATTTTGTCTACATATAAAACTTTTATGCAAAGCAGCAATTCGCAATCTACCCGTACTTAAAAAAATTAAAGACTTGCGTGTTTTCATCAATATGGCATCATTTTTTCGACGATTCGTTCCAAACATGGCTGAAAAATTGGCTTCACTTCAGAATCTGAAAAAGAAAAATGTTAAATTTAAGATGGGTAAAAAAGAAATAGACGCATTTAATAATGTAAAACAATTACTTACCTCTCCAGAAGTTCCTCGTTTTCCAAACTTCTCAAAACAATTTATTCTGAGAACAGATGCTAGTGATCGAGCTTTGGGTGCATGCATTTTCGAACATTTTGAAGATGGATTACATCCTATTGCCTACGCAAGTCGAAAAATTACAGACACGGAATCTAAATATGCATCAACGTACGAAAAAGAAGTTCACATGGGCTCTCGATAAATTCAGAGAATATTTAATTAGCAGCGAATTTATTTTACAAACTGATAACGCGGCACTTACCTGGCTGTACAAGCATCCGAAGGAGCTCGGAAAAGTCGCACGATGGATTCTAAAAATATCAGAAAACAATTTTGACATTCAACATATTCGCGGCGAACTTAACAATGTAGCAGATACTCTCTCACGCTTATACGAAACCGAACCTGAAACAGAAAGCATACTCTATGACTCTATGTTATTAAAATAAAAAAATTCAACAATGCCTACAACGCGTCTTCAGACAAAAAATTCGCCAGAAGAGAGTGATGAAAAAGCATTGCCGCAAGAAGACTTTATATAAAATAAAAATACCGAAAAATTTTCAGAATCGTCTCAAATTTGAAATTTAACCCATTAGTAAAGACTAGAATTTTAATATTATAATATTGTTATATTATACATAAATATTTTTATCCTGAAGGTCTTGATCAGGATAATGGGACAAACTTATTGCATTATTGTATTGTCATCGATCCTTGATAAGTGTGCACAGTTTCAGTTAAATCTAAAGTTTTGAAGTGGGTGAATTTCACGTTTAAAAATTCATTTACAAACATACAGGTGAAGCTAATAAAGCGTGTTAAAATAGATTGAAAGAATACATTTTTTGGTGGTAGTGACCCTTTTGCGACTCTTCCTAACTACGCCACTCGGGCAAAATACATTCCAATTATTTTAGAACAGAACAATTGGAAAAAAGTTGAATAAAAATGGGGCAGAACATTCAATAAAGTTTTAAGTTTATAACAGGGAACATATAATTAGGTATATTGATTTTGTTTAAATGTATTTGCAGTGGGTAATTGTTCAGTCATCTTGTGAGGTAGCGTGTATCACGTCAGTTTTGTCGCTTTTTAATCTATTTTCATTTATATAACATAGAGCTATTATTTGTGTTAGGGTTGTGGGCAATGGCTGCTCCTTTTGTGGCGTGATGTTCAAATTGAATAGATAGATTCAATATTTAAGAGGTATCAACGGCACACACCTTTTAAAAAGTACACTAATTTTAAGGTACTTGAAAAAAATTGCACTAAAGTAGGTACAAACCAAAATTATACTTTATATAAATAAAAATGTTCACACTTTTAACATTCAAATTTTGGTAAGATGTAAGATATGAAGAGCTTTATTGTTTTTGAGAAATATCGGCGCAAGCGCAGAAAAGATATGCGTCATAACGTTATTTTGAGGTTAAAATGGTATATAAAATGGTATATAATGGTTTATTATTCTATTTATTTTTCCAAGAAAGTTTTGTAAAAAAAATGTATTCTGAACTTTTTAATTTCAGAAGTATTTTGAAAATAAAAAGAAAAAACAGCTGTTGTTTTGTTTTGAAGATATGTCAAAAAGAAGTTAGGCAGTAGCCTGACAAACATGCTTTGGTTAATTTTTACATGTGACCATATTATGTAACCATGCAAATTGCAAACGAGTAGCAAATATCATATTTGTGACCAGCCGTTCCCCGCGGCACTGCACGCGTTAACAGAAATTTTACTTTATTTGATATATTTCAAATGTTAATATTTATAAAGTTGGCATGGTCCTGTCGGCCAATTGGCTGGAATTTTTTCACACTATTAGTTTTTATTTTCTTTTTCAACAATCTAGTATAATCGAATTTACTTGACTAGATATAATTCGGATTATTTGTATATTTATTAAATTATAATTTATGGCATAGAATTTAATATTCACATATTTATTATTGTTCTTTTTCTGTTTCAGGTAAGTCGACGTTTGCTTATAAAACTTCTACCGTAAGTTTTTTATAAAAAAATATAATTTTATTATCTTAATTTGTAAAAATAGGCAGTGGCAGAGACTAAATGATAGATCAAAATCAGAAAGGTAAAAAGATGCCGACAATATCTTCTAAATAACACAAATCGAATACTTGCATCTGGCGAAGTTAAAATATGTTGAAATTAATGGGCATTGTATGTAATCAACAAAATAACAGGGTTCTTCGAATCTGTCGTACAATTATCTTTAGTTCCAATCTGGCGGCGTAACGAAACGTAAATGCAGTGGCAACTCGTCGGATGCAAGTTACCTATCATTTGATTTAAATATTGTTCCATAATGAAAATAAAACCGTGGATACAAGACCAAAAAATTCTATCCGGGGCAAAATATAAAATATAGAAAAATGGTGCGTGTACTTATGTACGCGCGGCAGAAGTTATACTTCTTTGGCGTGATCGCGATAATTGATATTCACATTTTCGACAAAGACGTACATTGATAAAATAAAATAGGATAAAATAGGAAATGATAAAATAATATAGTTAAAAGTTAGCCTGTGGTGGAAAAAACAATAGATAACAGAAGGTCTTTTTAAAATAATTTAGGTATACGTGTGCCAAGTAAAATAATGTGCAACAACAATAAAAAACGTTTTTATTGCAGCCATTTCTTTTCTTACTTAGCTGTTCCCTGTTGAGAAAAACACAGAAACACCGAATTTATGATGAAGTAAAATTGTCTAGGTATTTTTGAACAAGCGTTTTGTCTAAAATTTATTTTATTGCACGTAAGTTTGCGGCCCCCTTGCGGTTTTCATTCAATATTAATTTCCTGATCAATGATATAAGGCATTCATATAATTTAGGCAATAGAAGTTTTTTTTTTTTTGTTTTCGAATTAAATTGCTTTTACTACAGCACACACTTGCTTATCCCAACTATAATCTGATTTGTCTTATATCTTTTTTTTTATCTATTGGAAATAAACATCTATACATCTAATATATAAAAATTCTCGTGTCACGGTGTTTGTTTCCAAACTCCTCCGAAACGGCTGAACCGATTTTGATAAAATTTTGTGTGCTTATCGGGTAGGTCTGAGAATCGGTCCATATCTATTTTTCATACCCCTAAATGTTAAGGGTGCTCCACCCCAAAAATTTTTTTTTTTTTTTTGGACAAAATTATTTGTTTTTATTCTTTCATGATTCAGCATTAAAAAATACATATAATTCTAAATTTTCACCCTTATACGATTAACCCCTGATTTCTAATCGCGATTTTTATATTATTCTGTTTCCGCATCCACAGATCCACAAGATGGCAATCGAATATAATAATAATTTGTAGTATACTATAATTTTCATGTATATAGTTCTATCAACCAATCAGTTATCCGCGCGGATAACTCAGTGCTATTATTATTTATTTACATTTTATAAATAATTAATAAAGACAGTTTTCACTTCTAATTGATTAAGAAATCAGATATAAATCAATACGTGTTGTGAGCTCCCGACAACAGCTTTACCGATATATATCATACAAATAATTATAAATTCGAGCGAACGAACGAAGTGAGTGGTAAGTAATGAAACAAATAATTATAAATTCAAGCGAACGAACAGAGTGAGTGAGTGAGTAATGAAACAAATAATTATAAATTCGAGCAAACGAACAGAGTGAGTGAGCGAGTATTGAAACAAATAATTATAAACTCGGGCGAACGAACGGAGTGAGTGAGTAATGAAAGAATCCTAACTATTAAAATCCTAATAAAAAATTGAACCTAATAAGGCGGAACAAAGTTCGCCGGGTCCGCTAGTATATAAATAAAATTGAAAGTTTTGTTAGTAATGTCAAAATAACAGCTTTTTACTAAATGTGTATGAAAGTATGTACGGTACTGATAAAAAAAAAACAATTTAAATTTTTTTTGACTGTCTGCCTGTTTGTTTGTTTCGGCTAATCTCCGAAACAATTGGACCGATTTTGACGGGACTTTCACTGACGCTGATGTTATAAGGAATAACTTAGGCTACTTTTATTTTAGAAACAGAATTAGGGTTCCGCGCAAAAAAATTAAAACCCATGAAATTGTGAACAAAATCCGATTTATTTACAAAACAGAAAATTTGTAATTTTTATTCGTTCGAAATTATCGCGTTAACGAGGTTCGGATTAACGAGCGTATAGTGTATTGCACGTTACGAGTACAATCTGATTATTTCGTTACAGAAGACATGATAAAAATAATATACTCATTTGTTAAATCTGGACAGTGGTACACTATATACTTCACAATATAATATAAGCGGCACATATTTTATATATGGGGCGGGTATGTTAAAATTGTTAAAATGTTTTACATCGTTTCATTAGTTTGCCGCTTCGTTAGCGAACCGTACTATAAATATGACTGATTCTATTATTTCCGATTCGCAGTATAGACAGTGTACAACTATGAAAATTAGCATTACAATACTATATTGTTTTAAACTAGAAAAGTAATTAGTATCAATTCATCGATTGCGTTATTACTCTTCTAATGAATCTGTCTTTCAAGCGTTCAGAAGAACAATGGGTTGCTAATTGACTTTGGATGATACTTGTTTCATTACCTATATATTCATCAGATATTTTTTTTCACTAATTTTCATCATCAATGAATATTTTGCACATATTCCTTTTTGATGTACATATTCTTTTATGCACCCCCTATACGAGGGGTTGGAGGGCGAAAGTTTCCGATTTCTTAATTTTTTCTTTGTTTATATGCAAATCCTGGCCTACATACCAAGTTCCAGCCGTCCTAGACGTACCGATTCTAAAGGGCGAACTTAAGCTGGGTTTGTTGTTGAGATGTTTCACTGTATTAAATGTTATTAACGCTTGAAAAGTCGATATGAAGACACCAACAATAATATTAATGCGCTTACGAGACCCGTATGGGTGCCGGGTGGATATATAAATACGTGTCACAGTGCATAATAAAGTCGGTAAATTGATGCACAGTAGCGGAACAAACATTTATTTTTTATGGAACATCAATCAAATATTGTATTTCCAAAGTTGAGATGCATATATAATATATACAGAATTATTTTTAAGGTGATTCTTTTTTTTAACAGCGTGTAGAAATCAAATAGACGAACAAATATTTCAAGTAACTTTTTTATCAAAACGCAAAAATAAAAGAGAATCAGGTTTTCAAAGTTTAATTAAATTTTGTGGTCGGTCCTGGCGTTATGCATTATCAAATATTCATAGACATTCTTTTGTTTCAAAGAGGCACCAAAATATTTGATAATGACATATTTCGATAGTGACATAACCTAACGCCAGGACCGACGTCAAAATTAAAAAAAAAATCAACTTTGAAAGTCTGTTTTTTGAGTTTTGATAAAAAAAATACTTGAAATATTTGTTCGTCTATTTGATTTCTACACGCTGTTAAAAAAAATCAACTTAAAAATCATTCTTTATATGCATTGGAAAGTTATTGAATGAAGCCGAAAATCGACGAAATTAATATGTTAAACATTTTTTTTTTGTTTCAAGCTACTACACTTTTTTAAAACTATTTTTAAAAAGATGTCGGTGTGGGTACGTAGGTACGCGGTAATTGCTTTCTAAGACGAACTCTCGAGAATAAAAAATGATATAGACATAACCGACTACGTTGAGATACTAATCGAAGCTTATTAACGTCTGTATCTATAAAGCAGGTACACCACTGGTTTTGGGTCATAAATATATCAAACGTAAAGTTGCTTATTGTTAAATGGCGCGTGTAGCTGTCGATTCTATGTTACGGGGGGGAAGAAGAGCCAAGAACGAAACAAATTTGAATTAACACGACGCGACGTCGTAAAACTACCATTGCTATGCCTTCGTTACAGTCTGCAGATACGGGTTGTTATTATTATTATTATCAGTGCTGATTTTGTAATAAAGTGGCGCGTCAGACTTTTTTAAAGTCACTTCGAAGTTGTAAAACCTCAGAGAAAAACTAATGCAATTATAGATCCACTTCCAAATTAGTAGGCTTAACCGAATTACCGGACAGTATAATGACAACGCTGGTATAACAAAAGAACTTACTCTACTGAACCGATTTAAGTAAAGTTTATGTGGGATCAAAGATATATTATTACTTTAAACGAGCAATTCTTGTGTATAAATTTATTTCGCGTATTTCGGAAACGGCTCTTACGATTTGGATGCAATGTTGTATGTAGATAAGGTTTTGCTGTTCACAAATTTTTGAAGTCATTTAAAAACGATTTTAAGAAAAACTGTATATATGGTAGCAATCCTATAATTTACAGAACAAAATGGCGTCGATATTTTTCAAATCGGTTTTGGGGGAGGTATCGCGGAACATACAAACAAATATAATAATACGCGTCGAATTGTATAACCCCTTTTAAAAAGTCGACCGATTTTGTGTCGGTGCATGGGCACCTTTTAATAGCGTTGTAATCAGTATTCGATAAATTAATCGGCCGCTTGATGCGCTAAACCCAATCATATAATTTTGCATGCGCTCTACGGGTCAAGATGTTTGGCGACCACTGGTCTAAGGTATAAATAAACATCAATTCGTTCAAATATTTTCCTACCAGGGTGTGTGAATTATGACAGAAACAAATTAATTTTCTGACGGGTGCAAATATTCCAACATTTATATACGCACGCTTAACATCACAATAGACGCTGGTCTGCTGGCACAATTATTATCGTATGTTGTTTGCACGTGTGTATGTGTCTGTCTCTATTATTAGTGTATTTGCCATAAGGCAACATACACTATTGGCGTCGGTCGGATGGCGGGACCTAGGGGTCGGACCAAAATTTCTCGACGTTTCATAACCTCCTAAACACTTCGGCACCATTTTTGAAAATGTTTATATATATATGTATATATATATATGTATATATATATATATATATTTATATATATACGTATATATATATATATATATATATATATATATATATATTTATATATATACGTATATATATATATATATATATATATATATATATATATATATATATATATATGTGTGTGTGTGTGTGTGCGGGCAATAACTTTCGAAAGAGTTAATTGATTTTAACGAAATTTGGCCCACGTGTTGAAATCCATCACCGCAAGAAGCCTATTTAAAATGGGCGTAATCGGGGTATTTTAAGGGTAGTTTTTAGAGGTTGAAAAATGTTTTTGGGCTCCAAAATACCGAAAAAATTCTCAGAATCGTTTCAAAATTGACATTTAACCCTCTGGTAGTATTTAAAAAGTGTCCCTAAAATTTTGATAAAATCGGCCCGACAGGACCGGATTTACAAATTTTATGAAAAAACTAGTTTGCAGATTATGAATTATTTACTGAAAGGTGTATATAATTTAGTATAGAGGTTCGATTAATAATAATATTGCAATTAAGAAAAAAAAATTCTATTTAAGGGGTGTATTAAGGAGTCTCATTTTTTATTTTGCCCAGAAACCAACTAAAGTTCGCATAATAAAGCCACGCTGCCTGTATAAGCAAATACACTATATTGTCGGCAGGGTTTTGGCACTGCGACCCGGGTTTTTATTATTATTATTGTTATTATAAAACAACTGAGCGGGCACAAGACAAAGTTGTTTACGTAAGACTGTGAAATCACTGCGACCCGAAGAAATTTCACTTAAAATACAATCAGAGTTTAAAAATTAATATCGGTAATAAATTTCTCATTTACTAGCTAATTGTAAACGTAGAGCTATTATGAAAATTTAAGTAAATAGCACCCCTGCTTTTTACAGCTAATTTTGTTGATAAATTATTTTAGTTCTTAAAAGCGTGTTGTTTTAGTTTTTTGAACTCTAATTTTAATTAAAATCGGCTCGACAGGGCCAGACTTATAAATTTCGTGAAAACATTCTTGCGGATATACTTACTGAGGGCTGTATATAATTTTGTGCAGATAATGAATTGATAAAATAGAGTCGAACTATTGAAATTAAGAAAAAAAACATTATTTCAATGGGTGTATTAAGGGGTAATTTTTTTTATTTTCTCCAAAAACAAACAAATTCATGTAATATGCAAATACACTATATTGTCGGCAGGGTTTTGGCACTGCGACCCGAGTTTTCTTTGTTTTATTGTCATACAGAGAAGTAAAGTGGGCCAAGCTAACGGACAAGCAACAGCGTCAATAGTGACGTCACGTCGTCGGGCGGTGGCCGTGGTGTGGGTGGTGACCGGTCGGTGGACGCGACGTCGCGACGCTCCTTGTGACCCGTGACTCGCCGCTCGCTGCACGCACGCATTGCAAAGGACGCCGTGCGTGATCCGCGACGGCATATGTTGCACAAGTTGCGTCAGTGACGTACTTATCTGCGGAGTCTCAATAGTAAATCGAGAAATATAACCATTCTCATCTCGTAAAAAAGATTTACGACTAAAAACTCAATTTATTCTGAATAGCATTTAATAAAAACGTGGTGCGTGTACTTATATACGCGTGGCAGAAGTTATACTTCTTTGGCGTGATCGTGATAATTACTGATATTCACATTTTCGTTAAAGATCTACGTAATGATAAAGTAAAATAGGATGTCTAGGGCAGTGGTTCTTAACCTGGGTTCGATCGAACACCAGGGATTCGGTGAGTCAATCTCGGGGGTTCGGCGGAGGTCAAGACACATACCCGACTCATATGATTCGTGATGACACGCCCCGCTTGTCCATCATTTTGAAAATAAATCATATTTTATTTTTCAAATTTAGAAGGGTTCAGTGAATTCGCATATGAAACTGGTGAGGTTCAGTACCTCCACTGGTCTAGGGAGACGATAAATATAGTTAAAAGTTAGCCTGTTTACTTCGGGAGGAAGTACTTATTTATTTTGGATAATAATAGGTGGACAACTTCATCAGCACATTGTAACAGAGAAATGAGACGTATTATCTATGAATACAAATTAAAACTATACTGCATCGAAGAGTCAGTTTTATCGACGATTTCAACCTTATAAAATAGAATGTCTAGGGAGATGATAAATATAGTTTAAAAACATTTTTAAACACAGGTTCGGTTATGCTTGTGGTCTTGTAATTTATATACATTTACCTTTATTCCATTTTTAGTGCCTGCATAAAGTATAACTTTTTAACTATTAAAGGGTTTTTCTACTGTTGAATCCATAAATATAAGTATTGACGTTATTTAACTGACGTAACATACCGTCGTTGTCACACTGCAGGGAACTCAAATGCCATGTCATTCATACACGGTGATGTGTTCGGTAATTTTTTTCACACTTTTGTAAACTACACAGACGTCGTGTTTTTAAGTTCTCGATGATGGAATAGGCGGTTTAAACTTTGAAGACAAAGCTGTCACTGAACGTCGTTAACAAGTTGTGTCTCATTTACACATGCGCGAGATATTCCCCACTTGAAAGTAGACTTTTCAGTGCAAAAAATGTCTCCGAAATTCAATTGTGATGACAAACTAGAGCTGGGTACTGGTAAACTTTACCGCTAGAGACGCTAGCTAAATAATGACCTCTGTGATTAATTGCGTCCTTCGATTTTAAATCAGAAAGGCTAACATTTATGCAGTTTTGGAATTACTCGCACGCCATCTATAACAGCGGGCCGAAACAGTTTTTCCGTGCACACTGATACGAAAATACGTACTTTCGACACGGCCAGAAAATTGAAATTCTTGCACATGATACCCTTGGCTTCGCCTCGGACATCGTGTGTCGCGCAGTGCATGAATTTCAACTTTCTGCCCTCGCGGTAGGGATGTCGAAAAAAATCAATATATCGATATTTTTTATTTGATATATCGATATTTTTGGGCGATATTTAATATTTCGATATATCGATATAAAATTTCGAGTATCGAAAACCGATATTTTTTTCCAGTAGCAACACTTGTATATGTACTACCGCGACTAACTATGGCCGTTTGACGTTAATTATTCCGAAAATATCGAAAACTCCACTGAAAAAGAAACATGTGTTTTTACATACGTTTTTGGAACATACTTTTAAGTGCGTTCCAGAAACAACAACACTGAAAAAAGCACATGTAAAATACGTTTCTTTTTCACCGGATTTTTTTATATTTTCGGAATAATAAACATTCAAAATAGCTATTCATACAATATTTCAATTCATTTCTACAACATCTAGAATATTTTTAATTATTTCGATTTACACCTCAATTCATGCTGTAGGTACCAACAATTTTCTGTCGAATGTCACCACTGGTACGCATGCCTTAGGTTCGCCATCCGTGGCTTTATTAATTGTTCGATTAATCTCTAAAATTATCTGCTCTTAAATGTACCTATTAGACGTTTGATTAATAAACAAAAAGAAATTCTTATCGTTGTTTTTAATTTTAGGTAAGTAATTATTTATTACTCGATTTATTAGAAATAATGTCCGTTAATTGCTCTTTGACATTACATTAAGCTAGCCAAAATAAATTTCTTCGAGTGCCATGTTCTCTTTAAAATTGCACCGATATATCGATAATTTTTTGAAAATATATCGGTAACGATATACTTGAAAAAAATATCGATACGATATATATCGATACTCAATATTGTTCACGTCCATTATAATTAATAAGTTTTTTATTTAATCACGGGAAATTGGACAATTGTCCAATTTCCCGTGATTAAATAAAAAACTTATATCGATACTTTTTGGCACTTTTGACATCCCTACCTTGCGGCGTAATATACTCTATTTCAAATCATTGACAACGCCGATGTTCTACTGACGCTGTGCGTTTATAATGTATTTAGCATACGGTGTTATGTATTCGGAAATGTTTTACTCGCGACAAGGTTATCTTTTTCTACAAAAAAAGTACATGAATATTTATGTAACCCAATGAACTATTAAAACAATTGCCAACGCGTTTCAGTTGGCAGGTAATGTGACTTTGGCAAGTGACGTTGAAAATTGTCATTAACACAATAATGTCTATGAAATACTCTTTTTCATTTTATACTACAAACAATGATTCACGCCAGTAGAAATAATTTTAACTCTACTTTTTCAAGGGGCTTTTTTATTGGCAATAAACACGAGGCTCTTATTTTTCGTTGGCAACTGGGCAAATTACCAATTTTTTGGACTATTTGATCAAGTTTGAGTGAAGATAATAATCGAATGAAGATAAAAACTGGTTAAGCTGATACCAGACGCTTCATTTTTTGTTCATTTCTGTCTTTCTTTCAGCAACTTTCACTCGAAGTGAAACGTCTGAACACAAAGTGAAACAATAGTGACGAATGAATTCATTAGTGAACCGATCCAACAATGTTAGATATCGGCATTCGGCATCATTCACTCGCGCTCCGAATAAACGAAAAATGAAACGTCTGAGCTTGGGAGAACATTCACTCGGGTTTGGCCATTTTGTCTCGCGTCTTGTAGCGGACGGACTTGGGACTACGACACCGCATAGTTAATATATTCAGTCTGTGTATGAGACAAAATGGTATTCAAGTGGAACGACCAAAACATGCGGCTGCTTTTGGAGAATTTAAAAAATTATCAATGTCATTGGAACCACAAACTCGACGAATACAAAGACAGAACAATAAGGACAAATTCTATAAAATCTCTTGTTAATTATTTAAACTTAGACTTTGCTTCTTTTTAGGGTTTTGTACCTCAAAAGGAAAAAACGAAACTCTTATAGGATCACTCGTGTGTCTGTCCGTCCTACTCTTTTAACCAATTTGTTCCAAACTATTCGACCGATTGAGTTGAAATTTGGTACACATATGTAAGTCGGTGACCATAAGACGGACATGTAACGTAAATAAATGAATGAAAACCTAAACGAAAAGTCTTAAAGTACTCACAGAAAACGGAATAGTACGAAACCCTAATCTTGCGAGTTCGACTCGCACTTGACCAGTTTTTTTTGTCAACAAATCAAACGAACTCCAAGGCGCACAGCTTTATTCGACGACATCTTTGAGGAGAAAACTGGAGGAACGTACATTTCTATGTCATTCTGTCTGTGCCGTGTGAACGCAGAATGAAAAAAAATCAACATTCACTCAAGTGAACATGCATTCGAGTGAACTGTCTGATACCACCTTTAGGAAAACATTTATTCGATTAGAAGACTGAACGTAACAAAAATTAATGTTTATGGTTTGGGTTGTTTAAGAAACAATTAAATATGACGAAGCATGCTAGTTGGATGAATGACACAGATCTCGCCGTGACATATTATATAATTTTATTGACGTGGAAGGTCAAACCAGCAAGTAGGGTAAATGCAGAATTGCGGAAATGTTTTCCCAGATGACTCATTTTATTGTTCAGCCAGGAATGTTAGCTGATCTACGTTATTACGTCTGTGACCACAAGATAAAATGGTTTATGTCATTCTAAGGACAGAGAATCAGCGATTGATTTTACTTTAGGTGTTTGAGAAGTCATAAGATTGGAAACATTTCTAAGGTAACTCCGTAACTATAAGTTCTTATTAGCTATATTTTTTCATGTAAATGTAAGTTGCGCCAAACACCACTGTTAGCTACATTCCGCCCTCATTGGTCAGTTGGCATATTTTTTTGAGAATATAGTATTCGAATCTGAGTATGTATCTACATGTCTAGTGACTACCAGGAATTTACTGTTTTTTTTTATTATTTTTTTAAAACTATAATATACTCAATCAATGAACGCAATGAAAGCCCAGTATACAACTGGATTTAAAATATACAAAAAATTGCCAAACTATATTAAAAGTATAAAAAATGAAACAAAGTTTAAAAAAGAAGTAAAAATTATTCGTTATGTTATTGTCTCAGATTTATTCTGATTTCTTTTCTTTTTTTCTCTGACAATTTTGTATACCTGTATTTTATGGTCAACACAAATAAAATTTATTATTATTATTAAAAAATTCAAATAATAATTATTTGAAATTTTTAATAATAATAATAAATTTTATTTCTTCTTTGGCAAAACATCGTTATATTTCTATTTTTTGCAAAGTCATAGCGATACTGTCTGTTTCATAAATAGTATCGCATTAGTAAGTCGAAGTGAGGGGCGTGTATCCGCGGATATAGGCGTCAAAATATGAAAACATCAATGTTCACCACTTCGTCTTGTGGATTAACTTCGGACTAATTGTACAATAGCTCGATGTTTACTCGTGAAATGATGAAAGTAGGTTAAAGTCAATTAAAAAACACTCAGAATAATGAAATTCTATTGCATTATAAATATTGTTAGTAAATTATTTATTGGATAAATGTGCAGGCAAACGTTGTTTTAAAATTATTGCTTGTTAATAATTCAAGTCTATTATCTTAAATTAATATCTCCAAGCTATTGTCTGGTATAAAATAATCGGAATATATTTTATTACTTGTTAAGAACATAATTTTATTTCAACAATATTTAAGATAAATTATGTCATATCTACGGACAAATATGCACTACTTTTGAAGTTACTACTTCTGTTGGCGTGTTGAGGCAGCGGAAATTGCGAGCCTACTGCTAACTCGACAGTATGAAGTTGGCTGCGCAAACAAACATTCGGCAGTATGAAGTTGGCCTTTAGAGAGGCTCAGACTGAAATGACAGATGGACGAAATCAATGCACTTTCTGCCATCAGGAAACTATATAATCATCCTAGACGTCTATTACTTCTGAATAATCGCAATAGTCGTTTTAAGTGTAATCCAGCGTATTTTTGATTACTCAAAATAATATTTCCCCGCAAATTTGAGTTGGGTAGCAAAGTTTGATGCAAATAAATTTTGGTATTCGGGTTATGTAGGGTATCAAATGAAAGGAATAATTAATAACTAGATTATGCGTTCATTATTAATAGTCAATAAAGCAATCGAATATGTAATTATGAAATAAATTACACAAATGTAATATAATATGCGGCAATTATAATAGCTTCAATAAACTTGACTGTTTATTAATATTTGGTAATGTGTATTAGCTATTTTAGCAAATTAATTTTTTTACTAGTATCAAATACAACTACGATGCCAACGTACCTATAAGAATTCGTTAACAGTACCGTGAAAAATGTCAGTAACCTCTTAATAGGCTTGCTGCAGTGTACATAAAGATATGTTTAATTATTAATATATACAGGGTGTTTACGTGATGTCTATGATCGAAAGGTAATTGTCATAGTTCAGTATACTTTTATACCTTTATGTCAGCGTCTACGAGGTTGTCTTGGAATTCTACTTTTACAAATAGCTCCCAATGATATATTTATACCAGTTGATATCAAGCACCCCACGCTCTTTTACAATAAAAAAAATATTTTTTACTTTTTAGTTCGGTTCGCTATCAAAGCACGTTTTTTAAACTATTATTTATTTCTTAGTCTTATTTTTTACCTCAAAACTCGTGAGCCACGGAAGCCGTCTAAAAATCTTTCCCTTTTTAATACCCGACTCCGTGACGACAGAAAAACAATGAGCTAAAATAACAAATAATCGAGACAAAAAAGTTTTCCCGAAATTTTTGTCTGTAGAGGCATCTTTCAAGAACGATATTTAGAGACATTTAATCTGTGGCTACGCCATACTGTGTCGATAAAAGTGGATACGATACATAGTCGATAAAATTAGCGATGTCGAACAGAATACCGCCGATTAATTAGTATATTTATATAGCGCGTATAATTTATTGATTTAACAGTACGTACGGGTCGTTGACTTTTAAGATTTTCGCTAATTCGAGGGGGTGTTTCGTTGCTCTATCATTTTTTGGCGGACGTCCAAGAAGATGATATTTACTTGTTGCTTAAGATTAAAGTTATATTTATTTGATGGATGATTTTTATCAATTTTTTGCAAGATATGAAAGACGATATATGCAAAAAAGAACATTGCAATATGTCAAACATGCAAAAAAATCTTTCAGTATATCATAAAAACTATTTTTTAACAAATATGCAAATAATAGTGAGCTAGTGACGATTTTACTCATAGTATTTCCTCAAACCTGAGTTTTTGTGAGTTCATTAAAGGCACTACCCTGAAAATAAAAACCGCAGTTTGGCAGCTAAGACCGGGGACAATGCGTGGGTGGACACGGTCAAAGATGTCAAACTGGAGGTGTCACTAAATCCCTCGTGTGTGAAATTATTTGAGCGATAAGCTCAAGTGTCCTTGAGCCCAAAAACTCAAGTCTGGCGGTCCATGCGTGGGGAAAAGTATATCTGGCAGACCGACGTAAGTGTTTTGAAACGGAAAATGTGTAATGATAAATGTCAGAATTGTCTACCAGGACCATGGCAATGTTAGTTTTTAAAATGGGCGACATTTTCTGATTGATTATAGACGCTCAACATCGTAGGTCATATCAGCGTCTGGCTTCGAAAAATATCGGTCTGTATGCATAAGAAAAAAAAACTGCCCAGCGAGTCAATGTCGCATACCGTACAATATTTATTAACTTTATTTTATTTTCATTATTTGTTGTTATATCGCTGAGGGGCATAAATGCCTGAACTAATAGTTTTTAAGATATTCCGTCCGATGTCGCTAGTATGCCTTATTTTGACGTTTATAGAAAAAAAATTGCGATGTAACTACAAATTTACACTTTTCGGATTTTTTCCTTTACTTGTACTATAAGACATTGCTTCTTGTCAAATTTCATGATTCTAGGTCAACGGGAAGTACCCTAGGTTTGGATTTCCTTGCTGGTGTCAAAATATGCGGCATAAACGGCCGTATCTTTTGATTGCGTTGACTTAGAAGTTTGATTCTTTCACAACTCTAAGGGATTGCAGACCTGAGTATTTAATATTAATTTCAACTTCGCGTTCCTGAGAAAAAGGGTCTTAACAGACAGACGGACAACGAAGTGATCCTATACAAGGATTCCTTTTTTCCTGTTGAGGTACAGAACCCTAAAAACAAGGCAAAAAATCCGACATACTCCACTTTGTCTTGTGAGTTAAATTCATAATAATAATTACAACACATTTTTTTTGTTTATAGCCGACCATATGTTTGTACCTTGTAGCAGTTACGAATTGGTTCAGTTACACAAAACATTATTATTTATTAAAACAACGGCTTTCCATTGTGCAACAGAAACGTGGTTGACTGGTTATAGTTGGGTTTCAGTTTCATACTACCAACCTATATTGAGATAAAACTAATGTTACAGAACTCTTTCATTTTGATGAATGTAAATGATAGTATGTAAAATATTTAACAAAATGGGTGGTCTTGACGGAAATAGATCGGCAAGTATTTAGGACACGGCGGATTAAAGCCTTCTCACATATTTCTGGTGAAGAAAACTGGCCACAAATCGTAAATCAAAGATTCCACAAATCAAAGCTTTATCATTAATCCACTATAATCTGTGAACCGCACCGAATATTTCGTGCTCTTAAAAAATAAACAAATACAAGAACAATGTCACAAAATTCGTCTTTTAACTAAGCTAAAACAACAACAGAAAAAAAATCGACTGAAGAGACATTTCTATATATTTCTCAGCTAGTAGACAATCCCTCCAAAGTTGTACCAGTAGTGCAATTCCGTATGATATATGTTAAAAATAACAGCCCTGTAAATTTTTTGACCATAATAGCGTCATAAATGCAATTTTAAACATTTTATTCATCAATCCTGTGTCTTCCTTCAAAATTTCATTCGAAATTCATTGTTGACTATCGTATTTAATTTACGTTATTACAATTTATTTTAATTGAAAACTATTTAAAAGTTCAATGACGCCTCTGTTTCAGACACGTTAATGACCTTGCAATTAAGTGAATATCCTATTTATACTAGGGTGCCAGAATGGCTGTTGATCCACAGAACAAGTGTGTTTGATATCGTGCTCAAGTTTAAAAAGTGTTGACACTATTGCGTTTACCAGTTATACAAAAGTGTAACCATGGATTAAATATCTTATCCACACTAAGAATTGATGTGAGATAGTGTGAATTTTAAAACACTAGGAAGAAGATGGAACATAGAATGGAGCCCAGAGAGAAAGCATTTGAAAAATCAGCTTCATTCTAAATACACTATAATTGTCGGTTTGATCTATTTATATAAAATAAAAAATAAATAAAATATAATAAAATTTGATTTAGTCAAAACGAAGTCTAAATACGTCTGATCACAGCAAGATTGAAAATTAAATTATAGTTTTTTGTTTCTTAAACGTTGTTAATAGAAACTCCAAACAAAACAATGTTGTAGTCGACAATGCAGAGTATTAATGTTGTCTCAAAAAAACCCAATAACACGATGCCCGCGCACTTAAGGGGAAATTACTGTATGTCAGACTAAAATAGCAGAGGACACGGTAGTCAGTTGACACGAGCAGACATACATATTAACGCTATTAAAATGATGATAGCCATCAGCCACGAAATACAATAACGCATTAACCAATTAAGGACAGACAGAACTCTCAACTCTGTATGCAAATACGCGATGGAAAATACGCTATAATATAGTCAAAGACCAATGTCTGAATAGATTGTAGTTTATAGACGCTCGAGAACTGACGAAATTTAAATAATAGTAAACATGGCAAGATATAGATAAATTGTAGATTAGTGAATACTTAAAAAAATGCAGTTATGTTGGAGCTAGAAAAATAGTTACAGAAAAACTCGTTAACATTATAAAAATTGTTATAAATCAAAACGGAAAAGATTCGAAATTTTTTTATCGTTAAAATTTATAGACGCAGTAATTAGACTTTCTCTAAACTTAATTTATGAATCAGAATTAAGTGTTACGTGGAACTAGTGTAGTATTTGTGGATGATAAAAACAATATCATTCATAATTATATAACTTTTCGTTGACTATTTAATTACTATCTCGGTATACTATAAGTATAAAGATTTAAATCATTGAGAAATTAGCGTCACCTAAATTTAAAGTTAATCGGTTAAAACAATTAAAATGATTATTTACATCTAATATTTATATTATCTAATTACTTTAAACGAGCAATTCTTGTATATAAATAAATTTATTTCGCGTATCTCGGAACCGGCGATAACGATTTGAATTTAGATAAGGTTTTGCTTTTCAAGTTTACCTATATATTATGTAATTGTATTTCTTGTAAAAATGCAATTTTACACACAAAAAAACGTTCTTTTATAACTATTTACTAAATCTTTCTATCCGCTTTCATGCTGACAATTTCGTATAGCGTCATCTGGTAAATTTTTGGAGTATTGTTGCCGACGGATGATTATCAACTGTTAGCTCAAAATGTTATGTGTCAATAAATTTGAAACCATACAAGCTAGATAATTGATACTTGGTGTGTTTGATGAATCTGCTAAGGACATCTTATTCTCAAAATGTCAGCTTTCTAGCGTTATCCAGACCGAAATTATGACGGTTCGAAAATACGACGAAACGGTTCCAGAAAAGGTAGCTCTAGTACCCCGCTTCCTTTGGTTTGGCTCACCTTGGCAGGGAAACTATACCGCGTGTTCCCAGATTTATACCGGGACGCAGGACAGAAACATTAATTGAAATGCCAGAAACGATAATAAAATAAATACAAGTGCGTATATAAAGTTACGATAAAAACGTTCATTTTCTCCCACATAAATAATCAGGTATTATGTATTCCGTAGTCATTTCCTTTTCAAATATTATCATGCAGACAAAACAATCAAAACGTCAAAAACGAAAATATTATTAAATATTGTACAACCGTGAAACTGTTTTGACACAAATCCGTCAAAATCGTTTTAACTCGACGCGTTAAAAATAATACAAGAGTCGAGGAGTGGTTTTGTGCATTTGGTTCACATCACTGTGACTTGCCGTAATTTTCTAATCAATCTTTTTAACACAAACCAACTGTAATACCACATGCCACCCACCGTTGGCTCATTGTACGATGGAATATAGTGTAACAATAACGAAGGCTATCTTTTCGATAGTTTTTGGGTTCCGTACATCTGATGAAATTAAAATTAGAATTTAAAAGAATCGAAACAACACGCTTTTATGAACTAAAAAATGCAAAATAATTTAACAACAAAATTTGCTTTACTGTAAAAAGCGTGGAGTGCTATCTACTTAAATTTTCATAATAGCTCTACGTTTACAATTAGCTAGTAAATAAAAAAAATATTACCGATATTAAGCACTCCACGCTTTTTACAGTAAAACTAATTTTGTCAAATTATTTTGTATTTTATAGTTCATAAAAGCGTGTTATTTTAGTTTTTTTAAACTCTAATTTTAATTATAAGTCTAAAAAAACAATATTGCATTTGACTATGGGGTAGGCAACGCAGTACAGCGTGTGATCGTGTTTGCTGTAATTTTTCAATTTTTATTTATCCTGAAGGTCCTGGTCAGGATAATGGGACAAACTTATTAAATTACTGTATTGTCATCGGTTTTTCATAAGTGTGCAAAGTTTCAATTTAATCTGACATTTTGAAGTAAGTAAATTTCACGTTCAAAGATTCCATTACAAACAACAACAAACAAACAAACATACAGGTGAAGCTAATAAAAGCGTGTTAAAATCGAGCAGACACGTCGAATTAATTTTGACCAGATGTTTATTAACATTGAATGGTTGTGTTACTACGTCAAAAATATACTACAACTGTAGTGTGGAAGGTGCCTTGTAATATGCATATCGCGTGTCTAAATTGAAAAGAGTGTAGTCATCAATCGCAACATACGACTGGACGGGTCGCAGACGACAGACTATCAAACTTCGAGGAGCAGCGGCTTGAGCGTATTTACGCAGTTTCTTTGAACAACATCAAACACTTTTCAGATACATCAGTCGACTACAACACAGGGGCGTATTAATAAAACGAAAAATAGTGTAGAGGAAAGGTTCGCGAATTTTGAGAAAATATTTCCGAAATGTGAGGAAATATTCCCAATTTTTAATGTAAGTTTCTCGAACTGCTTACTGCGAGGAAAGAATTTCGAACTTAAGGACTCTAAAACTTTACGGTTACTGAATACCAGCTCTTTAATATGCCTCCCGTTTTCACCTGCATAGCTTTATTAGATGTGTATACATGCACTTACGTTTCGGAACTCTCTAATTTCTATGGAAAATCTTATTCAATCTTTGGATATATGGATGGATATATAAAATTTTCAGAATTTTCCCACCCAACTTGGCCAGCCAGTGCTAGGGGTGTTAATACTTCAAAATAAACTAAAAATATGTACCATTCTTCCCATATGACTTTTAGCCACGTTTTTACAGCTTATTTGATCCAAATAAACGATTTAAAATAAGAAAAAACGAGATGGTTTTACACAAATTTTTGTACAGAAAAAATTAAATTTGAAAAAAAAATGAGCAAGCCAAATTTGTCAGCATTTTTAATATAAGCTTGTAAAGACAAAACTTTAAACTGTTAATTTGCCTTCCCGTAATTTGAAATCTCATGAAGTTCTGTAAAAAAATATTCACGAATATCACGTTTTTTTATTTAATTCTTAGGACAAAAATACATGTTTTTTGAAACTCAAATTTTGTGAAGCTTAATGCTTAATCAGAGCTAATAAAAACAGCAATAAAATATTCGTAATTTCCTGAGAGCATATTTTAACAATCTAAAGTATAACAATAATTTCAAAGTGCGCCCCCTTGAGGTTTGCGCCCTTACGGCAGATAACATCAAATCAGTACCAATTTTATAAACTTTTCAAGCAAGAAAAAATCAACGCTTGCTTGAAATTTAATAAAATTGTGTCGGCTTTATTGAATACCATCCACGAAACACAAAGAGACCATAAAATCGTTGACTGTAAGAAAAAGAAACCTGTACAAATATTGGAACGCACAGTAAGCCCCCGCTTAAGGCGGGAGATACGTTCCAATAAATTACAGTGCTATACGAAACAACGCTAAACGAGGTCATCCTAATACGTAGATAATAGCCGTAAGTGAAACAGAACCGAAAAAAGAAAATTTGCTAGATTTTTTGTTTACAATTGTTACAATTTATTGTTAAATACTGTTTTATCACATTAATTATAGATTTATACTGCCAATATTGATTTTTGTTCATAAAACATTTATGAAAATCAAATAGAAGTTCGAGTAAGAAGTTATGTTTGTGATGAGGAAGGTTCCTCATTTGACATATTTTGTTTTTGTTGAAGAACTCATCTAATGTATTTTGCTTTTTTCTGTTTCGCTCAGCAAGCTGTTGTTGATAGCAAGATATTGCATTAATGACACTCCGTCTTGCTTTTGAACTTCTATCAACATTTGAATCATTTTGCATAAACTGATCCATAATTTACGTTATAGTGGCTAAACTTTTTTTTAGAAACCGCGTAACACTGAAACAGCGTTAAGCGAGGTCTTACTGTATTTGTTACAAGAGGGCAGAGAAATACGAGGAATGTGTGTAAATCTATCTCTGGTTGCCGTATGCCATTCGACGGTTTTCCGTAGCGAGAAATAGAGAATGTTGTCTGTACGATGTTTTCGAAGTGTCCGTCGCCAGCTGTTGGTGAAAAGAGGTTAGCATGTCTGCTCAAGCTGCGAGAGAGGCGAAACCGGGAGCTTTAACGGAAATGATATCACGTACATGTCGTGCTCCATTCTCGAACACGACAGTCCTACCAACACTCCTATATAGCTCTCGGAGTGCACTGTTGCCAGACCAAGGAAAATAAAATTCTTCACATTGCTTTGAACACATAATATAACCATCGATATAGAATGTTTCTAAAATAGGACAACAAATTTCTAATATATTTTAAATAACAGATATAAATAAAAACACTTGAAGATTCTACAAATTGATTATTAAATTATTTCTCGACATAGAATAGAATAGGTACATATATATATATTTTATATTCCTTGGACTTATTGTCCGCAACGATCGTCGAGAAATAATTTAATAATCAGTTCGTAGAATTTTGAAGTGTTTCTACCAAGTGCCGACTGAAAAATTAGTGCAAATTATAATATATTTTTGCCCTAAAAATTTAATAAAAAAACGTGATATCCGTCAATATTTCTTTACAGCACGCCACGAGATTTCGAATTACGGGAAGGCAAATTAATATTTTGAAGATGTTTCTTTACAAACTTATGTTAAAATTGGCTTGCTCAAAAAAACTCAAATTTAATTTTTTTTATAGAACAATTTGTGAAAAACTAATGCTAATTTGCTTGTTTTTATCTGATTTTAAATCGTTTGTTTAGATCAAATAAACAGTAAAAATTTAGTTTAAACTCATATGGAAAGAATAGTACATATTTCTAGTTATTTTGAAGCATTAACATCAAAGATTGAACAGATTTTTCACAGAATGTAGAGATTTTTGAAACGTAAGTGCATTTTACACACACACATCCAACTGCTTGTAAAATAGAACTATGCTGGTGAAAAAGGGAGCATATTGAACAGCTGGTACTCAGAAAGCATTCTTTTAAATCTTTACTTATCACTTAAAGGAATTACGAAATGTCCCTTATATGTTTAGTGATATTTTCTCTAATCTGGCATCGCCGGTGTAGTGCTTTATAGTTCGATTGTAGAGCATAGTTTGTTTGTCCATTGTTGGCTGACACTTTCAGTGGCGTCAGTCAGAACATAATAGATTCGGGATGCATTTTATATTGAAATATTCATACAACCATCTGCATACGAAAATTATTTCATATTTTATGAGACAGATCTTGGAAAATGCCGGGGTAAAAATCAATAGAACTGTATTAGATATAGACCAGTAATTCAGGAATACAAGACTCAAAATAATATTTTTTAAATAACTTCCGCGTCTTTGAGGACTCATTATCGTTATAAACCCCCAAAAAATAAATATAAAATTATTTTTTTAAATTCAAAAACCAAATTTAAAAAAAGACAAGCTTCTATTACAGTGTACAAAAGAGGTAAAAATATTTTTTAATAATTTAGGTTCATAATTATAAAAGCGTGGGTTGTAAGCTCTATTATAGTCACGGCACTCGCTTTTATAATTATGAACCTAAATTATTATTAAAAAAATATGTTTATCCTTTTTAGTACACTGCAATAAAAGCTTTCTTTTTCTTATATTTTATTTTCAAAATTTTAACTATGTGTTAGCATATGCATTTCTCATAATGAAAAGGTAATCTGCCATCTTGGAGCGTCTACCATATTGGATTTAGAATGACGCCACTCAGCTTAAAGCTAGTATGCCTGATTTTTTTCCAAATCGTTGTCTATAAAAGATATTCAACGTTTATCATACAACATAAAAAAACTTTTAAGGGAAGATGTTTCAAAATCCAGTTGCATTTGAAAATCTTAATACAAAATAGGTGGCACTATTGACCTCAGGCACCGAAAGTCTATAGTTAAAAAAAATAGGTTTTGTGGCTCGAAATATACTTCGAAATAAGTCGAACTAAAGTTATTGAGACGTTCGTTTTTAACTGATATCGGAATTTCTCAAACATTCCGTATATTTTCAAATATTCGAACCGTTCGTATC
This sequence comes from Venustoraphidia nigricollis, assembly GCA_034508555.1. NCBI lineage: Eukaryota > Metazoa > Arthropoda > Insecta > Raphidioptera > Raphidiidae > Venustoraphidia > Venustoraphidia nigricollis. The sequence goes on along the minus strand of JAVRKA010000045.1, from coordinate 2,287,188 downwards.
GCAAGTACCGCACCCGTGTCTTCGCGTGGTCTTTCACATATTTTTATACACCACGTTCCTCCCCAGAATACTAATTATGTATCTGATGAATGGTGAACACGCTTCTAAACGCTTATAGGTAATGCGTTTGCACTTACGGAACACCCGGCGCACAATGGTCGGAAAACCTCTATTTGCCGGACAAAAGAAAATTTATTTTGCTCTGCAGTAGCTTCTCGTTAAGTCAATTTTTCCTAGTCATTCCTAAGGGCTTGAACCGAACTTTACAATCACCCCCACTAAAGTTCGAGAACTGGTAAAAGTATCAATTTATTATTAAAAAAATTATATATTTAAAATTGCGAACGAACGCTGGACCCAAATAACCCGAACCTGTTGGTTTGAAGAAAAAAAAAGTGGTGCGTGCACTTATGTAGCAGCTATACTTCTTAATTGCTATTCACATTTTCGTTAAAGATTGATAAAATAAAATAGGAAAATACAAGTATTGCTAGGTTATTTAACTGTCAAAATAGCTTTTAGGAATTTCTATCCGATGTCGCTAGTACAACCTACTTTGTTTCTTTATCAAATAACTATTTTGACGTTATCAGAAACAACGTCCGTAACATATTCGTTGCATGCTGCGTATGCAACTTCCAGAACCGAGAAAATTTTACCCCCCAGTGCGCCAAAAGAAGTATAACTTCAAAAATCATTCCCTGAGCCTTTCTGTTTTCAAACGATAGAAGTTCTCCTGTCCTGGTTTTCCTTCAAAATTGCGATTTTGTTAAAATAAATACCGTACCTATAAAAATATTTGCAAAAATCTGAAATTACAATCAATTGTTCCTCGACTGTTTTAATGGTCGACTGATTCGGCATGATTTCAGCTGAAAGACGCAACTTGGATCATTTAGCGTAGCCTACTAAGAACATTGCATCGTATACGCGAATTAAATTTCGAGTGATTCTGCTGACTATACTTTGGTATAAGTTCCATAAAACATAAAATGTTAACTGATGATGCGTCATCGTGAAATATTGTTTCAGTTGAACAATCTATTTTTCATAACAGTCGAGCATCGTCTTGACAGCGGCACGTGGAATGTTGCTCGTTTAAGTGTTGTGTTTATCTGATCTCCATACAATATGAATATTTACCTCTAACAATAAACAAGCGCATTTTTTTGTTATTTTCTTCTCAAACGATACTGTTGTAGGATAATGTTATAAGAGCAGTAGAAATACAAATAAACTTTGCATACTTGCTCTGCGCCATACTGCCGGTATGATACTGAAATGGCGTCAGTCCTAATTTACTCGAAATTTAATTTCTTTCATCCAAATATTTTCCGTGAATAGAGGAAATACTTTTATAAGCTACATACAGCTCGGGTTATTCGATCTTGACACCAAGTTTCAATTAATAAATTGAAAATACAATTCAATGAAGTGGACCTGTGGACACCCCTCAACGTAATTACTAATATAAACGTGACTCGAGGAAATGTAGGCTTTTGAAACAGTTAAATGATTTTTCAAATCGATTCAGTAGCTTCTGAAATACACGCACACAAACTATTCCTCTACATTTTATGTATATACTAGCGGACCCGTGCGAATACTTCGCACCGTTTGTGGTCAGTTACCTACGTAATATAATAGGATGGAAATTCTCTTAAGAGACTTCAGCGCCACGACGTCATTTAATATTACCGACAATTGTTAAAATAAACAAACTACCACCAGCTGGCTAAATTTTAAACTGTAATTTTTTAATGAAAACATAAAATTAAATTATTTTTCGTCAATAATTTTCGAAATGGCGTATCAAACATTATTCTGATACAGTATTAAGGAAGATATTTTCTACTGACAAAAAACACCTTTGAGAAATAATATATACCGATAGATTAACAAGTTTCGTATTATTATGGCATCAAGCATTAGGTAGTCATTTGAACATTAATATTATCGTATTACAATGTAAGCCCGGAGGCGTTTTCACACTGTAATTTCTTCTGATGTAACACACGCAATAGGAAAGTAGATTTAACAAGTTAATTGCGATAAGTATCTGATGAATGAGCTTCGATTAAAATTACATTAAGACCCATAATAAAGTGTTTGCAGGAATCACTCTATGACATAATATGGAAATTATGATTGTCCAGTGGGTGGGTTATTTATAGCTACAGAATTTGGACGTTAATTTTGTTGAAAAATAAAAAGCCAGATTTCTTAATCGGATCTACAACTGAGTCAGGTTTTGCAAAATTATATTTTTGAAAAATTTAAGAAATATGTTTGAGGCACGTTGAAATTTAAACAGAATAATATTGGTAACCAGTGGCGGATTTACAAATTTGCCGCCGGTAGGCTATTAAATTTTTGCCGCCCCTACTGACCTCTGAAATTCGATATTCTAGTTTGCAATCATATTAATTACATTTATTCTGTTAATAAAATTGCAACTTTATGATTTGTGCTCTATCGTCTTTATGATTGTGAACTAGGGGATCGTTGTATTAGTTTCTAGATTAATTTTACAACTTACGATTTAGTGAAGATAACACGAGAAATAGTTTTTGGGTATACTTCCGAGCTAAAACAAGCTCAATTATGTACTAATTAAAAGTCGGGGTAAGGTATGCCAGGGACCCAAAAACGACTATGCAAATACGTTGTACAAAAAAAATATTTAAGTGTTGAAACATATTACGCGTCGAATGAACCTAACATTTAGGTACATGGAAAAAAATTATAGCAGTGATTAATAAAAAAAATGAGTAAAAATTACAAAATTTAAATTGTAATATTGAAACGCTATTGGAATATTTTAAAAATTCATGATCACAAAAGTATATTTTACAGAACGTTTAGTAATTTTTCATATAGACGTTAGAGTATTCAGTACAGTACTAAAATATTGAAATTTTTGTTAAATTCTCGAAACTCGTTTCCTCTAGGTATATAATAGTGTTTTTTTTGGGGGGGGGGGGTCAAATTTGCCGCCCCTAAAATTTGCCGCCCTAGGCTTCAGCCTACTCAGCCTGCTGGTAAATCCGCCACTGTTGGTAACTAGAAATAGAAATATTAAAAAAAAAAATCAGGTCGTTTCGGTGGGACATTCTATCTGCCAGGTGATGAAAAATTTGAGGGTCGGTTAAGTCCCGCTACCCTTCAGCTAGGTAAGTATGTGTTTTTGTGTTCGGACATTACTAAAAAAGTGCTGTATAAATTTTCACAGTGCCTCAAATACCTACTAAAGGGTTAAACGAAATTCAAAATTGTTTTGAAGGACACAAACTAGGTCACTGTAATAATTGATATAAGCAAAATCTTCATTAGAACGTTTTCAAGTAGTGATGTTTAATGGAATTCCTGGGTTGAAAAATTACGTGTTTTGCTCTAACAGCATTTTAAAGACGATAATGGACTGGGCATGCTGCGTTCTATCCAAGCGTATGTGTGGCAGGTCACAGACTTCCGCTTTTCTGTCCCAGTGGGGGCGGTGCCCTACTTCACGCGACTCATGAATTTGTTTTCGTAACGACATTAATCACGCGGATCATGATATCCGACTCCCCATGGGCTCATTTAAAAAAAATACATTATATTAATAGCTCTAGGAAGTCGAGGTATGGAAACATCTGAAAGCACTTTGTCTAAAATAGAAACGCAAGTTCAAATTTTCAAAAGCTAGATGATTTTTTATGAATAAGATGATATTCTATTTTGTAAGAATGTAAGAGATGTAATAATTTAGCCCGTTGTAAAAAATTTTTCACAATTGCTCAACAAGATGACTTAAGGTTACCCAAACTTAGATTGGAATTAAGTAACAGTGGACCGAATTATAATATATAACCACCTAAGTGGTGCCATAGAAAACATTTCTAATCCCAAACGTTTTAAGATGGCTTGTACAAATTTTCTTATTGATAGCTGTTATTCAGTTGAGGATTTTTTTGCAAATAAGCGATTGTTCATTTTTAAGGAATAGTATTTTGAGACTTATTGATATATTTTATAAATTGTAACTTTTAAAATTATTACTTTGTTTTTTTATGTATTTTCTGTATAATTATTGACACATTTCTTACTCAATTGAGTTTTACGAAGTAAATCTTTATTATTATTATTATTTATGACTAGCGGCCCGGCCCGGTTTCGAACGAATAGTACTAATTATCTATAGCAATAAAAGATGAGCATCATTATTACAAAATTCTCAGCGTGTATTGAATTTGCGCGAATTCGCTTTTAATTGTGAATGTTCAAAAATCGAAGAAATTGCCAAAATTGCCAAAAAACAAAATTCTGTTGATCCGATCGCTACCAAACTTCTCAGAGTCACCCGCTGGGCTAATCTAAAAATTGCCTTAAAATCTCATCAAAATCAGTCCAGCCGTTTTGAAGTCCATAGATAACATACATCGCCATTTATTTCGGGAAGGGTGTTAATACATATTCGCCATTATTATTTGGGTCCAGTATCAATTCTCATTGAGAATTTTTTATTTTCTTATAATAAATCAAAGATGATTTTAGAACCTGAGAACCGAGGGTTTGCAATATAAAAAACGGTATCTCCACAACCTCAGATCTTAGTGAGGCGAAATTAATCTTGGATTTCATTTGATAGAAGCAAACTCTATAAATTTAAGCCGATAATAAATTTCTTTTGTTTGTGTAAACAGTGAGCTATTTTTCGACCTTGACTGTAAATTGATGGAAAACGGAAAGTTTGATTATTTTCGAAGACGAGGAATGTTTTAATTTAGAAAAAAAAACATTCAAGGAACTATATAAACGTTTTGTTTTTGAGTTAATCGCGGTTCTAATGTATTGAAACTGTATTTTAAGCGCTTGTATCATCAATTGGTTAAAGATGTACTGCCGTTTAAAAATAGCCAATATGTAGAATTGTCAAACAGGGCTGTACGAAAATCAATGCAGCAGTCGAGACTTATTAAATTTTAATTACAAATAGAATGGAGGCGGAAAATGTTATCGGTATTGTAACTTATTATTAACGCTGTTGTATGGAAGGCCCACTGCTATTCAACGGAATGAGGTAACTTCTGTATTTAGATACAGAGGTGACCTGGTTCCGTTGGATTCTAGTTGGAGAATGACGTCACCCAGCGGACTGTCAATTGATATTGCGTGGTTTATAAATATATATAACGGTTTTCCAGCTGACCTCTATATCTAATAACCTTGCATACAAACATTTTCTTTTATTACAGTAAGACTCCGCTTAACGCGGGAAATACGTTTCAATAAGTTCCTGCGTTAAACTAAACAGTGCTAAACGAGGTCATCTTAATACGTAGATAATAGGCATAATTGAAACAGAACCGAGAATAAGGAAAACTGTTATTTCGCTTTTCTTTGTTTAATTTTGTAACATTTATTGTTAAACGCTTTTTTATCGAATAATTATATAGATGTATTAGTTGCTAATTATGATTTTTCTTCATAAAACATTTATGAAAACCAAATCAAAGTTCGATTAAGAAGTTATGTTTGTAATGAGGAAGGTTCCTCATTTGACATACTTTGTTTTTTGTGAAGAAGTCACCTAATGTCTGTTTCGTTCAGCAAGCTGTTGTCGATAGCGAGTTATTGCATCAATGACACTTCGTCTTGCCTTGAACTTCTATCAGCATTTGAATCATTTTGTATACTGATCCATAATTTACGTTACAGTGGCTAAACTTTTTTTTTAGAAACCGCATAATACTAAAACAGCATTAAGCCAAACAGCGTTCAGCGAGGTCCCTGTATTAGTGCAGATACAGACAACCTGCACTAGTTCATTAAGTGTAATATTAACATTATTATATTTATGGAGATAAAAATATGTAACTGAACACGTGTGAACGTTTAACATAGACCTTATGAACTAAATTAGTAATAATAACAATAATTTAACGACACTAAATGTGAAAATATTTCTTTGCATTTTAAACATGCCAGCGTTTTAAATATAGGCGTTCTCTTCGGAATAATTAGTTTTTTTGTTATAATATTATTATTTTTAATGTTTAAAACATCTTCTACGAAAAATTCTACTACAGTAAGTTGGTGAAATATGAAGTTGAACCCTCGTAAACAAAAATGTCTATCAGCTTTGGGGCTAAATGCGTTCATTCACAGTCTAAACTATCGCCTGGTAGTGGAATCATTAAAGACAAAAAAAAAGGATGTCGACCTCTTTTCTAATAATAAATTCGGATTAGAGATAATTTCAAAGTTCAAAGACAAAATAATGATTATCTAATAATATATTTTTTATTTATACATTTTTTATTTTCATCACTCGACACCGCAATTCTATTATAAATAAATTAGATGGACGTAAGATTTGTCAACATGACAATAATTTTAATAATACTAAAATGTTTTTGAAATAAAAACGTTTTGTTTTGCCACATATTTTTCGAAACGGTCACAGCTGCATTTGCTTTTTAATAATAAGTCACTTTCGTAATAGATTTAGACCAGAACTGACGATGACGTAAATTTGGCAACGCCAAAAATATAACATAACACAATAAGAAAAGAGGATATTAAACAGAGCACATGCCCGTTATTTTGATTTATATAATACAGTGGAATCTCGATAACTCGAATCTTAAGGGAAATGCTAAAAATTTTGAGTTCATGAGTTTTCAACTTAACGAGAATGTCGGGATACAAAGGATTGTCTACGTTAATCAACCTGGATTTTATGGATGTTTATAAATAGGACACATTGCTTTTATGTATGTTTTATTTTGTCTTTATTATTATTTTTGACTATAGAGATATAATTGTATTATATTGTTGTATGATGTGTCGATCAGAAAGGTAGACCAGTCTATAAAGACTGATTACTGATCATTTGCGCTAAGCAATAAACGTTATTATCATATTTATTATTATTATTATTATTAATTGCTAAAATTTCGACATAGAAAGGCACAATTTCTATGTATATTTTTCGTGTTGTATGTAGAATTCCAAGTAAGACGTCTTTATATTTTACTAGTTTCGACTTACAGAGTCTGCTTTTTGAAATTCGAGTTATAGAGTATCAATTGTACTATCAATACCTCACAGAGAAACAACATTTTGTTCGAGTTACAGAGTCTAAATAATTCGAGATACCGCGTATATTTAAAGGTTCAGCGGAAGAGAATGACATTTTTTTTTTCGAAATTTTTAAGCAGCAACCCAAATTGTGTGAAGCCTAATGCTTATTATAAAAACAGTAATAAAATGAATTTTGCAACCACAGTTAGAAATTTCTCGAAAGCATATTTTACAACCTGAGTCACCTTAACTAAAATACCATTATTTGCGACCAGCAAGTGCAACTTAAAAAATCAAAACATTTGTTATTTTTAGTTCACTGAAAAGAAATTCTTCATCCGTGAATCAAAAAACAAAAGCGTTTCGTTCCATTAAGAATTAGTTTCAAGAATTGTTATATTTTTACTGCCACAATATCTCAAACACATCTGTGACAGAAACGATTGCATAAATGAATGAGCTGTAATTCACAAAAAAAACCGTATACGAGTTTTTTTTCTGGAAAACTAATCCCACATGTTGCGCAATGTTGATGGTTTTAGAGCCATATGGGACAACATTAAATATATTAAAAGGCGCTCGGCTATTTGTGTGGTGATAAATATATATATAAATATAATTCGGTTACTATTTTATATACCTACATTAGTGTTGATTTATGAAAATCTTTTAAATGTGAACTAAAATCATTGAGATCAGGGTCGATAATCTTTGAGACCAAAAAAAATTATAGTAGTACCCATTGGAAAAGGTAGAGAATATAACAAAAATGAAAGGAAAAATAATTTACCGGCGATCTGAGGTCGGGAAGGGGAAGGGGCTGATTTTTTAAGGGTAAAAAACGGTTCATCTCGATTTCCGGCAAAACTACAAGTCCTATGAAAAAAAGTTAAATGACAAAGTTGTAGGTTATAAAAATATCTACAACTTTTGTTTTTACATTTTTTTCACATAACCTCAAAATTTATGTGAAAAATTCAAATAACCAAGTTTTTGGTTTTTTATTTTTATCTTTTGCAAAAAAATTTATTTTTTCACGAAATTTGATGAAAACTTACCTTTTTATATCCTAAACACACAGTAATTTTTTTGATTTAAAATATTCATTTTTTCACCTTATTTTGATCTAATATCGAAAAAGCACCCTAATTTTCAATCGAAAATTCTCACGTCAAAATATCTGCTTTTTTTAAAAAGTCGGTGGGCTTTTTGTTCGTTGAAATCTCTACTTTCTGATGGTATGAAAAAAATATACATTACTACGGTAAATGTTCTCAGAAAATGCAAATAAGCTATCTTAAAATAGCAATAAATAGGCATCTACGCATATAATCTTCTATAAATTATTACCTTTTCCAATGGGTTTCATCCTACTATAATTTTTTTTCACTTTTTACCATTTTGAAAATTATCGACCCTGGTCTAATTGGTTTATTTGTGCGTTTGTTTTTCGGGTTCGGTATCTTAAAAAAAAGAATAAAGAAAACGGAACCCTTATGCCTTCACTCGTTTGTCCGTCCGTTCGTATGTCTGTCACTTTCGTTGACTTTCGTTGAAATATAATAAATGCATCAAGCTGAAATTTGGCATGACATTAAACGAACCTTGTGCGTGAACGATGCATTGTTGGTATACTACAAGAATGACATCATAGTAGGTAAACATGGCGGTTCATGTTTTCGTGTCAATTTAAAGTTTTGAGTAATATTTCATCCTATAAAACGATTACATTTACGCGAAATAAAAATTCCCGTGGATTTATACGACAATTTGCACATTTTAAAACAATTTAAAAATAAGAGTCAAATAGCATATTGTAAGGTACGTTGTATTGTTCATTTTTTCCCAGACAAAGAGAACAGGCTGATGCTAAAGTTTTTTGTTCCAGAACAAAAAAGGAGGAAAGCCGATTTTCTATTTGTCGTGGTGTTATTGAAATAAATTATTAAATTAATTTCTTTTTACGTATATGTATTTTAAATTAATTGTAATTTTATAATTTGTTTAAATAATTAGTACCTTAAAACTAACTGCAAAATATTTTTTTTATAGTTAATGGCGTACGGTGTACATATTTTCATGACCATATTTTTTATTAATTAAAGTGGTAGTACCTATATAATATTATACCTATATAATATTATTTTGATAAAGTAGTCTTGTTTGAAAGTTTTATAACAAAAAACAGTATATGAATGAAGTTAAAATGCATGATGACAATTATCAACCCTTAATAGCAGGATCCGAATCCCAGACACGACAATAATTTTCATTAGATTGCTTTTTTTAAATTTTTTTTATCTAGATCAGACTTAAAAACTAAATTTTAATAATACTTAAATCGATACATATTTTTTGTATTTAATTATTTTTTAATTTTTACCTATTAAGTATAACACGATGACCTGGACCTCACACAAACAAGGACTACCCTACAATCTCGGCTACTTTCGAAGACATTCATTTTTCGTGAAGTACCTAACACAAACCCGCACACATATGGGACCAGGCATCGCCGATGCCCCATTTTTTATTTGAGGAACTCTCTAAACAAGGAAGTCAGTCATACACGGATATTAACAATCGGTGTTAATAATAATAATTTTAATAATGCATTGTTTTGAAATAATCATTTCTCCGGATGTCAGTGAATGGCCCACCCACGATGACTGTCTTTGTAGTGACCTCAGTTGTCGAGCGTCTTCAATTTACAATCTCTTTGTATAGACAGTGAGGTGCATGAGATTAAGATCGATGTTTAAGTTACGACTAAGAGAAAATTTAATATTGCAGTTTTTAATGTTCTGAATTATTTCTTCATAGATCAAACTTGATAAAAAACTTGTATTTTCTAGTGGTTCTTCTCACTGATTCGACGTTAATAGTTTTTTTAAAATTTTGTTATCAAGTGGCCACTCGTAGTTTCAATTTATTTTTTGTTTTAATATTGTAATAAATAAAGTCAAAATACTTTTACCAGCTGTCGGACTAGAGCCTGGGAACTGGGGGTTTGTATTAATGAGATAAATAGTTGGCTTTATTATCAAACTCTCCTAAATTCTTTTTTCAAAGGCTTCGGAAACAAATGCAGCGTCTGCTTTTTAATAACACATGATTTGTGGATCTTTTAAAAAAACAGTGGTGAGTTCAAATTTCCATTAAAAAATATTATAATAACGCACAATCTTGACAAACCGTTGAAACATATAAATAACTTATAAAAGCGAAGAAAATTGTTCTTTCTTGTTGAAGTAAAACACGTTCTTGCTAAAAATGTAAAAGTGTCCCACAAGGAACATAACCGCGAAAGATTTATTTCTGTACGCAAGTACTTTATATCAAAAACAAAATCTGCATTAATAAATAATATACAATGCTTAAATTTATGATAGCAATTCAGAACACTGAATTATACTTTTTTTTTAACTGGATTTTTGTTTTAAACATTGCAACTTTATTACAATTTTGTTTATCACAATTAGAGTTTTGAAGTGAAACTTCTTTAGTGACCTATCTGTTTGAAATTGTCTGTAACTCTCCGTGTTGTTCACGTCCAATAATAATCAATAATTAATGAATTTTCACGGGAATGTGGATAAAATTAATACAATTAGACTATTGTGAAAATTGCTGCGTTTCGTAGATTTGTTTATACTTCATCAGGCAACTATAGAATAATTATTCTAGTTGCCTGATAAAGTGCAAACAAATATACGAAACGTTGCAATTCTCACAATAGTCTAATTGTTTTTATTTTATCCACATTCCCGTGAAAATTTATTAAGAGAAACCTTGGTAACGCATTAACGAAACTAGTTCATAACTCTAAAGAAGTTTCTCTTCCTCCCGTGAGTGAGTGAGGCCCAAATGTCTATTTTTTAATTACGTAAAGCGCGAGTGAACCCTAATTTTACTCCTGAAGTGACATATGTACCTGCTACGAACATGGCGGTTGGTTGCGCAGCACATATGCGCGAATTACATTTTAGTGATTCAGCTGACCTGTTTCGTTAAGCTGTGGTGATATTAGTATTGATAATGGCACGACTTTTGCAATTATATGTTTTCGAATAGCCTTATACGTAATGCCAACATAATAACGACAGAAATCAAAGCCAAGCATTTAACTTGAACTCTTGAATGCGCGTCAACAATCGTACAATGCGGTTAGGCAGGATCGCTTTTTTTTCAACAAGAACCAGTATTCAACAACGACGCGTGTTTCGAGTGCATTTGTTTTTTCAAAAGAGCACGCGTATAATGTGAGCAACTCTACGTACTTGGTGCCGTCATATGTTGTACGCATAAGTATTTTAAAACAATAAAATCTATCTTAAAAGTACTGCTGAAGTCCTCGTGAATAAATGTTAAAAAAAGACAGACGAGTGCGAGTAGAACTCGCGCCCTTAGGATTCCGTACCGTTATAACACGTAATAATTCCACATAAAATAAAAAAAATTATCATTTTCGGGTGTTTTCCTTTACTCGTGCCAAATTACAAGATTCTAAGTCAACGAAAATTAACCTATATGACATGTTTTGATATGAGCGTCTGAATAAAAAGCACCGAACAATTCCTCTAACGAAAAGATACACTAGATTGAGGGACAAATTTAACTTTGCCGTTGGAAAACTGTTGTGCTCATGCATCGACATAGGTCGTGGTCAGTTTACCAACTGCAAGTTTATTATCGCAAAAAAAACCCGGGTCGCAGTGCCAAAACCCTGCCGACAATATAGTGTATTTGCTTGTATAGGGCCGTGTGGTTTTATACTTTTATTATGTGAAATTAAGTTTGTTTTTGGGCAAAATAAAAAATTTAACCCCTTAATACACCTCTTAAATTAACATTTTTTTCTTAATTGTAATATTATTATCAATCTAACGTCTACACCGAATTAAATACACTCTTCAATAAATAAGTCTCTATCTGCAAACTAGTGTTTTCATAAAATTTGTAAATCCGGTCCTGTCGGGCCGATTTTATTAAAATTGTGGGGACACTTTTTAATCACTACCGGAGGGTTAAATTTCAATTTTGAAACGATTCGGAGAATTTTTTCGGTATTTTGGGGCCCAAAAACAGTTTTCAACCCCTAAAAACTACCCTTAAAATAGCCTGCCCATTTTAAATAGGCTTCTTGCGGTGTTGGGTTTCAACACGTGGTCCAAATTTCGTTGAAATCAATCAACTCTTTCGAAAGTTATCCCGCGTACACACACATATATATATATATATATATATATATATATATATATATAATATATATATATAAATATATATATATATATATATATATATATATATATATATATATATATATATATATACATATATATATAAACATTTTTTAAATGGTGCCAATGTGTTTAGGAGGTTATGAAACGTTCGAGAAAATTTGGTCCGACCCCTAGGTCCCGCATCCGACCGACGCCAATAGTGTATGTTGCCATATGGCAAATACACTAATTATCGCAAAAAAAAATTTGTTTTGTGATGTATGTAACTACAAATTTACGGTTTTCGGATTTTTCAGTTTACTTGTGCTATGAGACATTGCTTCTTGTCCAATTTCATGATTCAAAGTCAACGGGAAGTCTAGGTTTTGATTCCCTTGCGGGTGTCAAAATATGCGGCATAAACGGCCGTATCTTTTGATTGCGTTGACTCAGAAGCTTCGTCTCGGATATCGTGTGTCGCGTAGTGCAGGGATTTCAAACTTCTGCCCGTGTGGTGTATACTATTAAAGTACGTACTTTCGTATCAGTGTGCACGAGAAAACTGTTTCGGCCCGCTGTTACAGATGGCGTGCGAGTAATTCCAGCAGAGCATAAATGTAGACTTTCGACCGGGTGTAAAAAGAAAATGTATTATTTAACCAACTGCAATCCGACAGATCTTATCGAGCTGTATAGTAATAATATAAGTGAGAAAATAAGAGACGTCGCTTTTTAAAAACGAATCCATCGGGAGCAGTCCTCGAGCACGGCCTTCGTAGTTTCAGTACATAGTAGGTTAGTATTACGTAATTCAATACATGTGGAGCAGAGTTGAAAAGGAAACCTAACCTAAATACCGCATATATAACGAAAATGGCCGAACGCCAAATGAACAAGTCAGCAAACACTGAGCATTATAAAATGTACAGACGGACGGACAGTGTGAGTAAACAAATGATGAAGAACCGGATGCGTTGGATTCATGAAATGAAAATTATATTTACGATAGGGTTGGCCAACTTATTGCGATGCGATCGATTTTTCCGCCATCGTTAGCAGGGTCCCGATTTAGTGCTAAAACCAAAGCAGTTTTCTTTTGACATTCCGCCAATGATCTCTGTTCTCAACTTTTTTAAATTCACCTTTTCGTGCACTAAAACACACCAACATTACGTTGTCCTGCCATTATGAACATCCAATTAAATGTGGACTACTGTAAGACCCCGCTTAACGCGTGAGATACGGTACAAGAAGCCCCTGTGTTATACGAAACAGCACTAAACGAGATCATCTTATAATACGTACAGAACCGAGAATAAGAATATTTGTAGTTTTCTTTCTGTTTGATATTAGCAATAAATAAATCTATAATTAATGTGATAAAAAGTATTTAATAATAAATGTTACAAAATTAATCACATTAATTATACATTTATTTATTGCTATTATCAATTTTGTTCATAAAACATTTATGAAAATCAAATAAAAGTTCGAGTAAGAAGTTACGTTTGTGATGAGGAAGGTTCTTCATTTGACATATTTTGTTTTTTGTGGAGAAGTCATCTAATATCGTTTGCCTTTTTCTGTTTCGTTCAGCAAGCTGTTGTCGATAGCAAGATATTGCATCAATGACACTTCGTCTTGCCTTTGAACTTCTATCAACATTTAAATCATTTTGTATAAACTGATCCATAATTTACGTTATAGTGGCTAAACTTTTTTTTAGAAACCGCGTAATACTGAAACAACGTTAAGCGAAGCAGCGTTAAGCGAGGTCTTACTGTATATCTTTAGCTCGCTATTTCATTCTCTTCCAGAGTATGTTAGAGTGAATGAAATAATTCTGAACGCTCTTTTTAACGCAGTTGGTCGTTTCGTTCGACTGCAATTAAATTCGAGATTGGCATGTTGATCACCCCTACAGAATGCTCGCTTAATCCCTGTTTTGGCGTGCAGTTGTTTTTCGATCAGATTACGAAATGTGCAGTCACAAATTTCCAAGCCCCCAGATGTCAACAAAACCATGTCTGTGTTTATTTATATCAAATATTTACTTCGGTTCGTAGAAGAGTTATTAACTCTTGTATTGAAAGTAGTCGGGAAATAACGTACAACTCGATACGACTAACTTAATAACTCGAAGTGAGGCAGTTCGAATGTACATGCATGTCGGATTTGTTAAATGATCTGCACTTTTGGGATACATGAAGTTAAATGAGTTCCCACACACTAGTCAGCTCGGACGACTCGGCAACATCCAGTGTACGTACATACTGTAGTGCCGATCCGATCCGGTTCAGTGAGTGTTGAACCTATAGTCTAATCAATTCGCAACCGATTACTTTATGTGAAAATCCATTGTAACAGTCTTAATAAAATTGACTGCGTCGTCACTTAATAGTGTATGTTTTGCTTGAAATATGCCTGTCCAAGGTACACAAAATTAATTACCTTAGTATAGGCTGATATTAGCTGACGTAAATGATGTATATTTCCGGTCTATTTTAATTGAAATCGGAAAAACTACATTATCTAGATATTAGGTACACCCATTTCATTGGACGAACTACTTGTTGCGCAATATATATAACCTGTGTAACATTCATACTATATTAATGGCGCTATTCTGTATGGTCAATAACAGCGCTGTTTTTCTGTTTCACTTTAACTTACGCAATGCTAAATTTGTTAGAAAGTGACAAAAAAATTAACACCACTGTCAACTGTCAGTATTAAGGATTTACGTCAAAATTGTTTTTAATTTTTTCTTGTGTTGAACGTCTTCCCTCCTTACCGTTGCTCCGCAGCAAAAACTGTTCGTCTACTACTGTATCCCCTTAAGATTCCGTACCTCAAAAGTAAAAAGAAACCTTTATAGGATCATTTCGTTGTCCGACTGTCTGTCTGACAAGACCCTTTTTCTCAGGAACGAGTGGAGGTATCAAGTTGAAATTAATATCAAATACACAGGTCTGCGATTCTTTGGAGCTGTAAAAATAAATGAAACTTCTAATTAATCAACGCAATCAAAAGATACAGCCGTTTATACCGCAGATTTTTGACACTCGCAAGGGAATCAAAACCTATAGGATACTTCCCGTTGACCTAGAATCATGAAATTTGGCAAGAAGTAATGTCTTATAACAGAAGTCAAGGGAAAAATCCGGAAACCGTAAATTTGTAGTTACATCACAAAAAAAGCCGAAAAAATCTTCGAGACTCGATTCTCGTGATGGACGAACTATTAACATACCTACAAATTTCTACATGTGTATAAACATTTCCAAAAATGGTACCGAATTGTTTAGGAGACTATAAAACGTCCAGACATTTTGGTTCGACCCCTAGGTCCCGTCATCCGACTGACACCAATAATGTATGTACCATAATTCACTAATAACCCACAGAAGATAGGAGTACCTATGCCATTATGAGATTTTGCATCATTTTGATACGATTCCTAAAGCCGGTTCTGACTTCTAGCAGCTGTTTAAAATGCTTTCCATTGATTACAGAACCTAAAGGAACGGTGATTGGTCTAAAACCATAACACTTAATTGATTTAGGTCTCGAGCTGTTATGATTTATAATTAATGAATATAAAATTAATCAACCAAACATATAATACTTTTAACCCGCGACTTTTAAATTACATTTTACCGTAATTTGATTAGTACTCTTATTAAAGTAGTAGTCTTTACCCGCGGCGTCGCTCGCTTTGTTGTTGGTTTTGGCAGAAATATTTAAGTTTATGTAACAAGACAATTTTTAAATTAGTTTACCTTTTGGTCTTTGATACTTAAAATTAAATGACTAATTTTTTTGCGAGTTACACAATTTAAAATTAAACGTTTGTTGTAGCTAATGCGATTGTTTTTTGTATACTTTTTTGGCGTTATTTATAAAAATTTAAATAAAATTATGGTTCGGTGAGTTTATAAAAAGTTGTAGTTAGGTAATAAAACTGACCTAACTCTTAATTGTTATTAACATTTATTACTTCGCTACTTCCGTGTAATATAGTGCTCAAAAATAATTTCGTTACAATAAAAATATAGTCACCAACGTCTAACAATAAAATTGAATCTAAGATATTTTTATATTAAAAATCGGAAAACCTAAATTAAATGAATCTGAACTAACTGTAGTAACTTTTATAAATGTGTTTCAAACTTCAACAACTGCATTATTTTATTTTATCAATGTATATCTTTAACGAAAATGTGGATATCAATTATCACGATCACGTCAAAGAAGTATAACTTCTGCCTCGCGTACATAAGTACACGCACCACTTTTTTTTAAATAAATTATTCCGTTTCATGGAAGCTGAATCGCGAGTTTTTTTTTTCATACTTCTTCTGCTGTGCTCTGTTCGAGACTTGTTTATATTATAATGATTTCAAACGACCATATATGGCCTTATAATTACTTATTCCACGGTCCATGTTAAGTTTGACATGTTAACGGGTTTTCAGACAACGCAGCGCGGTCACTCGAAATGATGAATTACGCTACACACATAGCGTCTGTTTATTTAATAATATATAATCTAATTTAGGCAGTCATAATATTACTTAATATGTGGAAATGCGAACATTAACAAAAAAGCAAGCAGAGGACAGTGTTGTCCAGTGGTTAGTGTGCTGGCTTCTTCATCGAACTGTCGTGGTGTCGAATCTTGCTTCTGCTAATGGATGTTTTATGATGTCGTTTAGTTTTAACTGATTATGTTATTTTGGTGTAATTAAGATGCTACTGACATAAGTTGTCGAGCGTCTATAATCTACAACAAATTTAAAAAAAGTTAATACATTTTTGATTAGATTATTTTTTTCAAACAAGCTTTTATTTCGGAGACATCTTGTTGCGTCCAAATGACAAATAGCACTCGGAAATAAAAACGGAAAGGAGCTTTTCGATTCGAAATTTCGCAAGAAATACGCCGTCAAAATCGTAGACATTACTTTTGGAACGCTATATGTATAAAATACAGTCTGACCTCGCTTAACGTTGCTCCGTTTCATGCTGTTTCAGTATTACGCGGTTTGTAAACAAAAAGTTTGGCCACTATAACATAAATTATGGATCAATTTATACAAACAGATTTTAGTGACGATAGAAGTTCAAAGGCAAAATGAAGTGTCACTGATGCAATATCTTGCTATCGACAACAGCTTGCTGAACGAAACAGAAAAGCAAACGACATTAGATGACTTCTTCACAAAAAAAAAACACAAAATATGTCAAACGAAGAACCTTCCTCATCACAAACATAACTTCTCATACTAGAACTTTTAATTTTCATAAATGTTTTATGAACAAAAATCGATATTAGCAATAAATAAATCTATAATTAATTTTCGTATTCTTATTATTCTTATTCTCGGTTCTGTTTCTTCAGATGACCTCGTTTAGCACTGTTTCGTATAGCGCAGGAACTGATGGGAACGTATCTCCCACGGTGAGTGGGGTCTCACTGTATTCCTATCAAATTAAACATATACATACTATTTTTGGACGACTACAACCAGTCTGTAGTATTAATATGTCTGCATTGGTCATCGTCACGAATTAAGGCTACATTACTTCATGTCTATTTCCGTATTGGATAATAGCCAAAATATTATAAACAGATATTGTGCAGGTATACGCAAATATAAAAAATTGGGTTATACGGATATATATTATGTTATTTTTAGACAAAATTATTACATCTAAAACTATTGAATCAATCAACGCTAAAATATAATAAAATTGGCAACATAATAATTTTGTATATACATTATACGCGTTTTATATAGCCGAGACCATTGGAATGCCATTTTTTATATGTCCGATTCATTCTTTACGAAATTCCAGTTTCCAGATTTTGACTTGAGAGGCTAGTAAAAACATTTGTAATGAATTTTTCTTTATATACCCGGCCGAAAGTACGTACTTTGGGTTTGATTATAAGGCAAAAAGCCTAACATTTATGCTCTGCTGGAATTACTCGTACGCCATCTATAACAGCGGGAGAAAAGAGTTTTCTCGTGCACACTGATACGTGAGACTGTCGCCAGTCAGTAGTAGCTAACACCTGTTATAGCGTATAACAGCTCAAAATTGCTCATTTGAGCGTGAAAGAATTAACGTTTCTGTTAAAATCAAGCCGGCATAGAGTCTATGTATTACATAAGCCACTTTGCCTTTTAGTCACAGATATTCGATAAAAAAAATGCTAAAATTTCTAATGCTAACGATCATCAATTTAAAACCGCTCTTTGGAACGCGTAATTGAAAATAAAAATTCACTATCGCCGCGATATTGAAATATTTTAAGCCTGTTAATTTTCTCTATATATTGTGCGTGTATCTCGCATATGCTCGTTTAACACGACGAAACTGAATTATAATAAATTTATTCAAGGTTCAAGATCACATACGTAGGTACCTACTTAAGCCAGTTGGGAATACATTACACAAACATTTAAAAACACGTTTTTAAAACGCTAATTATAAAAAATAAATACTACAGAATTAATGTGCTAAGTTCTTTAATTAATATCTACAGTAGTGAAACGTCGAGTTTTGTCAAATTATTTTTTTTTTAGACCACTATCTTCCCGTTTTATCTAGATCTATGCCGTGATTTGTATAGTGCTTCTATGGCTTCTCTAATACCGTGTATCTCACATTTTAAGCCATCCCTAGAAAATAAGCCATGTACCGTTTTTGAAGTTTCTTAAAATATAAGTCATACCGCGAAAATAAGACATGTTTTTTTTCAGTTTCAAGGAGGTACTTTTACACTTCAATAAGATTCTTTATTCTTCCCACTGGGAGTGATAATTCGAATATTAATGACGATGTTCCAGAAGAAGATGATATTAATGTTATATTTGAATCAATAAGTCTGATATTAGCTAGTCTGATACTTACTTATGTTCATTGTACTTACATGAAAATATAAATTCTATAGATAAGAATTATTAACTTTTTTATACATAGGTACCTACCTAATAAATTCCTCAAAAAAATATAAGCCATCCCTTGAAAATAAGCCATAGTACGATTTTTAAGAAAAAAAATAATATAAGCCATGGCTTACAATGTGAGATACACAGTACAAGCCCCCAGTTCCCAAGCTCTAAGTTGATTATGAACATATGAATCGTAGTTGTTTGGTGGGCTTAAAAAATCTGGATCCATTACTGCTACATATCTTCAATTTGATTTAATTACGAAATGAAAATACAGTTGATACTTTCACCAATTCTTACAATTACAACCTGGACATTTAGTTTGTTATTGAAGTGTCGGTACTTTCTCGATAGAGGTTTTCTCGTTTCAAGATCTCGACCTTGTCTCGAAATACGATATGAGAAAAATTGTTATTAATTTTCAAGATTTTTAAATACAGAGGTAACCTCGTTTCGTTAGATAGTAGTGGGGCGAATTGTCAATTGATATTGTGTGGTTGATAAAATAATTAAACGGTCTTCTAGCCGACGTCATTCATTAATGAAATAAGGTTTTTAGATAAAGATGTGTCCTCGTTCCATTGGATAATAGTGGGGAGATGAGCTCATCCTGCGGACTGTCAACTGATATTGTGTAGTTCCCAGCTAACGTCAATCATTAACGAGGTAACCTATGTATCTAATAACATTGGCAACCTGTGCTCTTTTGATAACCTTGGGTAATCTTGGGTCGTATTATATTACTTTTCTTGTTTTGTATTTCACGATCGTAGAAAACGTTGGAAATGTTGGCATTGTGCATTATTTTTTTTTTTTTGAACTAGTGATAATGTTTGTCGTAAAACTCGACGAACGCCACTGTTGTAAATATTTGATGTGCGGCAGAATAGTCGGAAGATAAAAACACTTTATGTGCATTTGTGTTCATAAAACTGACTCAAAAGAAGCGTCCTCCCAAATTTTATGTACATATTCGTTCATACAAAAACGTTACGTATCTTATTAGAGCAGTCAGTGTTTCTAAAAATAAATAATAGTTTAAAAAAGTGCGTGTTTTTTTTAAAACTATTATTTATTTTTTAGTTTTATTTTTTTATCCTGATGATACTGGTCGGGATAATGGGACAAACTTATTAAACGATTGTATGTCATCGGTTCTTGATAAGTGTGCAAAGTTTCAGTTTAATCTGACGTTTTGAAGTGGGTGAATTTCACGTTCAAAATTTCCATTACATACAAACGAACATACAGGTGAAACTAATAAAAGCGTGTTAAAAAAAAGCTTTTCATATAACAGGCCCTCAATTCTCAGGTTCTAATCCGGGATACGGTAAAAGTATTTCTTTTTCTATTTATTCTTAAAAAAGAATTAATCGAACCAAATAGTTTTCGCAAAACTGTAGCTATTCTATTATTACTTACTAGCCGCTACCCGCAGCTATGCACGCAACTAAGACGAATCATGATATCAACAACGGTTGTGGAGCCTTCGGCTTCACCTGGCGCCATCTAGTGGCGAGGTACAACAAAATGTATAGCATAAAAACCTTTTCCATGAAAAAATAGATACTTATACGAGTATGTGCCAACTTTCATGGTGATCGGTCAATCGGTGTCGAAGTATACTAACAGACCAACATCAGACTTTTTTCTGAAGGTTAAATAAAATATGATGTGTTGAGTACTGCTGTAACAATTGTAGAGTTTGTTTACATCAGATTTAAAGCGTTCAGCATAATAAAAGTGCATCTGTAGATTTTATGTAAAACGAAAACAGCGGAGACTTTGTCCAGATTACAGAACTGATGATGGCGGCAAAATATTTATGTCGACATATTTTTCCCACCGAACGTGTAATATTCAATTTTCCATGAAAATAACGTTACACTTTACGTGATACGAAACTGGAACTAAATATCAGAAAAAAATTGCAGTTTTGAAAAGGAAACGAGCGTAGTATCTTCACAGAACTTAAATTTAACTTGGAATATTGTAAAAGTTATATCCGAACTATTATTTTGTGAAAAACCGTAATTTAAAATAAAAAATAATTATGCGTTAAACATGGCGTAATCTAGCGAACAAAACGTCGCTCATTTGTTCATGTTTTACCATAATGACGTAATATCATTATTAGCTGGACTTTTCAAATCTGATAACGTTACAACATAATATGTCAAAAATTACTGTTTTAGGGTATAATGAATGTGTTTTTAACACGCTTTTATTAGCTTCACCTGTATGTTTGTTTGTTTGTAATGGACATTTTGAATGTGAAATTCACCCACTTCAAAACGTCAGATTAAACTGAAACTTTCAAGGACTTTCAAGGACCGATGACAATACAATAATTTAATAAGTTCGTTCCATTATCCTGACTAGGACCTTCAGGATAAAAAAACTTGAAAAATTACAGCAAGCAAGCTACCCTACCCCATAGTCAAATGCAATATTCTCTTTTACTCTTATAATTAAAATTAGAGTTAAGAAAACTAAAACTCGCTTTTATGAACTAAAAACTGCAAAATAATTTGACAACAAAATTAGCTTAACTGTAAAAAGTGTGGGGTATCTACTTAATTTTTTATAATAGCTCTACGTTTACCATTAGCTATAGTAAATGAAAAATTTATTACTGATATCAAGCACTCCACGCTTTTTACAGTAAAGCTAATTTTGTTGTCATATTATTTTGCATTTTTTAGTTCATAAGAGCGTGTTGTTTTAGTTTTTTCAAACTCAATTTTTTTTTTAGTTGGTAACTTGCAAGGCGTGAGGCAATGTTAAAATTCTTTGAAAACAAACTTATAAATTTCTAACGTAAAAATCTAAACATCCGATTTTAAAAATTCATTAATTGGACGTTTCGATTATATTTTGCTATAAATCTTTCAATTATTGTTTAATCGCGTCTTTTGTATTCACCGCCTTGAAATTAGCAAACTGTGAGTCATCAATGTTTGTGTGTCAATTCAGAATTGCAGAAGAAAAAGCAGTTTGGTTAATTAGAGTTGTTAATTGATCTAGTCAGCGAGGTTATTCTTTTTACAACTTTGAATTGAATTCTTCTATACAGAGACAATCTAGAAGATTTCCGCATTGTTTATCTTAATAGAGGAAAGCTGCCTCATCTTTGGAATACACTTTATTATTTCTTTCTCCATTTTTCAGTCAGTTCTAAGTGTAACGTAGTATCTAGCCGTAAAAAAATGATGCGTGTACTTATGTACGCGCAGCAGAAGTTATACTTCTTTGGCGTGATCGCGATAATTGATATTCACATTTTCGTTAAACATGTACATTGATAAAATAAAATAGGATTTTTTACATACGCTTGTAGCTACGTACCAGCTGAATTCATTTAGTATAATAGCTGTTGTGTGCTATAATTGTTAAGAAACATTCATTGTTGTAGCACTATATTAGAAAAATTTATTATTCCAACAAATCACCGTCTGGATTTAAACCAGAATCTTTCCACTTTCGCGGCGGAATGAGTTAATCAGTTACTCTACGGTGCACACAATTCAACATTTTAATCCTTCATAATATAGCGATAACAACACTCAAATTCACTACATGCGAGAGCCAATTATTTTTAGCTGTAGCTAGACATTAACTCTCACAGTAGCGAGGGGTCTTGAATGAATCAAAGATGAACTTTCCAATTTTAATACAATTTACAATTTACCGATATTAAATTGTCGTTTTCCGCTTTAATCAGTGCTAACGAAACAGAAATATTATGTGACTTAGGACCGTATTAAAATTGGAAAGTTCATCTTTGATTCATTCAAGACCCCTCGCTACTGTGAGAGTTAATGTCTAGCTACAGCTAAAAATAACTGGCTCTCGCATGTAGTGAATTTGAGTGTTGTTATCGCTATATTATGAAGGATTAAAATGTTGAATTGTGTGCACCGTAGAGTAACTGATTAACTCATTCCGCCGCGAAAGTGGAAAGATTCTGGTTTAAATCCAGACGGTGACGTGTTGGAATAATAAATTTTTCTAATATAGTGCTACAACAATGAATGTTTCTTAACAATTATAGCAGACAACAGCTATTATACTAAATGAATTCAGCTGGTACGTAGCTACAAGCGTATGTAAAAAATCTACTAATAAATAAAATAGGATGTCCAGGGAGATAATAAACAGAGAAATAAGACGTGGCATCTATGAATACACAGTAAAACTATACTGAATCGAAAAGTCAGCTTTATCGACGATTACAACCTTGCCGATACACGTAGTACATTCATATTATATTAATAGCTAAAACTTCATGGTGTCTCATTTTCGTTGCATGTAACAGAGAAAATTTTAGTCTCAATGCAGTGTATAAAGTAGTTTTAATGACATAATAATAATGTCTAATTATGTTTTTTTTTTGTTTCAGGTAAGCAATACATGAATTTTACAACTAGCTTCGAACTTTTTGAAAAATATTTCAAAGATACATCTATCCAGTAAGTAAGTAAACCATTTCTGAATTCTGACACTACAACAATATTAATTGAAATTAGTTAATTAATAAGAATAATGCTTGCTCTCTGGTATACAATATTGGAAGTAAATTTAACATTGAAAGATGTATCAGAAGCTGAGCATAAATAAGTTTTGATTTATTTTAAATATTATCTGTTTAAAACATTTGTTTTTGAAAAAAACGCGTTGTAATTGTTTATTAATGATGCTGTTATGTATGGACAATGAACTGTTAATTTTTTGTCATTTTCTAACAAGTTTAACATCATATGAGTTAACGTGAACTGTGAATTTTAACTTTGACCATAGATTTACGATTGGGTTAACAAAACCGATATTAATAACGCGAGCGAAACCGCGGGTAAAAACTTGTAAATATATTTAATAAAACAGATGAATGTAACTTCCGCATTAGTAAATAAAAATAAAAACGGTATAAAAAAAAGGCACCAGCGTGATACATGCAACCGATTCGAATATTTTTGTAAATAAATTTATTGGTTGGTACGATACTATATTTTCTGTTATATAGGTAGGTACTTGTTTCGTGTATTGGCTGTAAAAACTTCAAATAAAAATGTTAATTTTCGAATATAAATTAGGTACAGGAACGATTGCACATAACCTAACACACCTGTGCTGTAATAAATATATTTAAATCGAATATATCTATTTTTATAGTTACCAATATTTTTTTTTTTATTTATTCACGGGAAATTGGACAATTGAATTTTAATATAGATAAACTAAATTAAAAAATTTGCGACGTTTCGTTTATTTGTTTTAACTTCTTCGGGCAAAACTGAAATGATAAAAAAATGATAAAAAATACAAACTAATTTGTATTTTTTATCATTTCAGTTTTGCCCGAAGAAGTTAAAACAAATTAACGAAACGTCGCAAATTTTTTAATTTAGTTTATCTATATTAAAATTCAATTGTCCAATTTCCCGTGAATAAATAAAAAACTTATTAATTATAATGGACGTGAACAATATTGAGAGTTACCAATATTATTCTGTTTAAATTTCAACGTGTCTCGCATATATTTTTAAAATTTTTCAAAAATATAATGTTGCAACCATCTGGCTTTTTAGTTCGGTTTGCTATTAAAGCGTGGTTTTTCAATTTTTTTGAACTATTATTTATTATTGAGAAGGATGAGCTTTTGGTATTGTTTGGTGCTCCTTCCTGTCCACTTGTCTGTTTTTTTTATGTTAGACGAAACCAGGCCCGATTACTTTTAGTTTTAATTCAGACGTACCTATATATTAAAGTATAATAAACAACGTGTTTTCGTATTTCTCAATCAAAATGTGTTAAAGCATTGCCGTTACTAATTTCTTTAAACATTTACTTTGCAATCAACGTGACAGATAAAAAAATATACATATTGCGTAATCAACAACGATTTTTTTATAAGATGAAACTAAAAGAAATAAACTATATACCTAAGCATTGCAAAACCGCTCACATTGATACTAACTTTCCGGCCCGGCTTCGCCCGGGTAGGTTTTGGTTTAGCAACGAAATAATCAAGACCAATATAAAACACACAACTGAATCTCATATAGTTAAATCAGCGTGCGGGATCCTCGACATACTCAACATTTTCGCTCACGTCTCGTCTCCTTTTTTTATTAAACGAGACAAAAGAGTTTTACGTGAAATAATAGCGAAACTTCAACATTTAAAACGGCTGAGCCGATTGTGATGGCATTTCACAGTAGAGTTGGATAACTCAGATCTGAACCGGTTCAAAGAGCCGACTCCGACAGAAGATCCGTGAGAGCCGACTCACTTTTTTTTTAACCGACGGATCCGCATAACTCAGTGAAACACTTAACACACAGAAGCACATTTTACACTTACGTACCAGTTCTTGCTTTGATGCATCTGTCAGCTCAAACAACTCATGCATCACATGTTTGGCTATGCATTCTTGATTCTATACAGGTCCGTGATATGATTGACTGAACTAGGTAACTCAGTGGCAGACTGCAGTAACATATTTAGAACTCGGCTCTTTTTGAACCGGTTCAGTGAGCCGGCTCACATACGGGATCCAGATGCAAAGATGCAGATCACTAAAAAGACCCGTTTTTCCCATCTCTATTTCACAGACAGATAAAGGATTATCCCAGGAGTGATCTAGGCTACATTTTATCGCAAAAATAACCCTTACGGGGGTGAACAGAGTCATAGAAACTTTTATAAAGGATACGCTGGATCTCTGAAATTATTGAAGTTAAAAAAGAAATACATGTTCGACGATCTTTCGAACACACTACCCGAACGGGGTGGGGGTGGATTTTATATAAAAGAATTTAACTGGGTACACTATACTACGCGAACGAAGTCACGGATTACCGCTATATAGTATACGTCTTTGATTGTCGCGGCCAAATTGCACGAACTGCATTACGAATTGCTTCCGCACCCACCTTACTCACCCGACCTTGCACCCAGCGACTTTTTTTTTGTTCCCTAACTTTTGAAGATACGGCTCGGAGGAAAAAAATTCGGCTCAAATGAAGAGGTAATCGCCGAGACAGAAGCGTATTTTGCAAGGTTTGAAGAATCATATTTTTTCAACGGGTTAATTAAGGGGGTATTCTTATGTGAACGCATAAATTTTACCTCTTTTTAGGGAATTTTTTTTTAAGACGATAATAACATTCAATAATTTTAATTTTTTTATGTTTTTGTTTGTATCTTAAACTGTATAAAAAAATTTTTTTTTCTCTTATTTTACATTTTTTATATATATATTTTTTTAAATTAAATTAGACACTAAAAAAAAAGCAGGTCACTGGTCATGGTAATAGCGGCTGTTCATGTTGTCTGAAATAAAAAAAATCGAATGGATCATTGTTTAGTAGGGATGTCGCTATCGTCCCTACTAAAATTAATCAATTTCATTAAAAAAAAAAAATGGCGGACTGTAGAAAAAAAGTTTGTGTTTTTTGTTAATTTTTTTGTTAAAAATCGTTTAAAAAAAATAAGAAAATATTTTCGAAAATAAGCAATTTTAGTACGGACGATAACCATTAATGAGTAGAAGAACATCTATAAATTTCAAAGCAATCGGTTGAATACTTTTTTTTTTAGAACCATGACAGTTTTAGAAAATAATGTTTCCAGAAAAATGCGTTTAAAGTTTCAAGAGCCAACAAGTCGCTTACGGCGCGTCGGCCACTATATGAGTTGTAATTTATTTAAAACTAGGAATTTCGGTCTCTATTTTTCACAGCATATTTTCGATAGGTTTTACTATTGAAATATGAAAAAAAATCGATTTTTCGAAGTGGTCACATAAGAATACCCCCTTAAATGGCACGAACGTTGGGAAAAGCGTGTGGACTTGAAAGGAGACTACGTTGAGAAATAAAAACATTTTGTTGAAAAATATTGGGTTATTATTTCAAACACGGGTTCTTATTGATCAACCCTCGTATAGTATAGTGTTCCAAATATTGCATATATTTAGATCTAGTAAAACGCAGGAGCGCACATCTGGCGCTGGGCATTTACTTATTTTATTGTCGTTTCGACTCCACGTGTTGCATTGAAGCGAGAAATGCGAGAATAATATCGAGTAATAAAACGTTGCACGGAAATGTATAAAAAATAGTTTTTCTTGTGCAAGAAACACAGACATCGCGGTTGTTGCACAATCTCGAAGAGATAAAACGTTTATTCAGGTGTTTTAATTTAAACTACATACCTTGACTTATATAATTTTATCGTGTAACAGGCGAGGCTCCGACATCCGATAAAAAATCGTTCCGGCGTCCGGCTCTAATACTCCATTGCAACAATGAGCGTTTCTTAACAATGGTAGCAAACTATAGCTATCCATACTAATATTATACGAGCAAATGCGAAAGTCTGTCTAACCGCTCAACAGATTTCGATAAAATTTGACAAGGAGATAGATTGCATCCTGAGGAAGGACACAGCTTTTGTCTCAAAAAAAACCTGAATGGAGTGAAATAAGGAATGAAAGGTTTCTATGGGAAACCCATCAGTTAAGGATATGAAAATTTATATTTAGGCTTTTGGTAAGAAATAAAAAATAACGGGTTTTATTGCAAAGTCACCCTTCAAGGGGATAAAATAGGGGATGATTTCAAAATTCACATGTATAATATTTGAATCTTTGTGTCCATATTACGCGCTGGCACATTTCACTGAAAGTTACAACACGAATTTAGAAAGTAACAAATTCAACGTGGATGAAGTCGCGGTAACAGCTAGTTATTTATAAACGTTCAAACGTTAAAGTAGCAAAGTGTCTTAACAATTTCCGATCATCTCTTTTATTTAATTCTTTTGTCCATTCAGCGAAATACAACCCGGCACTAGACTTGTGTAGGCTCACATAGGGGTTGATGATTGCGATGATAATAATTTTTATTGAGTCATTTCCTCTATAAAACTCTGACAAACAATCAGGTTAGTCAGAACCACGCCCTGGTTTTGTTTGAATGGACGCACCAAGGTTTTTAATAACCCATTACACTGCATTAAAATGTACGCCGCAATTTTATTAATATTGTTTCATAAAATATACTATTTTATTTTTTCCCCTGCATAAATTCATTTCGCAAAGATTTTATTTTTTGTAAAAATGTACATCACTGCATTCTTCACACTCGTCGCAAGTGCCAACAAAGTGTACTGTTTTCTTTGGTTTAGAATACAGGCTGATTACCTCGGTTGTTGAGCGTCTATAATCTACAATCTTCTTCTTCTTCTTTGGTTTAAGGAACAAGATAACAAAACATGCACAGAAACTGGGCGTGCTATTTTTTTAGTCTGGTATTTTTTATCTTTTGTAATACAATCCGAGAAAGATAATTATACGTGTTGTAAGAGTAATCACAGCTCGTAATCTTGGCACCATTTTATATTTTTTTTGCCGACTCCAGGAGATTAGATAATCTATATACAGGTTTCTCTTATATTTTCTCGCCGTTTCCCCTTTAACGTTACAGAACAATCCAGACAGATACGTCGCCAAAGAAGTTTCACTTCAGAAAATAAACTTTTCGGTGGATTCACGCGTTCCCAGAAAAGTTTAAAAAATATGTATTTCCTCTTATTTTTGAACTTCTGTAGCCACTATAGTTACAAACCTAATTTTAATTTCGTCTTTGTCCGGCTGTCGGTTTGTATGCTTAGATGTTGAGCGTCTATAATCTACAATCGGTCTGTATGCCACAGTTTTGTAATTCTATCATTTTTACGTGAAAGGATGCGAAGCTGCGCCAACAAATACTTTTGTGTTATCTTTGGATTAAAACACTCCTTTGGCACGTACGTTGCCGATAAAAAGAGAGAAAAAAACAACGAGTTATTTTTCAGTTGTCGAGAACGCGTTATGCATAAATTAATCTTTTAACGAAAGACAAAAAAAACAAGTTGATATGATAAATGTTATCACGAATCGCGGCGCTTGGCGTTTGACAGATTCTTGTTAAATAGATTTTGAATAATACGCAAAACAAGTTCCGTCTTCGCGTTTATTGTTTTTAATATCTTTGAGAGAGAGAGAGAGAGAGATTGTAGATTATAGACGCTCAAAAACTGAGGTTATCAGCGTCTTAATACCTTTAAGGCCCGCAATAACATAACTATTTAAAAAAACTGGTGAACCATTCGAGTTTCCCTAACGTGACGGGATAGAAAAAAATTCTCGATTATAGACGCTCAATATCTTAGGTCATCAGCATCTATCATCAACGTGATGGAGTACACTATCGTCCAAATGCACGTCTGAACGAATATTTTATATTATTTATTTATTAAATCATCATATCACACAACAAAAACAAAATACACAAGGATACTTTTCCTCAACAACATTTGAACATAAAAATTTGAAATGTCTTGACCTAAAAATCGCGATAAAACTCGAACCAAAAATTTCAAATCGAAAACCGGCAAATCCTTATCAGAGGGTCTATTGTTTGAGACTAAAATCAAAGAAATCGGGCGAGAACTTAGAAAATTTGAAGAATGATGAAACCCCGTCAGCGCCCAAGTGGCACGCATCTCCGATACCTGATACATGATTCCATGTCTACCGGTAGTCCCACGACTACCAGGGCATTTTTAGTTTTGTTCTTTTCTCGTTTTGTCGTTAAAAGCCGGCGTTAACTTATTTTAATGTTTTGCTCAGCAAAAAGCACTGGTCGTTATTAATTCATTGAGTACAATTGTTCAAGAGATGTGTACACAAATTTGCATAACAAATAGTAAAGTGGGTATAGAGTGGTATATAATATTGTAAAGATGAATGACCAGAATGTCATTTATATGACGAATCGTGATTTTAATACCAAATGAACGAAGACAATTCATTCATCCGTTTTTGGAATAAACACAATTAGCATTATTAAGTACTTATATTTGTTTTCAGTCTTTTTTTGGTCATTATAATTTGTTTACACGCCATTGCTCATCAGAGGTCTTGGACAATGATTCCCGAATGTTGACCTTGAACCTGTCGACCTACCATCGAACTAATAAAATCGTCTCTGTCAATTCAGATGTTATATTGGTGAATTATGATGCACGAAAAAATTAAATTCCGCAGTCGAAATTCATTTTATACTTTATCTATCTATCTATCTATATAAAAATCGATGTGTGTATGTTCCCTAGGGACTCCAAAACGGCAGGACCGAAATTTTCAGGCAATCTTCAGATTAGCCCAGCGGGAAATGAAGTTTGGTAGCGACAGTAGCAACATAATTTTTTGTTTGTTTTCTGGCAATTTTTATTTTTCTTCAATTTTTGAACAATCACAATTAAAAGCGATTGAATTCACGTAAATTCAATACACGTTGAGAATTTTATGGTCACAGATAATTAGTGGCTAGTGCTATACCCGTGCGAAGCCGGACCGGGTCGTTAATACAGCTAGCTAACCCACTTTTTAACTACGAAATAGTGTATCTTCCAATAGGTTTCATGAAGTGAACTAATCAACAGAAATATTTCATTTAACAAAAGATAGAGTATAGCCCCGAGGTACTTTCTTTTTTTTTTGGTAAATTAATTACTCCCAAGCAGTACACGAGTACTCAGTTTCAAACTGCACTTAATGCTCAGGTTCTGGCACGCTAAATCTACTTTGAAAAAGCCATTAAAGTAGCACGAGAAACACATAGCTACTGTTCTAATTCTTACGCGGAAAAATTGAGTAAGAATTATTGGATTAAGATGAAATCTAACGAAGTACGCAGGCCTTCGTTTTATATTCTTGTGTTTTTTTTAAATTTTCCGTGGCGTTTCAAACTGATTGAGTCTAATCGATTTACCGAATAGATGCTTATGAACTTTGTTGTCGAACGTCTATTATCTGCAAAATCTATCAGAGATGTCCTTCCCCAACGAGATTACTAAAAGCTACTCTAGATACATTGGACGATATTTAAAATTTATTTGATATTTTATTAGCTTTGCATAATTATTAATGTTCGTCGTCATTTGTATAATAACGCTGTAAAATTACAAAGTGTGTAATATGGAGGTGGTGACGTCACGCATGACATCATCTGAGTGCGTAATGTTATGTAGGTAGCTGTGACCACGAAACAAAACCACCAATGTCGACTCTTTCGTAATTTTTTTCTAAATTTTCAAAAGTAAACTATATTAGGGTAACTGTATAGATTGTAAAATATGCTCTCGGGAAATTTTGAACTGTGGTCGCAAAATTCATTTTATCACTGTTTTTATTAGCACTAACCTTCACAAAATTTGATTTGCTGCTTATAAGCATTTAAAAAAAATATATGTTGCCCTAAAAATTGAATAATAAAACGTGATATTCGTCCAAGTTTCTTTACAGCTAGGGTTGCCATCTCTAAAATTTGGCAACCAGGACAAAACGCGTGAAAACCCCGGATTTTACAGCTCAGAACCCGGCCATGACAACAGGTTTTTTTTAAACATAGTGTATAAAAAAACTGTTGAAAATGTCATAAATCACCCTTTTACTTATTTTCAGATATAAATTAAATTTAGTCATCTTTTGTCATTATTTTAAATGTACCTAACAAAACAGAATCTTATTACAGTTTGTTACAAATTTTTTTAATAATCAGTTAGAATTTTTTTATTCTTAATATAAAACACAAATTATTAATATACTCTGTTATGAAAACAAAACCTTATTAAAATATGTCGCGGGAGGCTCAAGACTTTAAATTTTTAAACTCGGACTAAAACCTTGCACGGACGCTCCCCGGATGCCCTCTTAACTAGGACAAATCCGGGGAAACCCGGACGAATGGCAACCCTATTTACAGCACGTCACAAGATTTCGAATTACGGGACGGCAAATCAACATTTTGAAGTTTTTTTTACTAACTTATGTTAAAAGTACCGACAAATATGGCTTGCAAAATTACATATTTACAAATGTAATTTTTTATGTACAAAAATATGCGTAAAACTTGTGCTGATTTTCTCGTTTTTATTTTGATTTCAAATCGTTTATTTAAATTAAATAAAATGTAAAAGTCATCTGGGAAAATGGTACATATTCTTAATTTATAGCATTAACATCAAAGACTGAAACTAGAGACGTCCAAAACATAAGTGCAGTTTACATAGTACTGTTTTATAGAAACAGCTAGTATACAAGCATCCTAATATAATTTTAGCACAGATTCGACATGAGCGTTTTTGGCATTTGGTCATAGATATATAGAGGAGCAATAGGCATTTACATTGAATAGCATTGCGTATTCAAAACTTGTCTGGTGGAGCGCTAGTCATGCCGACTGCAGGCTTTACTTTTCTGGTGTTGCATAGCCGGTTTTTTTTTATAACTCCAACCAATAAATTATCGTGGGTGTTCATTAATATTCATTTAATAATAACTATCTAATAATAAATACTTATAAACGTACTCATACATGAATGCAATGTTAAAATATATTATCCAAATACTACGATTCGTTGAACTGGTCGTGGTGTACGTTTTTTTGGCTTTTGGATTTCTTATAGTTTGTATAATGGAGGCAGTGAAAAATCTAAATCAACTAACCCAAGAATAGTCGAGCATGTAGCGATGTCATGGTTTATGTGGAGTTTCCATAGCGCCTCTACTACAAGCCCCCAGTTTCCAGGTCCTAATCCGCCATCTAGTAAAAGTATGAATTAAATTTTCAAGCCACGGTTGCCAGAAAAATTTTAACAAGTTACCCCATCTGTAATTATAAGTCGCAAAATACTCTGAATAGTCGCCCAATCATTAGTTAGAAAATATACTATTGGTAAACTTGATTTGTCGCCCAAATGTAAATTAAGGAGCGTACGCATAAAGAAAATTGCCCAATTCGCGATAAATTGCCCAATCTGGCAACACTGTTTCAATCTATCATTATACGATAAACTGAAAATATGAATTAGTACTAGGCTCAAATAATCATAGCTTAACAAATAAAGAAGAAATAATGGATATTGTGTGCATTTTTTATAAACACTGATTAGAGTGCTTTGGGTCTAGAATCAATTCGTATTTTGAATGTATTATTTATCGATAAAAAGTTAAAATCTAATTGATGCTTTTACCAGTTTTTGAGTTAAAACCTGGAAATTTGGGGTTTGTAATAGAGAAGCCATGTTAACAACGACTATTTTCAAGTCTCAAATCCCAAAAAAAATAACGTCTTTCTGTCCGATCAACTAATTATCCATTAATTTAATAATCCAACATTTAAATATAATCAACTTTAAACGTCAAAGCCATTATTCCATTTAAGTCGTTGTAAATCTATTATTAACATGAACTAGACTCTGAGTCTACGAGACTTTCAATGTTTTTTAATGTATTGTACAATGCTTAAAGACAACAAATGCATGTTCTTAATACAAATAGTATAAATAAATTATAATAATTATCAGATGGCATTGAACACTAGTACTTTTCATGATGCTTCATGAATAAAGAACTTATTAACTTGTCATTTGAATCATTATGTATGAAGGTTTCAAAGCGTCTGCTAAAAAACTTGTCAGATTTATTCCTTTGATAACTCTGAGTGTTTTATTGTTTATTGAAAAAGTACAGCGAGTTTTAAGAGGAAGATGAAAGATATATGTGAAGTTCTCGATATGGGTTCAGTGAAAGGTATTGGGCCTTTGGGGACATTGCGCGTAAACTCCTCATTTCTATACTTCGTGGTGTTAATATTCAGTATTTTTTCGGAATCTCGAATGATAGAAAATACAGTTACAGTCCGAGAGCTGTTAGACATTTTTGGGTAGGTATTTGAGGCACTATGAAAATTTGTACAATTTTAAATTGTCATTTCTTTTCTTAATAAAAAGTTATTATTATATTATTATTATTATTATATCTCTTTAGTAATATCCGAATACAAAAACGCAGACCTAGCTGAAGGGTAGCGGGGCTTAACCGATCCTCAAATTTTTAATCACCTGGTAGGTAGAATGTCCCATCGAAACGACCTATTTTTTTGAATATATCTATTTTTAGTTACCAATATTATTCTGTTCAAATTTCAACGTGCCTCAAATATATTTTTAAATTTTTCAAAAATGTAATTTTGTAAACACCTGGCTAAGTTTTAGCCAATTAAGAAATCTGGCATTTTTATTTTTCAAGTCCTTAAATACTAAATTTCAAGGTATTAAAATTTCAAAATGCCTCAAGTGCTTCTTATTGCGATATTTTTTTTGCTAATTTAAAATTTGAGAGTCGGTTAGCCCTCGCTACACTTCAACCAGGTCTGTGTTTCTGTATTCGGATATTACTAAAGAGGTATATAGTACAAATTTTCACAGTGCCTCGAATACCTATCCCAAAATGTCTAACAGCTCTCCTACTATTACGCAAATGAGATGTAATGTCACGCATTGTGTGTAGTATATAGGGGTAGCATGTAGTAGGGGTAGTTAAAATGAATCATGCAATAAATTCATAACAATTCCCCTATGCCTGTGCATAAAATACAAAGTAGGTAAATATTTATCAAATATATTATGGCTTTATCAGCTCTGGATGGACATGTTTGGGGACGAAGAACTAATATAATTCATAAATTTATATAGACTATAGAGGATACATTTTTACAATGCAAACCTCTTTCCACTTATCTAATTGGCCGTTTCATTTTATTTCGAATTGAACCTTGTCTCTTTGAAGCACCTGCTTTTCAGAAAGTCTATTTTTTATCAATTTTATTCTCGGACGTACAAATTTTTTTAGCTTATTAGTTCACTCCCCAAGCTACGGAAATCCGGATAGAATTGAGTTCTATGAATTCTGAAATTTTGTACTTTTTTGCAGCACAATGGTTTACCCTATGTTTGTAAAATTCAAGTTATTTATATAGCTTTGCTTAATTTATGCTTTGCATTAAAATTACCCGTTTCTTGCTTGAAGTTCTAACTCGCTTTTATAAACGTGATATTAATGAAACAAAATAATGTAATATTAATTAAATGTTTTAAATACTTGATTGTAAAAAAATTGTTCGGGAATTTATTTTATATACTATGCACGTTGTTCTTTTATGTCTTTCAAAAACTTTTGTAATAAAAAAATGATGCTCGTTTTAGTCGTTATAAATCGTTTTGGCATCTTATCCTCTTTATAAGTCAAGAAAAAAAAACATCCTATTTCTTTTTATAGTTGTAATATGAATTTGTTTGTGTTGCATATTTCATCCCAGTACATTGGGAAGTTATTGTAATGGGGTCGAAAATAAGAATCAAATTTTTTTACGAATTATTAAGGTTACTACCCTGTTTTTAAACAATTTTTGAAAGGATGCCTCTCTCTGTATATATTGTACGTTGAATCCTTTCTCCTTTAACGTTACAGAAAATTTCGAACAGATACGTCGTTAAAGAAGTTTCACTTCAAAAAAAAGTTTAGGTGCGTAAAATTGAGCACAGTATACAAAGTGTTAATGAAGCTATAAAAGAATGAATGGAAAAACAGAAATAATGGCAATTAAGTACAGCAAGAAAATATTATGTTCATTAACGTTTACGCAATAAAATATGCTTTTATCACTTTGTGTGAAAATAATGCATTTCTATGGATGAATAATGTGCTAAGTATTCTTGACATGGTGATGGTAATTGTTAACTTAATGTTAACTTACTTATTAAATAGTTATTCTGGAAACACACGTTAAAGCTTCATACTTTTAGGGTTCCGTACTTCAAACTGAAAAAAGGAACCCTTATAGGATCACTCGTTGTCCGTCTATATCTCAAGTCCTTTATTCTCAGGAACGCATGGATGTATCAAGCTGAAATTAATATCAAATATGTCTGCAACCCCTTGAAAAAATCAAACTTCTACGGCCGTTTATGCCGCATATTTTAATACTCGCAAGGGAATCAAAACCTATAGGGTACTTCCCGTTGACCTAGAATCATGAAATTTGACAAGAAGCAATCTCTTACAGCACAAGTAAATGGGGAAATCTGAAAACCGTAAATTCGTAGTTACATCACAAAAACATTTTTTTTTCTATAAACGTCAAAATAGTGCATACTAACGACATCGGACGGAATATCTTAAAAGCTATTAGTTCAGGCATTTCTGCGCCTTAGAGTGTATTTCAATGGCCGCTAAAGCAACAAATAATAAAATTAAAATAAAGTTAATAAATGTTGTACGGTGGCCCAACTCGCCCTTGGCTAGTTTTTATTTGGTTTTGGGTGTTCTTTGGTAATGTGAAAAAATAAACGTCATTTTTAAATTTATTATCTAACGAAAAGCGTGAAAAGAACACACACCTCTAAAACCACTCCCGTAGGCCATCAAATCAACTTAGCTATAATAAGTTTGAATTATTCTCGTGGTCATACAAAACCGTTTGATTAATTGACGAGGCACGAAAACAATTGAATTCTATTCCGTTCCCAGTTCTTCTATTCGAAGGATTTTAGTAACAAAGAAAGTGCTTCTTCACCGCAGTCAATTTGTTTCAATCAATTTTTCTATAACAGCCGAGAGCTCTATGCCCAGTCAAGAATATTGTAAAAATTCTAAACTCTCTGAACAATTATTTTACGAGGAAACGTAATTTAACGTCATTGATAATAATAGCGCATTTAAAACGCGCGTTAAACGCGACGTTATCGCACGCCGTGCACATTTTACCGTGATGACGTCATAATACAACTATTGACTGGACTGCTCGAACCAGATTACGTCACAACATTGTTACTGTTTGAAATAAATATGTAACTTTCATCTCGTATAAAATGGTGATTTTCGTCTGCCTACTTCTTTATCTACTTATGTTAAACTGTATCTTGGCCAAGAAAGATGACTGGATTATATCAGAAAACATGAATATTAAAATTCAAGTTTGTTAGAGTGCTGCTTCTTAAAGAAATTTTGATTGAGCCTTACCTTTCAAGTGTTTTCCAACGCTGGGGCGTTTGCTAAACACGCAAGCCTCTTGTTAAACATGGCAAGTAGATAACTGCGTTTCCTAAACTTTTTCGCCTACGGATCCCTTACTACTTAGAAATTAGTAAAATTGTCTTGGATCCCCATTAATAACACAATAATTTATAATTTATTTGGAATGAAACAAAAAAAAATCTTGAACGTGAAATTCACCTACTTCAAAACGTCAGTTTAAACCGAAATTTTGCACACTTATCAAGGACCGATGACAATACAATAATTTGATAAGTTTGTCCCATTATCCTGACCACGACCTTTAGGATAAAAAAACTTAAAAAATTACAGCAAGCAAGCTCGTACGTTAAGTTGTATAGTCAAATGTCATAATATTTTTGAGTCTTATAGTTAAAATTAGAGTTTAAAAAAACACGCTCTTGTGAACTAAAAAATACGAAATAATTTGACAACAAAATTAGCTTTACTGTAAAAAGCGTGGAGTACTTTGTATCGGTAAAAAATTTTCATTTACTAGCTAATAATTATAAATGTAGCGCTATT
Organism: Venustoraphidia nigricollis; assembly: GCA_034508555.1. Taxonomy (NCBI): domain Eukaryota; kingdom Metazoa; phylum Arthropoda; class Insecta; order Raphidioptera; family Raphidiidae; genus Venustoraphidia; species Venustoraphidia nigricollis. The sequence continues at coordinate 2,249,461 of JAVRKA010000045.1, read as the reverse complement.
ATAAAAATTGAAGTAGATAGCACCTCGCGCTTTTTACAGTAAAATTATTGTCTATACTGTGTAACAGAAACAATTGTTTGTAGGACGGCTTTACCCGCTTAGACCGGAGATGAGTCCGTGGACCCCCTCAGATATATATTTTCAGACCACAGTTTGGGAAACGCTGTTGTGGAGAATCGATTTTAAAGAGGTGGTGTTTTTTTGCAACATGTGTTTTAATTATATTTTCACATTTTCGTGCCACAAATAGTCCCTGTTCCCATTAATCTTCTTTCGTGCAGATAAATTATTCGATCGGAGAACAAAATCGCATCGGAGCCGTAAATTGTTTATGTTATAAAATGTTGGAAACAATTTACGAAATGTCTTTCTAATCTTCTGCAGTGTTTCAATTTTAAAATATGAACGCTTTTTGAAGTGAAACTTCTTTAGCACCGTATCTTTTTCGAAAGTCTCGTTAAAGGAGAAACATTGGTAACACAAAATTAAAGAGGAAATATAATTATGACTATAATAATAATGTAGGTAGTACTTTAAAAAATAAGAATAGACCTACATTTGTTTGACAACATTCATAAATTTGACAAGTGAACACAGATATTTATTTCTCAAGAAAATGTAAGTTTCAGATGATTTTATAAAACCTCTCCATTTTTTTCATACATGATTGTGTTTAGACAACGCAGACACGGTAATGTGCTTTTAAAACACAAGGACACCTGGTATATTTACATATCTATATATAAAATACATTATTCTGCTTACGTTCTCATTTCCTTGTGTTTATAAAAGCTTTGAATCTAGTGCACTTTACTTGATTACATTTTCTTGACCTAAATTTTTAATTAAGGTTTTGTGTTATTATTGGTTAAAACGGAGTACGTAGCTCATTTGTTAATAAAAAAAAGAGCTATCCTTTGTCGATATTAGTGAAGTGATTTAACAACAAGGTTGCGTGAAGACCCCTCTTATAAACCAATAATGAAATTAAAATGTCTTATAATATCCAAGTCACATAACATAGATTTACTGCGGCTTTTTTTAATGGTGCGTGTATTTATGTTACGCGCGGCAGAAGTTATACTTTTTTCGCGCGATCGCGATCATTGATTTTCACATTTTTGTTAAAGACGTACATTGATAAAATAAAATAGGGTGTCTAGGGAGATGATAAATATAGTTAAAAGTTAGCTTGTTCACTTCGAGTAATACTTATATACGTTGGATAGGTGGACCCTTCTATCAGCATTTTGTAACAGAAAAATGAGACGTGTCATATATGAATACAAAGTAAAACTATACTGCATTGAAGAGTCAGCTTTATCGACGATTTTCCTTGCCGATACACGTAGGACATTCATATTAAATTAACAGTTAACTTCATGGTGTCTCATTTTCGCTGCATGCTGCGTGCGAAACTTCAGTAACAGAAACGTTGCATGCTGCGTGCGCAACTTCGTAACAGAGAAAATTTTACCCTCAATGCGCCAAAAGAAGCATAACTTCAACAAATTAATGTATATGTACTATGTAGTTAAAATTTTCAGTTTAAAAAATCTAGTTTGACCAAAAAATAAGCCTATCAAATGTTCTGCTTGGTCGCGCCTCGTGCATAAAAATAATAAAATATGTAAAAAAAAAAACTTGTAGTCAATAAATCAAGAGTGATAAAAATAATATTACGTCATATTTTTGTACATAATTGACACGAACAATGGCAATCGTTGTTAAAATAGTCAATTTCTTGTTTTTCATTTTCTCGTTCGCTTTATGGCGACTGATAATAAATTTACTTCATACTCGAGGAAGTGTTAGGTCATTCATGGTCCATTTGCACTCTCATATATAAATATGTTCGTAAATGCCTGTAGAATATACCGCGTGTTTAGATTTTAAAAAGTACTATCTTTCCGGACTGGCTTCGCCCGAATAGATTGTAATTTCATTGCGAAATAATTAAGAATAGCAAATTTATCATATTATCTAGTTTATTCAGTGTACACCCAATTTAGCTCAAAAATCGCGCGTGGGATCCTCGACTTTCTTTAAGTTTTCGCTCACGTCTCTTCTCCCTTTTCGCAAAGCTATTTTTTGGTATATAAGTATTTCAATATACAAATACCGTTACGTGTTCTCAAGGCAGACAAGTATTCTCTCTCCTCCCGCGCCTGTGTTATATGATGATGTCATTATGCTATTATAATAAGGAACGGTTGTTCCCCGGCAATTACGGGACAGTACGACTATATTCAACATAAAAAAGTCGCTGGGAGATGAAAAAACGGAGATTTGATCAAATACCTAAGATAGATGATCAATTCACGGAAGATCATTTTCCGTGAATAGTTCATCTACCTTAGGGATTTGATCAAATCTCCGTTTTCATTATTTCCCAGCGACATATTATATATCTTTAATAGGCAATCTACTAGTGTACAGACAAAGAGACAAGATGATTAATTCGGTTTAAATAATCCTATAAACTGATATTATCAATAGATATTTTGAGGAATATTCAAACAAAAATCGTAAATACATTTCACAGGACACACCGTATACAGTTACACGTATTGGATAAATTTATTGCCGTCGCGAGCTGATGTGGAATTCCTCCGACGCATTTGTATGAAATTGTGTTTTTTGTCATTCGACAAATAATATAAATGGTGCAATAAAATTCGGTAATACCGTTTTGCTTGATTGATATACAACGTCTAAATTTAGTTCATTTTTTAATTTTTATCATAAACGTACAACAAAAACAGGCCTACGTACGACTACATTATGAAAAGTAGTCGGGTAAAAAAATATTGAAATTTTTGTATTGAAACTAGAAACATACCTTTACTTGACTATTTTTAAAACTGATATTTTTTTACCGAGCTTGGTAGAGTAGTGGTGACAGCAGTAGACTCGCATTCGGGAGGTTCGGGTTCGAATCCCGGCGGGGGCAGATGTGGCTGGAACTTTTTCCTACTGCCTCTCGCCGAGAAACGATAATTCCTGTACCGGTCATCTTGATTGAGGTTTTCCATGGTTTCTCTCTATTAATTCCAGATAAATATCGAGATGGTTCCTTATTCAAGGCCATGGCCGATTACCTATCAAACTCCTAGTTCAAAAATTACCTACCTTATCCTAATTTCCTATAATTCCTTCATTCGCCCATTGCTATTAGTTAAGTTGAAGTTTTAGAAATGTAGAGAAAATAACGACAAGTGGTAAAATGGAAAATAGTAATGGTGCGAATGGCGTCTGTTATGACATAAAAGTCGACAAACGGACGTTAAACGCATTATTATTATTATTAAAATTGATATTTTTTTTGGTATACTGTTTTTCTCAAGTATATTTTTCATTAAACCCGTAAAAGTTTTGCGTTCTGCATTCATTATTCTCGATAGAAGCTAGAACAATCTTATTCGACTTGTCGTTCCCTACGCTCGTGTTTGATAATTGTCTCTCTAATTATTTAATAGATAACTGGAATCAGTTCCGTATTAAGGATAACTTGGCGCCCTCTCACATCATAACATTCGCACAAGACAAAACTAAACTAGAACTATTTAATAGACGCTGATGGCCTTAACTGTTGTGCGTCTATAATCTACAATCTAGAACTATTTAAAAGAGACAAAACAGCGTAATTTTTAGCAAGCTCTATTTAAAATCTACATTTGGTAATAATGTACGATAAGTAAAGCTGTCGAAAAAACATGTTTTAGCCATTGGTTTCCAAGACGACAAAAGCACTCGAATTTTTGGCCCTTTTTCTGTCTATACCTTTTCACATACCCGAAAATGTGTAAAAACGAAATTTTTAAAAATCTAACAATGGAACATTTTTTGTTTGAAACTTCTTTTTGTTTATCTAATAGTTCTTGAGATTTTTGGAGAAACATCTATAGATGTAGTTTTACCACCCTTGTATCCTCAACATCTATATCTCTTAACAATATAAAGAGATATCTCTTGTGTCAAATTTCACGCCTTTATATTGTGCACAATATTTTTTTACTTATCTGTCCCACTATCTGAAGATGTAAGGATAAAATTAATATCATTTTGGTCTTTTGGCCACAGATATGTGTTAGTGTAGCTTTAAACTAACCACCCCACATTTCTTCCATCGTGCGTGGAAGAGGAGAGGGCATCGACCTACTATCATTGGATTCTTCTCCTCCTGTCACTTTTATATGTTGCGTGCGGTTATATTATGTAGTGTTCTATTCCCGATTCCCCCTTTTATTATTGTCTACTATTATATATCACAAAATACTCCACAACATGGAACACAGGCTTGCAGAACGTTGCATTTCTGAGAAACAGAAATATTAAACCGACATGTTGTTTTATAGATATCCGGTTAACTATCCGGCTAATTATCCGTCTAAAATGGTTACAATAAAGAATAACCGATCATTTTACATCACTGTTTTCGATTAGAATTATATGCAATTGCAGTACGGCTTCACAAACCCCCGGACACATAGAACAGCGTATTCGAGTTTGGGAATAAGTACAGAAATAAAACTGTCAAATTAGTGATGTAAAATCACTAATTCGACAGTTTTCTTTTACTACGAATTTTTGCAAAACATTTGGAGACACACCGGTTGGGAATCATACGGATTATCAGCGCTGGATTTACACTAGGGGCTAGTGCCCAGGGCGGCAAATTTCCAGGGCCATGAGAAAAAAAAATTTCGAAAAGTGTGATCGTGTTGAAAACATTCATAAATAAAATACGCTTTCTCGTTATTAAGAATGTGTGTAAAATTATAAACACTGCAGTATTATTTATAAAATTGTGAAAAAAACTTTAGTGTCTAGGATTTTACACACATTTTTTAGTAAAGAGAATAAGTATTTTTGAAAGTTTTTGGCACGAACACAACTTGTTGGATATTATTATTTTAGTTTTAAATGTTTTAGGAAGTGGGGCGGCTTTTTTACGGTGTTCCAGGACGGCACATAGAGTAAATCCGGCCCTGTGTATTCTGTTGCAGGAATGTACATAAACTTTCACAACCATTAGTATCTGACAACACTGGCGTCTTTAAGTAAAATCTCTGACCCTAACTGCGACTTTGAAAGTTTGTTTTTTCCCCAACAAACTTATATCCAACGAAAGTTTTGAGATATACCTACTTAATGCAGATTCTTGAAAAGGGAACTTTTAGTACATGTTTTGTAAAGAATTCACTGAATATTTTTTTCTTATTTGACTGTGGAAACAACAAACGTTTGATTTATAATGCGTTTCAGTAACTTCGGCTGCTTAAGCTGACTGATTCCTTACATCATAAAATAAAGTTTGGGCAAACTTCGAACCGTGGTCGCAAAATTCATTTTATTAGCTGTGAGTAAGCATTAACCTTCACAAAATTTGACTTGTTGCTTAAAAAATTCAAAAAACATATATTTTTGCCCAAGAAATTGAATCAGAAAACGTAATATTCGTCAATATTTCCTTACAGCACGTCACGAGATTTCGAAATACGGGAAGGCACACAATTTCAAGTTTTTTCTTTATGTTAAAAATATTAACAAATTTGACTTGCTAAATATTTTTTTTCAAATTTAATTTTTTTTTGTAAATAATGCGCAAAACTTATGGTTTTTTTCTCGTTTTTAACTGATTTTAAATCGTTTATTTAGATCAAATAAACTGTAAAAATTTGCTTAAAAGTCATATAGGGGAAGAATGGTACATATTTCTAATTTATTTTGAAGCATGACCATTTTAGATTGAATAATATTTTTGAAAGAAATTAGAGTTTCCAAAACGTAAGTGCACTTTTACATAGGTCACCCACACATCCAACTCATCGTAAGAGAAAGTTATGCGGGTGAAAAAGGGAGCAGCTGGTACTCAATAACCTTAAAGTTTCAATAGAAATGCATCTATATTTGTGGATTTAAAATTAAGATGCGACTGAAGCCTTTATTTTTAGATACCTGTTAAAGGTACACATATTTTACGATCGCGAACTTTTATATAGAATTAATTAATATATATAATATATTAGTTAAACTTATATGATGCTTGAATCGTATTTCGTCTACTCCACATGGCTCCCTGTTGAACTGCTTGCATATTCTCCATGGTCCAAAATACCCTTTTTCACTGCCTGGATCACCTGGAACAAATAAACCATTCTCTATTTGTCTTTTGGATAGAAATCTTATTGAAATTAATTCCAAGCTATCACAGTTAAAGACAACGGTGTCCCAATTACTTCGGCTATTCTTACGCCGACTTTTGTATACCAATATTTTTTACCATTGAGTAAACATAATTGTCCAAATTTATGTCTCTGTAATTTCATCGTGTAGACTGTAGAGACAATTATGAAATATTTAATATTAAAATAAAAATATTTTCAGTAACTATACATGAATTCATTCAATAAGATTTGTTTTTTATATTCATAAAAAAATGTTTACATTTCGATATTTTAATGTAAATATATATAATAAAGTTTATTAGCATCGAATTTAAGGAATCAAAATATTTTTATTAACAAAAAAACCCGGGTCGCAGTGCCAAAACCCTGCCGACAATATAGTGTATTTGCTAATATAGGCAGTGTGGCTTTATTATGCGAACTTAAGTTGGTTTTTAGGCAAAATAAAAATTTTACTCCTTAATACACCCCTTAAAAGAACATTTTTTTCTCAATTGCAATATTATTATCAATCAAACCTCTATACCGAATTATATACACCTTAAAGAAAATAATTCACTATCTGCAAACTAGTGTTTTCATAAAATTTGTAAATCCGGTCCTGTCGGGCGGATTTTATTAAAATTTTAGGGACACTTTTTAATTACTACCAGAGGATTAAATTTCAATTTTGAAACGATTCGGAGAATTTTTTCGGTATTTTGGGGCCCAAAAACATTTTTCAACCCCTAAAAACTACCCTTAAAATAGCCCGATTAGGCCCATTTTAAATAGGCTTCTTGCGGTGATGGATTTCAACACGTGGGCCAAATTTCGTTATAATCAATTAACTCCTTCGAAAGTTATTGCCCGCACACATATATATACGTATATATATATATATACGTATATATATATATATATATATATATATATATATATATATATATATATATATATATATATATATATATATACGTATATATATACGTATATATATATATATACATATATATATAAACATTTTTAAAAATGGTGCCAAAGTGTTTAGGAGGTTACGAAACGTCGAGAAATTTTGGTCCGACACCTAGATCCCGCCATCCGACCGACGCCAATAGTGTATGTTGCCATATGGCAAATACACTAATAAATTCTAAACAAACAAAAATATTTCAGAAGAAATTTTATCACATACTTGTATATTTAATTAAACCAATTTTTAATCACGTTACCAACATTAAAAAATAACAGTTAATAGTTTGCTATTTTTATTTTACTATCCTGTAGTAAAAATAAATCATAAAAAGAATTATAAATAAAATTTTAAGTGGTTTTATTGAAACGTTTTTTTATAAAAACTAACCAAACATAAATGTTTATTAAAAATATGTTAGTGCATTTAACCGCATTGCGCGACGTTCAGAAAATTATACAGTATAGCCTTATTTATCCGACACCTCTCGTTCCGAAGCACCTTAGTAACACAATACCTAAGTGCATTGAAGGAACGTATACAAAAAAAAATGGTGCGTGTACTTATGTACGCGCGGCGCAGAAGTTACACTTCTTTAGCGTGATCGCGATAATTGATATTCACATTTTCGTTAAAGAAGCACATTGATAAAATAAAATAGGATGTCTAGGGAGATGATAAATATAGTTTATAGCCTGTTCACTTCGAGTAGTACTTATTTACTTTGAATAATAGATGGACAACCCCTTCAGCACATTGCAACAGAGAAATGAGACGTGTCATCTATGAATACAAAGACGAAAACATTTTACGTTTGATATAAGCGACATTAAATAATACACCAGTGGTACGAAAAAGCCAACTTTCTTCCCCGAAAATAAGTATATAATGTTGCACCAAAAAAGTATTAATAAAAATGAATGACCATCATTCTCTTACCTTATTTCTCTGAAGACTTACAACGTCAGAATGGTAAAAATAAAAAACTTCATAGAAGTACTGATTATTTTCCAATGAAATAGCATAGCAGCCGATCAGATCGAACGTACTAATAAGAAAAGTCAATTACTTCGTACAAATATCAGATGAAGTTGGAAAACTTCATCAATCATCCAAGTTCATTATATAAGAAGTTTATTACAATCATGAGTGATTCTTGTGATAAGTTTCTGTAGCAATCTAGTAGGTTAAATTAACAATAACAACAGAATATGTTCGTTCACTTTTATCGACAGAGCGACGACGCCAAAACATTTCACGTTAATCATTTTTTTGCTTTAGGAGTTAAAAATCGGAAACTTTGAAACGTTTGAATAACAATTAATCAATAGGTTGAGACAATATGGCATAGGTCCCCAATCGTCCTTTGTTATTTTAGTAGCAACCTATATTTTTTCCGACAAATTTAGAACGACCTCATTTTGTACAATTTTCGTATAATATTTTGTCATTCCAAGTGAGGAATGGTATTAATTTAGGTCATTCGAGGTCCTTAAAAACATAATTTTGAAACTCCGTGCGTCTGTTTGTCTGTGAACACAACACAAGCCGAATGGAAATAGGATTGAAACCAAATTTTGGAAGAATGTGAAATATGCAAATATGAAGAGGCCTGTTTCGCGACGCATATGCGTTTGTTCATTTTTAACACATTTTTATTAGCCTTTGTTGTCAACATTCATTGTTACATTGCTAAATTAGAAATAATATTTTTTTTTTCACTGTCACCGTCGGGGTTCAAACCCGAATCTTTCCACTTTCGCGGCGGAATGAGTTAATCAGTTTCTCTACGGTGCGATATCTTAACAGTTAATTCTTCATTATAAAGCAAATGTAACATTAAATTCACTACATGCGAGAGCTGATTATTTCGTTAGGTATCTCTAGACACGAATCATCAGAGTAGCTCTCGCAAGTAGTGAATTTAATGTTACATTTGCTTTATAATGAAGAATTAACTGTTAAGATATCGCACCGTAGAGTAACTGATTAACTTATTCCGCCGCGAAAGTGGAAAGATTCGGGTTTTTGAACCCCGACGGTGACAGTGGAAAAAAATTAATTTTTCTAATTTAGCAATGTAATAATGAATGTTTACAACAATTATATAGCTCGTTCTGAAGCATTACAGCATTAACATATTCTTATATTTTATTAGCCTCGCCTGTATGTTTATTTGTATGTTTGTAAAGAAATTTTTGAACGTGAAATTCACCCAATTCAAAACGTGAGATTAAACTGAAACTTTACACACTTATCAAAGACCGATGACAATATAATAATTTTATAAGTTTATCCCATTATCCTGACCAGGACATCCAGGATAAAAAACTCGAAAAATTACAGCAAGCAAGCTAACTCGCTGTACAGTAACGTACGTTAAGTTCCAATATTGTTTTTTTAGTCTTATAATTAAAATTAGAGTTTAAAAAACTAAAACAACACACTTTTATGAATTAAAAGTTGCAAAATAATTTGACATCAAAATTAGCTTTACTGTAAAAAGCGTGGAGCGCTTAATATCGGTAATAAATTTCTCATTCACTAGCTAATTGTAAACGTAGAGCTATTACAAAAATTTAAGTAGATAGCACCTCACACTTTTTACAGGAAAGCTAATTTTGTTGTCAAAGTATTTTGCATTTTTTAGTTCAGATAAAAACGTGCTGTTTTAGTTTTTTAAACTCTAATGTTATTAATATTTCAAATTTACGTAATACCATAATTACTAAAACAGTTTTCTGTGATCTGAAAAAAACGATCAAATAGTAGAACGCGCGTATAGAAATGTGCCAAAATTGTATTTCTATCCGACTATTCAGAATAAAAAAAAATTGTAAATAAAAGAAATGTAAATGAAAGACCTTGATTTTGAATGTCTTTATTCGAGACTGTTTCGGTGACTGTGATCAAGGATATTATTACAACAAAAAAAAAACATATTTGCATTTTAACGATTAACTAAAACGCGCATTCGTTTTTTTATTATCTTCTTACACGTTTAAAAAATGACAATTCATTCAAATGAAATCAATATGCTTCACTGAAAGTTCCATAACAGTAAAATATATTTTATGACAAATAATATAAATGTTATGTGCTATAGCGTCTTTTAAATTCTAATTTGATTAGAATAGAGGATTTTGGGACCAGTAGGAAAGTTTTTGTTATTCAAATTGGAATATTATAAAATCGTCTATACGGAGTGCATCCAAAATTTGTGCTCAAGGGCACCTGAACTTATCGCTCAGAAAATTTCAAACATGAGGAAATATATTTAGTGAAACTTCAGTTTGACATTTTTAACCGCGTCCAACCATGCATTGTCCCCGGTCTGAGTTACCAGACTGGGGTTTTTATGTTCAGGATAGTACTCTTAATGAACTCACAAAAACTCAGTTTTGAAGAAATACTATGAGTCAAATCGTCACTAATTCCCTAACTAACGTGCATCGAGAAAAAGGGGTAGTTACTTTTTCTTTTAACAAGAAAAGTTCCAATCATCTTCAAGAAGAGTTTCATTGCAGTCTATTTATGATTTATAGTTATAGGAAGTATTGCGTTACCCATATCGCGTGTTATATAACGAAAGATATTCCACGTGCCATCTGATAAATTAACTAAACCATTTATCATTCTTTTAATAAGGGTTGGTTATTGGCTTATAATTTAAAACTGTGACCGCTTGATCATCGTATAAGATAACCAGCTGTTATGTTGGTGCAACTGCATGATATATTGGCCATTGTCATCGCGGCTTACCGAAACATTTAGTTCTATTGACATTACAGAGTAAAACATATGTAAATATTCACTCCCCTGGCTAAATTTTGTAGTCTAACAATACAATGTACACCCGTTGGTCTAACTTGACCGTTTGGGCATTTAGTTCTGTTTGTTTGTTTGTGCAGCGTTTACGAAGTAATACGAGAACCAGATTTAATTACATTCGGCAGGATCATTCTTTGGATCCTGACAAAAAGACGTATTTGAAAGTATTTGCGATTTCAAGTAACACGTCCCGTTGATGAGAAACAAAGCTGTGTAATGTTTTTCATTTTTTTAACACTCTTTTTATTAGCTTCACCTGTATGTTTGTTTGTTTGTAAATTAATCTTTGAACGTGAAATTCACCCACTTTAAAACGTCAAATTAAACTGAAACTTTAAAAACTTATCAAGGACCGACGACAATAGAATAATTTAATAAGTTTGTCCCATTATCCTGACCAGGATCTTCAGGATAAAAAAATTGAAAAATTACAGCAAGCAAGCTAACACGTCGTACAGTGACGTACATTGAGTTGCCTACCTCATAGTTAAATGTAATTTGTTTTTTAGTCTTATAATTAAAATTAGAGTTTAAAAAAACTAAAACAACACGCTTTTATGAACTAAAAATGCAAAATAATTTGACAACAAAATTACCTTTACTGTAAAAAGTATAGAGTGCTATCTACTTAAATTTTCATAATATCTCTACGTTTACAATTAGCTAGTAAATGAAAAATTTATTACCGATATTAAACACTCCACGCTTTTTACAGTAAAGCTAATTTTGTTATAAAATTGTATTGCATTTTTAGTTCATAAAAGCGTGCTGTTTTAGTTTTCTTAAACTCTGATTTTTTAATCGTTTTTTTTTTAACAAAACGAATTTTTCAATCAAATAACTTAATAACGTGATTTGCTGCAGAGAAACCTGGTTTTTAAATCTCATAAAAGAATATCATGCATATAGAAAATGCGAAATGAACGATGTGATAATACGTATATTTTAGCAATGGCTACAATTGACAGTGACAGACAGTGTTTTGTCGTCAAGCGACGTCATATATGTCTGCATTATAATAATTTTACGACGCGCTAGAATTGAGTCCCCACGGACCTATTATTCATTTACGATCGAGACGTTGGCACTTGGCAGACCCTCGTACCAGGGGTGCACAAAGTAATGGAGAACAACTGAACAATATTTCTTGATAGATGAAGATTTACGATTTAACCTGTCTTCTGTTTTTTCTTTTGAACTTTCGTTTAGTAATCAGGTTATTGATGGCGTTGTGATCGAAAGTTTATATACTTCAAAAGACAAACGTACGGATTTTGTGACATATCGAAACGCATTTGTAGATTATAGCTTTTATCTGCGCCTTGACGCTAACTTTATCGCGACGCTATATCTACTTTAATTTGAATGGGTACCAAATGATAGCTGTAATAGATCATAGATAACGGTAGCCCGCGGCTTCGCCCGTAATTGAGCTAACACAATTTTTTATAACCTGCTCGGCAGCTACAACAGTGCTTTTTTTGATTTTTAAATGATAGTGTATCAAGTTTAATACAATTTGATCCATCCCTTCTTTAGTGGTGTCGGTACTGCAGACAGACAGACAAAAATTCTGGTATAGACTTTTTTTTAATCGTACAAAAAATTATATCGTCTTCGCGATGGGTTATTTCTTAAAGAAACGAGCTTCAAGTTTTAAAGTTCTTATGTTTATTATTAAAAAACAAAAAACAAAATTGAAAATGAATTGGCGTCAGGTCCAAAAACCCTTAGCTGCTGGTGGTCTAATATTAGGATTCAGGAAATAGAAACCCCTAGACGTAGAGGGTTTTTTGTAGTCATTACAACAAACACACCGCGTTTATGGAACGCGAACGATGCTTTTTCCTGACCTAAAAAATAGTGAATATCAAGTCGGTTCGTTTATCTTGAGCCCAGGGACGTAGTTCAGTTGACAATATTTTTTTTAAAGGCCACGAACAGGGAAATTTGGACCAAACATCAATTAATATTTATTTATCACTGAACAAAATTAATGGTATACTGTTCAATGTACGAATTTGCAGTTAATTTTAATGTTGGTCACTTTCTAGCACATTTTACAACACTGAAGTTAAAGTGAGACGGAAATTTAATATCGTTTAATATCGTCATACAGAATAGTGTCATAAATATCTAATCTTATTTTCTAAATATTATTTTTTAATACTTAATATAAATTAATTTTTTTACGAATTATTTGTTATATAAATTAAAATCCAAATGTTATTTTTACCAGTTCTCGGAATACAACCTAGGACTGGGGGCTAGTAATATATTCGGCTATTCTCAATTTCGACAATCATTACCAGACTGATAAGTACAGTAAGAGCCCGTTTAACTCGGGAGATAGATTCCAATAAGTTCCTGCGCAAAACGAGATCACCTTAATACGTAGATACAGAACCGAGAATAAGAAAAGTTCGAGTAAGAAGTTATGGAGGAAGGTTCCTCATTTGACATATTTTGTTTTTCGTGAAGAAGTCATCTAATGTCGTGTGCCTTTTCTGTTTCGTTCAACAAGCTGTTGTCGATAACAAGATATTGCATCAATGACACTTTGTCTTGCCTTTGAACTTCTATCAACATTTGAATCAATTTCTATATAAATTGATCCAGAATTTACGTTTAGTGTCTAAACTTTTTTTTTAAAAACCGAGATCTTACTGTATATGCATTTTTTCATGGAGAAGGTTTTCCGTGAAAACCAAATTATTGTTTTATGAAATAAATTTAAAAAAAATAAGACCGATCCTGACTTGAATAATATGCAGATTCGACGCATTGTCGCTGATTGCTATGTGTTCACGTAACCTTCTTACATTTCTGGTTACTACGTGCCATTTACAAAGGTGTTTACGGGATAACAGTAAAAACTTTTCAGGGTTGGCCAACACATCATCCTTTAAATGTAGATTTCGAGTAAGTTGACTTCCATAGTGTGCAATGAAAACTACACGGTCTTAAGAAATTAATACCCAAATCGTAAATTTCGAATTTCGAACTGTGGTCGCAAAAAAAGTATTAAGCTTCACAAACATTTGGCTTGCTACTTAAAAATTTCAAAAAGCATATATTTTGCCCTAAAAATTGAATTGAAAAAAAAAACAATATTCCTTCACTGCACGTCACGAGATTTCGAATTACGGCAAGCCAGATTAACATTTTGAAGTTTTTTCTTTGCAAACTTATGTTAAAAGACTTGGGCTTGCTCAATAATTTTTCTCAAATATATTTTTATCAAATATTTGTGTAAAACTCATGCTAATTTCCTCGTTATTAACTTACTTTATATCGTTTATAAGTATAGATCAAATAAACTGCAAATACTTGGCTAAAAGTCATACGGGAAGAACAGTGCCGGATTAAGTCAGCGCGGGGCCTATAGCAAATTCTGTCAAGGGGCCCTTGGTTTGCTTTAGGTTTTCAAGTTTAGGGTATTAAATAAAACAAAACATTAACGTTAAAAAGTTCGTAAAATACCTACTTATTTTTACGATTTAACGTGACGTAATCGAGTTTTAGATTTTCAAGTGGAAGTGAGGCATAGCCTAAGCGCTTCGCGTTTAAGGCATGCAAGATATTTTACGCTCCTATCTAAATTAATATTTTTTTATTACGGTCAGACAGGCGTTGGAGCGCTGGGCCCCCAAATTCGCGGGGCCCGTAGCATTTGCTACTCTTGCTACGTGGCTAATCCGGCGCTGGGGAAGAATTCCTGGTTTATTTTGAATCATTAACACCTAATATTGAATAAGATTTTTTACAGAAATTAGAGATTTCTGAAACGTGATTAAGTGCATTTTATAAATGCACTGCACACATTGAACAGCTGGTAATCAGCCACCTTAAAGTCTGGCTTCGTGCGGATGAAAATCTGATTAAATCCAAGTTGATTTGGAATCAAAATGTCAATTTAAATTAAGTTAAATGTAAACTTGATTTCAATTCATCTTCAACTGAAGCAGATTCGTGCCGACTGGCTATAGTCAATAAATAAAATACTCTTTGGCAGCCCCTGATTGCGAATTACCCTTTTGTATAATAAACGCATTCTTCACTACGTAAGGACCGAGTCATTACCTCAACATTCGCACAGTTCCGCTCATCAGTCTGTTTCCAAATTAATGGGGGAGAAAATAAAACGGTCAAACGGCTTGATATAAATTAGTTCGTGAAAGGGTCCTCGACCCACCCTCACTAACCCCGTATCGAATGACGTCACGACCGCAGGTGTAAATAGTTTCAAAATATCTATTTGTCGGAAATTGAAATAAATTGACAAACAATTTATACGCGCAAATCAAGTATAGGAAAAAACTTTAAATGATACATTAGGAACTTTTTGTTCGGTTTTGTTTTTGTCAGTAATTTATTGTTGATATCTTTGTAATTTATACTTTCACTTTTGTAGCATAACTTACTTTAATTATGTGCTTTGATTAAAAACGTTTTTATTGAAGTTGTAAACTTTTTTTTAGATCTAATAATTTGTTTCTTTATTCAGACATATTATAAGACATCGATTTGTGGAAATTGCTAGAACACAAATTTCCTTGAATTGTTTGTTGTTTAAAAATTTAAATTTGACAATTTAAATGGATGAATCACTGCACGTAATCAGAGCGCCACTGAATCGATTTGAATTAGGATATTTTTTGTTATGTAGCATTTCTTCGGGAAGGTTTGAAGCTATAGTTCGGCCATCATGCAAAACCCAGATATAAATCGGTATATATTATTTCTCAATGGTGTTGTTTTGTCGGTATGAAATATCTCCCTTAATACTGTATCAGAATTAATGTTTGATACGCCATTTTGGAAATTATTATTCTTTCTAATGACGAAAACTAACTACTAGGTTAATATCTTAAAATTAAGAAGTAAGAAGTTATGTTTGTGATGAGAAAGAATCATTATTTGACATATCGTGTTTTTTGTGAAGAAGTCATCTAATGTCGTTTGCCTTTTTCTGTTTCGTTCAGCAAGTTGTTGTCGATAGCAAGATATTACATCAATGCCACTTCGTCTTACCTTTGAACTTCTATCAACATTTGAATCAATTTCTATATAAACTAATCCATAATTTACGTTATAGTGGCTAAACTTTTTTTTTAGAAACCGCGTAATACTGAAACAGCGTTAAGCGAGGTCTTACTGTACTTATCTTATTGTAGTACGTACGTATATGTGCAAGAAGCAATACCGCAATATTATTACGATATCTGTCTGACGACCATTAATAGTCAATAGTGTGATAGAATGCTTGTGGCACAAGTAAACAATTTAGATTATTGTCGTCTAAATCTTATGATAATAATAATCGCACATATTATAAACGAAACAACCTTGAATTCGAATCTAGTAAACGCTATTGCATAAAAACAAACAATCCTACTGACATAGAATTATGCAGATGTGTGTAATTTTAATTATTTCAAATTTGAACTGTTTTAATTATTTCTGAGGTCGTCACCTCATCTTCTTCGATATGCACGCATACAATATGCGCACAAATTTAGGGACGTACAAATTCTGAATTTTCTTTTTAACACGCTTTTATTAATAAAAATATTAAAAGCACTGTGGTTGGAACAAATAAAAATGAAAGAATAGTACTTCTTACCACAACAGATTTATTCAATGGATGTACCTACATTTCGAGAGCTAAGTTCCCATCTTCAGCAAAACACTAAACTCAGTGTTTAAACTTAGTGTTTTGCTGAAGATGGGAGCTTAGCTCTCGAAATGTACATCCATTGAATAAATCTGTTGTGGTAAGAAGTACTATTCTTTTATTTTTATTACGCTTTTATTAGCTTCACCTGTATGTTTGTTTGTTTGTAAAAGAATATTTGAACATGAAATTCACCGTCTTCAAACTGGCAGATTAAACTGAAACTTTGCACACTTATCAAGAACCGATGACAATATAATAATTTAATAAGTTTGTCCCATTATCCTGACCAGGACCTTCAGGATAAAGAAAGCAAGTAAGCTAACGCTCTGTACAGTGACGTACGTTGAGTTGCCTACCTTATAGTCAAATGTAATATTGTTCTTAGTCTTATAATTAAAATTAGTTTAAAAAAAATAAAACAACACGCTTTTATGAACTAAAAATGCATAATAATTTGACAACAAAATTAGCTTTACTGTAAAAAGCGTGGAGTGCTTATAATATCGGTAATACATTTTTGTGAACGTAGAGCTATTATGAAAATTTAAGTAGATAGCACTCCACGGTTTTTACAGTAAAGCTAATTTTGATGTCAAATTATCTTGCATTTTTTAGTTCATAAAAGCGTGTTTATTTAGCTTTTTTGAACTCGAATTTTTTTCTGTCGATTGTGTCTTTCGTAGTCGATTTTTCGCACCCCTACTGAAAATCTTCAATGTATTTGTTGCGCAAAGTTCGTTCACACAGAAAAATGTGTCAACATAATATGCCAATTTGAAGGGCGTTAACGTTTGCTGAAATTGTCGTGATAATTAACGGTTCGTTGTCACGTTTCTAATTAATTATTTAATGTCCTACATATTTTTCATATCCAATGAAATTAATAGAAATTCATAAAATTCTGCAAGATATATATTTAAACTCTGGTCATAAACACTTATACCATATAACAGAATTCTTGTGACCGATTTTTAAATGATGAATGAAATATCATTTTGAAATCGGATGACAATGGCATTCTTAAAACAAGCTTTATTTCTTTCTAAGGTGGACCGTTCCATTTTTTTATGAATTGTATTCAAATATACTTCCTATACATATTAATGACCAAGAAGCACATAAATGTATGCATATTTACATATTTGACTTGATTTTATAACAATGATAATTTAACAGTCTATTTCTTTTTATGACTAGCATTTTTATGGGCATCTGGCCTAATTGTATAAATGGTACGTGAAAATATGTATTAAAAAATACATATTACCTCATTCAAGAAATATGTAAGGCTATAAATTTTGAGATTAGTTATAGTACGGTTCATAAATTGTATAAGGTGACTTAATCATTATAGTACGAATCTTCTTAGTCTCGGGGCTTGTAGGCCGTGGTCCATTGGTATTTCTACCCGACAGTTGTACTCGACGCTTGAGTAGTGTACATCATGTTATAGAAAAAAATGAAAATTGCCAAAATTTCACTAATTTACACTACACACTAATACACCACACACCTAATATATTGTGTAAAATCATATTTTAAACACACCTCTTGCAGGGGTGTACAAACTTCGATTGCTATCCATTTTGAAGACACTACTGCACTGCATATGGGGTTTCGGTTAAAATTTAAATCTATTTAATCGACCGATTTAACAGTTAAAGTATTTTTAGCAATTGAATTTACCGTGGTATTTTATCGTTTTAAAGTCGTTATACACTCGTACTAGAAGCCAGATCATAGTGTAAACGTGCCTTTAGTTGTGGGTGTATGAACTCAGATCTAATGATGTCTACATTAAAATAGAACAACTCCAAATCAATTATATTACAATTTGCTTGTTTAGTACAATATGTAACATTTATTAGTGTATAGTAAAATCACAGTAAAATCTTTTATAATATAGGTGACTAGACTCACAGATTGCAAAATATGCTCTCGGGAAATTTCTAACTATGGACGCGAAATTAATTTTATTACTTAAGAAATGAAGCTACTTGCTACACTGTATACAGTATAGCAAGTAGCTCCATTTCTTAAATATTTCTATTACAGTTGGTAGAGTCAATTTATTTAATTTTATTACTGTTTTTATTAGCTGTGATTAAGGACTATGCTTCACAAAATTGGGCTTGCTGCTTAAAAATGCCAAAAATTTATCTTTTCTCTAAAAATTGAATAAAAAAACGCGATATCCGTCAATATTTCTTTAAACCACGTCACGAGATTTTGAATTACGGAAACGCAAAATAACATTTTGAAGGTTTTTCTTTGCAAACTATATTAAGAATACTGACAAATGTATCTTGCTCAATAATTTTTTTCAAATATAATTTCTTCTGTAGAAAAGTTTGGGTACAACTTGTGCTAATTTTCTCGTTTTTATCTAATTTTAAATCGTTTATTTAGATCAAATAAACTGAAACTGAAAGTCACATAGGAAGAATGGAACATGTTTCTAGTTTATTTTGTAAGCATTAACGTTATAGATTTTCCATACAAATTAGAGATTTCCAAACCGTAAGTAAGTGCATTTCACATGCATACAATTACTCGTAAGATAGATGCAGGTGAAAAAAGGGGCATACCTTAAACAATATGGTAAAACAGAGTTCTTTTTCCTCCTGACCCAACAAATTGTTCTTTTGTGTAAGAAATTTGGTGAGATAAGGAAGCAAGCGGCAATATATTGTTGTGTGGCAGTTCCAATATGAAATAGAATGCCGCTATTGTGTGTACTATTAGCGCGATTCTTATTGCAGGAGAGTTCACTGTAGATGTTTGTTCCGGTTGTGTGACTGTTCCGGAAGTGGGTATGTCGACTGAACCGTTGTTCAGCAGCCCTTAGCACAATACCGCGCCGAAACAAACAAACAGCCGCTGACACCGTCGGTCGATTTGATCATAATATTCGGCCACCGCGCAATTTGTTTACTGTAATCGTTTGATGAACCGGCGTTTGTCGCTCTATTTAAACTTTGGTTTTGTGTATTGAACACTGACAGAGCTGTGAAATGAAACAGTTGGTTAACTCATGGTTATACCGACGTCAAAGGTTATGGGTTCGAATCTGGTCGACAACCAGCGCCGGCCCTAGCCCTTGATCAGGGTAGAGCGAGATTGTCTTTTAGCGCCCTTTGGTCGACGCTTTCACTTCACGTAAATTGTATTTCGGTTTTATGTTAAATCAATAAAAAGTCCCACATTTTCAAAAATCAACTTTTATCGCAAACATCAACACTTGTTGAATTTAAATTAAATTAAGTAGCTTTAATTATTATACTTCTGCTTCTTTAGCATTAAGAAAGTTCCTACCGCTATATAATTCAATTAGCATTTGGTGTTAATTTCAATCAAACCTTTATTTTGTGCTGGAAATTATATTTCGCATGTGGCTTTTTGGCGCCGCTTATGATTATTTCCAATATATTTTGAGATTAAAAAACACTATACTCGTACAATCGATTTAGTAACAACGACACAGAATTATTCAAGTAATTAATACCTAAAAGTTAATTGAAATACATAGTTAATGAATACCTAAGGAAATTACACAATTCTGTAAATACGTTATTTTTTATTTCTATTTTAACAATTTTGTTGCGTATGTTTACAACAATTAATGAGATTTTTATTTAAATTATGAATGCGTATGTAAATTTTTCTATCGTAGTAATTTGAAATTAATATTTTTTTGTTTATTTGAACATGCATCTATCGTGTTTACTGAATCAACGGCATATGGCCCCACGATAATAATACTATATATATTCTAAGAAATCATTTGTCGTTTAACCCTTATTCTGCGTATTTTAATGACTCTTTTAATAAAAAAAAATGTATATAAAACACATTTTGACTATCGTATGAGCACTCCAGTGGTGTAGAGCCAACTAAAATTCAGGGGATTGTCTGAGATAGCATTTTTTTACCATTCCAATTCCACAAGTGGAGAATGATACCAATTTAGGCCGAAATTCACATTTAAAAATTTTACGATATTCTTTTTGGGTGCTGTAACGAAATAGTGACGAATATCATGTTTTATGATTCAATTTTTAGAGCAAAAATATGTTTTTTGAAATTTTTAAACAAGCCATATTTTGTGAATCTTAATGTTCAATCACAGCTCATAAAAACAATAACACATAAGAGCAGAAAGTTGAAATTCCTGCACTGCGCAGTTCAGGACTTTCAACTTTCTGCCCGTGTGGCGAATACTATTTTTCTTTATACCCTGTCGAAAGTACGTACTTTCGTATCAGTGTGCACGAGAAAACTGTTTCGGTCCACTGTTACACATGGCATGCGAGTAATTCCAGCAGTTCATAAATGTTAGGCTTTCTGCCTTAAAATCGAAGCCGAAAGTACGTACTTTCGACCGGGTATAAAGAAAATGAATTTTGCTACCACATTTCGAAATTTCGCGAAAGCATATTTTACGATCCGAGGGATCTGTCACTAAAGATGTAGCAACTGGTTTGGTGTTCTTATTCGAACCAGAATTGAGATAGACTGCTTAAAATATATTTGCGTCTGTTTCGTATTGATGGAAGGATTAACCTAATTTGATATCTAACGGCTATTTAACGTAAAAAATATATAACAAATTAACAGTCATCAAGTAAATAAATTTCCTTTGGGACGTCAGTCACTATCTTCATTAACGACTGACGCTTTGATGTGAGATATATTAGAGTTTTGTTTATTGAAATGTATTTATTCTTTAGTGTCATTAAAGAAAAGTTTTAAAATAAATGTCTGAAATACTGCGAAAGACATGAAAACATCAAATAAAATGTTTAAATTACCTTGAAGTTTGTTACATTTCTAACAAGTACAGTAGACTTTCTTTAAACGCACGTTCATCTCACATGGCCACGCGAATGCATATGTTTTCAAATGTATAAGAATTGTTACAAAGAGCGGTTTTTATTAGTTTTACCTGTATGTTTGTTTGTTTGTAATGGAATCTTGGAACGTGAAATCCACCTACTTGAAAACGTCAGATTAAACTGAAACTTTGCACATTTATCATGTGGTTTGCTAATTACTTAAAGGATATTTCTTTCTTGTCTCAGTCATATTGAGGTCACGTGATTTTTATCTAAAAACTTTAAATTACACTTTTGAATTTTTAAAAGAATGTTAAAAAAATTCATATCGCCCATTTAGCTGGATTTAGGGTTGCCAAGACGCCAAACCTAAAAGCCGAACAGACCAGCCAGTTTGGCCAGACATTTGGGTAAAAAAGCCGAACACCCTATATTATTGAGGATTTTTTCTCAGTATTAATAGGCACTACAAAAAAAAATTATGTAGAATCAAGCTTTTTTGATTATTACCATAAATCTTGTTAAATTCTAATGAAAAATAAATAAAACGCCAAATCAGTCCAAATAATTCATTTTCTATCAGTCAAAATTAAATTCTAGATAAACATTTTTAAATTAGTCTTAAATTAAAAAACCCGGGTCGCTGTGCCAAAGCCCTGCCGACAATATAGTGTATTTGCTTATACAAGCAATGTGGCTCTATTATGCGAACTTAAGTTGGTTTTTGGACAAAATAAAAAAATTGACTCCTTAATACACCTCTTAAAATAACATTTGTTTTCTTAATTGCAATATTATTATCAATCGAACCTCTATAACAAATTATATACAACTTTCAGTAAATAATTCACTATCTGTAAACTAGTATTTTCATAAAATTTGTAAGTCCGGTCCTGTCAGGCCGATTTTATTAAAATTTTAGGGACATTTTTTAAATACTACTAAAGGGTTAAATGTCAATTTTGAAACGATTCTGAGAATTAATTCGCTATTTTGGGACCCAAAAACATTTTTCAACCCCTAAAATGGTCCGATTGGGCCCATTTTAAATAGGGTTCTTGCGGTGGTGGATTCCAACATGTGGGCAAAATTTCGTTAAATATATATGTATAAACATTTTTAAAAATGGTGCCAAAGTGTTTAGGAGGTTATGAAACGTCGAGAAAATTTGGTTCGACCCCTAGGTCCGACCGACGCCAATAGTGTATGTTGCCATATGGCAAATACACTAATAAAGGCAATTGTCAAATAAGCCTTATTTACTTGCTATGACTTCCCAAAGCTCGTTTGCGAAATGTAAAAAACCTAAAAAGCCGGACACCGTTTAATTTTGGCCGGACCCGCAATCAAAAAGCCTAACTATGCCCTGCTTTAACCGGACGCCTGGCAACTCTAGCTGGATTTTTGTCCCACAGAACTGAATCTAAAAGTTAGGTTACGACTTATGTTGACAAACATGCTTGTATAAAATTATTGTATTAGCGAAATGATTTTATTTAACATTAGTCGATTTATTTCATGTTTAAAATGTCTAAAATCGTTATAAAAACAAAACGCAAATATTATTTACTTAAAAAACAACAATTTTCATTGAGAGTACGTAAATTTGGCGCGCAATGAAAAATAGTATTTATAATTATTTTAAAGTAATTAAACAATGACTTACCGAACTGGTATCAGTAACATTCACCATGACACTTTAAAAACACACTTCTCATTAAAATCTCACACAACACTATTTAAATTCATGAACAATATGAAAATTTAATAAATTTCTTCATTTCTCCATTATTTTACAAGAAGAACTATCACCCACGTGACCCACTACGAAGTGTTTGGTGACGTCATGATCGCGCTGCAATGTGACACAATCATAGACATATTGACAAATGACTGAACTAAGGAATTGGCAAAGATTTCCTGATTTATATTTTTTTTTCTCTGAATCATTGCACAAAATGCATCCTTTTTCGTTAATGTCGTTGACCCACTTCGAGTCAACGACATTTGGAATATAGGTCACTGGGTGAACATCTATTCTCTGGGTAAAACAATATGTTCTGTTTTGTTTCACGAGTACAACCGAAACGGCTAAACCGATTTTGAAAGCTTTTTTTTTGTTTGATTCCTTTTAGTGCCTCTTTGTACACGATATAATCCGATTTTTAATTTTTTTGTTTCAAGAAGGGCAAACATTCGAAAAACTGTTTTTGTTAGAATAAAATGACTATACAGAATTAAATCTTTCAGTCTGTTGCCTGTAAGATTTAAACTTTGGATTTAGCCTCTTTATCTAATGCATTTAATTACATAATTTTATTAATGAAACTGAAGTTGTTATTATTTTGTTTGAATGGTCAGTTTTTTAGCATTAGTTCAATGTTAGAATATAACTTTAACAATGTAGTTCAGGCCGAAAGAGTTCAGATAATTGGGCAATAGGGCTATCCCAACTTCAAAAATATTGACATTTTAACAAACAATAAACTGATAAACATAAAATTCTGTTAACGCGTGCGGTGACGCGGGTAACGGTTAGAAACACATTTTTACAATAAAAATTAACCAATTCTTGCCAGCAGCTATACCTATAAAATATTTCCGAAACTATAAAGCTTACAAAAAAATTTCTTTCACAAAACGTTCTTGGAAAAATGAATAGAATAATGAACCGTATTTAAAAGTAGACCGTTATAATAGAAAAAAAAGTTATAGCACATAACTCTTCCCGGAAACAATTCCTAAATTTTTACTTTATATTTTCACTCAGGCGTATTTGTATAAAGTAGACTTGGGCAAAAACTGAATCTAAGCGCTTGAAGCACCGAGCACTTACTAAAATGCTTTAAAGCGTAAAGCATTTTAAAGTAATTTCTTAAATCTTAACTTCCAACATTCAGTTATAATAAATTTTGAACATGAACAATATTTCTTATTGATGGGGAAGTTTGGACTTAAACAAACAAGAAATTGATTTCTAACATCAAACGAAAAAACCCGGGTCGCAGTGCCAAAACCCTGCCGACAATATAGTGTATTTGCTTGTATAGGGCCGTGTGGTTTTAGACTTTTATTATGTGAAATTAAGTTTGTTTTTGGGCAAAATAAAAAATTTAACCCCTTAATACACCCCTTAAGATAACATTTTTTTCTTAATTGTAATATTATTATCAATCTAACGTCTACACCGAATTAAAGACACTCTTCAATAAATAAGTCACTATCTGCAAATTAGTGTTTTCAAAAAATGTGTAAGTCCGGTCCTGTTGGGCCGATTTTACTAAAATATTAGAGGCACTTTTTAATTGCTATTAAAGGGTTAAACTTCAATTTTAAAACGATTCTGAGATTTTTTTCGGTATTTTGGGGCCCAAAAACTTTTTTCAACCCCTAAAATTCACCCTTAAAATGATCCGATTGGGCCCATTTTAAATGGGCTTCGTGCGGTAATGGATTCTAACATGTGTGCCAAATTTCGTCAAAATTAATTAACTTCTTCGAAAGTTATAGCCCGCACACATATATATATACCTATATATATATATATATATATATATATATATATAAATATATATATAAATATATATATATATATATACATATATATATAAACATTTTTAAAAATGGTGCCAAAGTGTTTAGGAGGTTATGAAACGTCGAGAAATTTTGGTCCGACCCCTAGGTCCCGCCATCCGACCAACGCCAATAGTGTATGTTGCCATATGGCAAATACACTAATAAGAATCATAAAAGATAGAAAAAATATGTTGATTGTTTATTAAGCAATTTATAATGCTTACGTGCTTTAAGTAGCAAGTTCTTAAGCAAGCGCAGCATCTGTTTTATAAAATGCTCTCCAGCGTTGAGATAAATTGATTAAAAAAACTGAAAAATAAAGAATTGCTGGCATTTTTTGTGGTCGAGAGGGGAGAATAAGAACTCTTTTTTGACTTTGGCGCCCTCTGAAATTGCCGCCCGGGGCAGGTGTCCCGGTTTACCCCCCTCCCCAGATCCGGAGCTGGCTTTAAGTAAAGTGTTTTTAGTGTATTTGCCATATGGCAACATACACTATTGGCGTCGGTCGGATGGCGGGACCTAGGGGTCGGACCAAAATTTCTCGACGTTTCATAACCTCCTAAACACTTTGGCACCATTTTTAAAAATGTTTATATATATATGTGTATATATATATATATATATATATATATATTTATATACGTATATATATATATATATGTGTACGCGCGATAACTTTCGAAAGAGTTAATTGATTTCAACGAAATTCGGGCCACATGTTGAAATCCGTCACCGCAAGAAGCCTATTTAAAATGGGCCTAATCGGGCTATTTTAAGGGTAGTTTTTAGGGGTTGAAAACTGTTTTTGGGCCCCAAAATACCGAAAAAATTCTCCGAATCGTTTCAAAATTGAAATTTAACCCTTTGGTAGTGATTAAAAAGTTTCCCCACAATTTTAATGAAATCGGCCCGACAGGACCGGATTTACAAATTTTATGAAAACACTAGTTTGCAGATAGTGACTTATTTATTGAAGGGTGTATTTAATTTGGTGTAGACGTTAGATTGATAATAATATTACAATTAAGAAAAAAATGTTATTTTAAGGGGTGTATTAAGGGGTTAAATTTTTTATTTTGCCCAAAAACAAACTTAATTTCACATAATAAAAGTATAAAACCACACGGCCCTATACAAGCAAATACACTATATTGTCGGCAGGGTTTTGGCACTGCGACCCGGGTTTTTTAAGTTTTATTATAAGTTCTCAACATTGGCCAGCTCTGACATAAAGATCGATTTTTCCTTTCAATTAATGTTTGTGTTATTTTTACAGGATATGTCAGAACTCATCCTCAGGATAAAGCGACGAGTGACGACTATCATGACGATGATCCAGATCAATACGACGAATACGATGACGACACCGTTGAGGACAAATCTCTACACAATAATGTATATCAATTTATATCGAAGCCAATGGACATAACGGCCAAAGCGGGTGAAGATGTGTCTTTACCTTGTTTGGCAACAAATCCAGGTATAACTAATTTTTGTTAAGACCGCTTTTTAGAATTCCGTACCTCAAAAGGAAAAAACGCAGCCCTTATAGGATCACTCGCGTATCAGTCCGTCCATCTGTCACAGCCATTTTGTTTCAAAACTACTGGACTGATTGAGTTGAAATTTGATACATATATGTAAGTCAGTGACCCAAAGATGGACGTGTAATGTAAATAAATGAATTTTAAACATGGAGGCCACTTGTGGGGGGGTAAATTAGAAAATTACAAAAAAAAAGTTTTGCAAACTATATCGTATGACATAACAAATGAAAGGGTTTGTAGTAAGGATTTCAAATATATTTTTCGTATAATTTTAAAGTTATTTAAGAAATATAAATATTAAGAGCACTGTGGTTGGAACAATACAAATAAAAGAAAACATAGTTACTTCTTACCACAAGTTGTGGTAAGAAGTAACTATGCTTTCTTTTATTTGTATTATTTAAGAAAATAGGTGAAAATTGACCATTCCCCTCCCCCTTATCTCCGAAACTACTCATTTCTCTGTTACATTGTGCTGATTATTATCAGTGCCGGATTAAGCCAGCGCGGGGCCTGTAGCAAATTCTGTCAAGGGGCCCTTGGTTTGCTTTAGGTTCTCAAGTTTAGGGTATTAAATAAAACAAAACTGTTACAAATAAACTTTTCTGGATTTAATATGGGCAAATTTAGAGATAACACTTTCAATATCGACTTCTTTAATAAAATTTAAATAGTTCGCCTGTTTTCTCGAAATACTTATAATCGATATTATATTAAAATCGATTAAAAAAGTACAATCTCGGCTACGTAAACTCGCAAAATAAATGTATACCTATATAAAAAATTAATATCTGGCCGCTTGAAGGGTAGAAATGTGGTATAGATGCTAGTCTAAATATATCGATTATAATTAAACATTAGAACATTAACGTTAAAAAGTTCGTAAAATACCTACTTATTTTTACGATTTAACGTGACGAAATCGAGTTTTAGATTTTCAATTGGAAGTGAGGCATAGCCTAAGCGCTTCGCGTTTAAGGCATGCAAGATATTTTACGCTCCTATCTAAATTAATATTTTTTTATTACGGTCAGACAGGCGTTGGAGCGCGGGGCCCGTAACATTTTCTACTCTTGCTACGTGACTAATCCGGCATTGATTATTATCCAAAGTAAATAAGTACTAGTTACTACTCGAAGTGAACAGGCTAACTTCTAACTATATTTATCATCTTCCTAGACATCTTATTTTATTTTATCAATGTACATCTTTAACAAAAATGTGAATATCAATTATCGCGAACACATTAAAGAAGTATAACTTCTGCCGCGCATACATAAGTACATGTACCATTTTTTTTCTGATCAATAACAAGATACTGGTTTTCAGATAATTACGTCACAATATGGTACAAGAACAAGATAATACTATTTCAAGATACGATTTCAATGGGAAAATCTGATGACCGTATTAAATTATTAACCGACAAAACATTGAGAATTCATAACGTTTCGGAAAACGACAGAGGAGAATATCATTGCAGTATTATGGTGAGCCCTCCTAAAAACCTCTCACATACATTGGACGTCCAGTACCAACCGAGAATCATCAGTATTCAACCGAGTCATGCCGGAAGGGATCAAACCAATTACAAAACGGAAGAAATCGGCAAATCGCTCGAACTGAAATGTGTCGCGGTTGGTAATCCGGCGCCAAAGATTGTTTGGTCGAAAAATGGTCAATTGTTGGAGTCGGTGAAAGAAGATAATACGTATTTCATCGAAAAATTGACTAGGCACGATGTTGGAACTTATCAGTGTCTGGCCGATAATGGAATTGGGGAGGCGGCACATGCTCATGTAGAAGTGCGTGTTAATCGTAAGTGAAATTTATTTGATCGAATTTTGTGTGAAAAGAGTTTAATTGAAACCTTAACTTCCGTTTCGCTATGATATTATGAAACACTCATTGTTGCAAATTAATGCGATATTAGAAAACATTTTTTTCTATAGCAAAACTACTTGCTATAATTATTATATTCATGTCAACAATGTTATATTAGTATTATAATTTGTATCGTTTTAGATGCCCCATTTATTGAAATCGACAGATCGGTTATTCCAACTGGCGAAAATTACACATCCGAATTGCAATGCATCGCTCATTTTCATCCAGTCGGAATTGTGGAATGGCTTCGCCACGGCTTAAGAATAAGTCAGAATGATCCCAGAGTAAAAGAAATTAAAAAGGGACATCATCATGTTGTACTGAAAATTAAACATACAAGAAAAAGCGATTTTGGTGTTTATACGTGCTATGCAAAAAATCCTTATGGTGACGCTTCTGCCAACGTGACACTCACTGGAAACCCTGGAATTGCGCGCTTCATAAACGGAGCTTTAGCTGTAGACGGTCGAAGTCCCACTTTGAGTTGGTCAGTCGAGTCTTTCTCGCCAATTGAAAAATTCGAATTGCAGTATAAGAAAGCTCAGGTGAACAATAATCAAGTTTTTATTTTATTTACTAATTACAACAAACTCAAGGTCGGGCGTTAGCGTTATTGAAGATGTGACAAGGCGAGACACAAATAAGGGCCGGGGAAGTAGGCTTGTGGAATATTTTTCCAGACAGTTGGGAAAAACATACTTGAATAAACAAGCCATGGTCATTGGTGACGTAAGCAACCGACTCAACCAATCACAGACGTGACCATGTGTATAGCCTTTTACGTCCAATCTTCTAGTATTCTCGTAACCTTGAAACCAATTCACATATGTGAAGTAAGCATGTTTGTAGAGCCCCTCCCGTATTTATGTTCCCGGAGAGAAAATCGAAAGTTTTAGTGTGCAAAGTTGTAGCTCCCTGGACACAGATTGGGAAATTATATTTATAGAGTGTAGATTATAGACGCTCTACAAGTGAGGTTATTAGCGTATAATTACGATAAAATTGAATTAGATGACATCACGACATTTTTCGTAAATAATTCTATTTAAACAAACAGACAATTGATGACTGTTTTGTGTTTTTTGCAGGATGAAAACTGGACAACCATCGACGGTCTTGAAATAAATGTTCCTGTAGGAAATCAGTACGTGGCCAACCGTACTCTGGATAACTTAGAGCCTGGAAATTACGAAGCACGATTAAGAGCCAAAAATATATACGGCTGGTCGGATTTCTCGAATCCTACACAGTTCAGTGGAGGTTTGTATAATATTTTTTTTATTATCAAAAACACTATGGGCTCCGTGTCACTAAATTAAAGCCACATTTCTAATACAGTCAACAAATCATAAACCAAAGCTGACCTCTTATCTACCAGCCATTGTTGCTTGACCCAAAATACAATTAAAGATATTTGCAATAAAAATAACGTTTTTATTTCAAACGTGACGTAATTTCATTCGAGTAGTTCAACCAATAACTGTATGACGTCATCACGGTAAAGCATGAACCAATGAAGGACGTGCGAACTTAAACTAGCGTTTGTTCGTCAGATTGCGTCACGTTTAGCGCGCGTTTTAAGTGCGATATTATTATTGACGATGTTTTCTCACGAATGCCTTACAACTTCTTCGATGATGCTGTAAAAAAATGCAGGACGACTCCATTACATATTAATTAAAATGTAAATTTCTTTTTTTAGAACCGCTGGCAGCAATTCGGGATTCTGCTTCGAAACCTTTAACTGTTGTACCGTTAATTTTATTTGCAGTAGTTTTGAAATCGTACCTGTAAGATATTTTTTGTATAATTATTGTTAAATTGTATGTATGCAAAAAAGGAAAAAAACTGTTGAAAAGCTAAATTATTGTGAAAGGAATATTGTTATAAATACGGGCATGAAGGGTATTTATGATACATTTATATCTCTGTAAATTTATTCGAGCTTTCAGTGCAAGCTTTGATTTAAAAACATCAATTTACGCCGTTTTCTGAAAGGACAGATACTTCGCAACCTTAGCGAAAGTGCAAATAATACCCAGAGCTGACAACTTGAAAACAAAAAATCGTTTCGCGAATGGTTTCACATCACATCTTTGTCGCACTCACTGTATTTGAACTCTATCTCTATCAAATCGCAAAGTGACAGTTATATGAAAATGTGATTTCGTCACCTCGGTAGCCGTCTAAACGTTTGTTATTTATTTTTCAAATTATTGGTTACCAAAACATTTAAAGATATAAAGTTCCTCACGTTTTCTGTAAATTTTTATAAATTTATTACACCTGGGTACTATTTTACAGCAGTGTGCAAGAGAGAAACGATTTTTAGAGAGAGAAACCTGTCTAATAAGCACCGTGTAATATTTTCACTATGCTTTGCGACAGTCCGGTGCTGCTACAAGAGTTGTTATGGTAACCAAAGGAACAGGACCGATACCGTCGTGAAATAACGTATTTGTCCTTTCAGAAGACTGAAACTGCCCTTCAATAGGTACTTGAATATATTGTCAATTTTTTAGTTACAAAAGCAATACCAATATTCTGGTTACAACACGTAACTGTTTTTGCCAGACACAGAAAGTGTCTAAATTTTTCCAAAAAGATATTTAAACGTAATTTAGATATGTATTTTGTGATCAAAGCAAGATGGAGGAATAATAAAGAACAATATTACAGAAATACAGTTTGCAATTTTTGTTTTTAAAACACGTAATTTTTGTGATACTGAAATGTCCGATCATTTCTCAAACAAGAACGCGTAACAAAACTGCATATAAGTTGTATCCAAAATACATTCACACGGCTGGTGAAGGATTAAAAATCGTGTCCAGAATATTGGTTGCTAGAATTCTGACCTTCTATTAAAAGATAATTGATTCCGAAACTATTGTTTTAAAAATAGTTACATTTTATAAAATAAAACTGCACAAAAAATCGAATGTATAAATAGCGATTCAGAAAATATAGTATACTTTTTTCACAGTAAAATATTTCTCTTAAGGAATATTTTAGCATACTTTTAATGCATTTATAATGTGCCTAGAACATTTGAAAATTTTATTTTAAATAATTTTTTATATAAAATGTGGTAAATATATCGTTCCGGTTCTGGAAAATTTCTTTCATTCAACTCACTGTAGTTAGATTAACATGGGATATTTTTCTACTTGGAAAACTTACAAATTTATACGTAAGTACTTCCTAAAACAACTGAATTCTTCGATTCGCCATATTAAAAATGCAAAGAACTTCATTCGATCAACTGGCTTCTAACTATAGTATTTTTTTAAAGTACGATACTGCCTCACAATGCCCCCTTAGCTACCCCTTTTTTCATAGCATGTGCTACTTGTCAAGAAAATGATACAGATTTTTCCTAGAAAAATATCTTTCGTTTTTCAATCGTTTGTTAGTTTAAAAAAAAAATAGTTTCTATTATTGTGAAAGATAATTTTAAACTAAATGCCTTGAAAACTTGAAATCGAACTATTATTTTTATTCTTTTTTTTTTGTTGTTAAATTTTTACTAAGTAAATATTTCAATGAAATAATTTTATTGATGAGTATAAATTTAACACATATATTATGTAATATTTGTGTATAAAATTAAGGTAATGTAAAAATGAATTTTATTTTTTCAGTCAGTATTTTGTTAAAGTTTTTTTACAACTTAATATATTATATATTTTTAGAATATAGCGGCTTTTACTGAGAAAAACGTTTTTGTCTGCCTAGGCGTTGGGTAGATTTTGAATGAAATGATTGTATATATAATTATTGTGGGTGCCATTTTTAAATGGAATGACTGGGAAGGAAGTTTATTTTTAATTAAATCAAGCATAGAAATTGTGGTCCTTCTTTTATTTAAAATAATATATATCTTGGACCATGTGTCGGAAATTGTTTGAACATACAGTTGAAGCTACCAGATTATATCTAATGTGTAATCTCGGAGCGTTCTCAGTGTAACACTTGTCAATAGCACACAAAATATGACATGAGATGAAAATCTATTTATATACAGTCGAACCTGGAGAAGCAAGAGTTCAAGGGACCGGGGCCTGTTTTTCGCTTATGGAGGTTTTTCACTAACCCGAGTTTTTAGCTTATAGAGGTACAAAAACGAATTGAATTAAATTTTGAAATAAACATATTCGAATCACTGCCGTAGCCAAACTTAAATCATTTCGTTGTGTGTAAACTCATAGCTTCGACTGTATTTTTTGCAGCTTGAATTAAAAATAAAGGCTGGCACAAACTTGAGCGCAACACATGCTGAAAGAACGCACGATATAATAATTCAACTTACAAATTTTCAAGAGAAGTGTGATGATTTTTTTATCTCAGTGTTTTTCAAACATTAGACACAGAGGTAGCCTCGTTCAGTAGGGTGTCAGTGTGGGGGGGGGGGGGGGCAACGGTCATTCAGTCGATTGATTGATTGTAGATTATAGACGCTTAACATCTAAAGTCATCAGCGTTCAGTCGATTGATATTGCGTGGTTAATAAAAATATTGAACTAACGTAATTCGTAAACGAGGTAACCTACGTATCTAATGACCTTGGGCTGTGCTCAACTATGCACCTTCCTACCAGAACAGAATGAAACAATGCTTTGTAAAAGGTTTGTGTGAATGATTTCAGTAAATTTTAGTAAACTTATTAACAGTAAATAATTTGCCAAAAAAAAACGCATTATAAAATGTAAATTGATCTGCCAAAAATTATGTTTATATTAATTATAACTTAATTACCGTTGCAGATTTGTATAATTTAAATATATCAAAATCAATTTCAAAGTGTCTAAAAATGTGTATCAATCAGAAACTTGTAACATTTTGAAAGGTAATTTTTTTGACTCGCCGGCTTTAGTATAAAACAACCAAAGATTCTATCTAACCAATATTGCAGTAGGAATTCTTTGTTACAGTGTTTCGATAACTGCACCATAGATTTTTACTTACTGCTTGTCTAAGTACACGATAATTGTTTGTCTTTAGAACGTGTCTACATTATTTTTTAACAGACTGCAGCAAAACCAAAGAAGGTAATTGTTTTTCATAGATATGCTCACATAATTTGCGGAGGGATAAACAAGGACATCTGGTTATCATGCTGCGCTATACAGAGGTGACCTCGTTCCATAAGATGGCGTCATCCAGCGAACTGTCAATTGATATTGCGTGGTTGATAAAAATATTGAACGATCGGACGAGGTAACCTGTAAAGGCTATTAGATATCCGTCGGATAGAGGTGGGGGGAGGACGTCATCCAGCGGACTGTCAATTGATATTGCGTGATTGATAAAAAGCGGTCTTCCAGCTGACGTGATTCATGAATGAGGTCATCTCAGCGATTATACATATTATGAGCTAACGTTCTAAGCGCAATTTTGTGAATTTTCAATCGCCAAAGGTCCAATAACGGGAAATACACTTTAGTCCAGATACCACGTGGGGGGCAACTGTCCCATTTGCAATACGTGCTCTAAACATCCAACGGAAGATCGACAAGAATTGTTCATTAGGAAACACAAACATATTTATTTGTTAAAACATACTCTGAAAAGCAGTCAAAATGTTTTGAGAAAAAATGTGTGAGTACCGTTCTAAGGATGATATGTTCTTAAAAAAATTATTTTAGAATCACCTACATTTTATTTATGAACATTTTTCATGTAATTATTATAATAGGGGTGAGCAAAAAAACATTTACTAGCAGCCAAAACAAACGTAACATTTACAATATGTTCTCAAAGAAGTTGCTCCGGCGCCAATGCAATTTCGTTTTTGAAAAAAATTAATCCCTACTGAATAGTAGAAATTTGTTCAAAAACTATTTTTTGGTAAAAAGTTACACAACGACTAGCTGAATTTTGTTTAAGTTCAAGAGCTGTTAGACATTTTTGGATGGGTATTTGAGGCACAGTGAAAATTTGTACAATACCCCTTTAGTAATATCCGAATACAAAAACACAGACCTGGCTGGAGGGAAGCGGGACTTAACCGACCCTTAATTTTTTAAATTGGCAAAATTGTTTCGCAGTAAAAAGTCCTTGAGGTATTTTGAAATTT
Source organism: Venustoraphidia nigricollis (assembly GCA_034508555.1). Lineage (NCBI taxonomy): Eukaryota > Metazoa > Arthropoda > Insecta > Raphidioptera > Raphidiidae > Venustoraphidia > Venustoraphidia nigricollis. Next base: position 2,214,883 of record JAVRKA010000045.1, on the reverse strand, counting down.
TTATACCTTGAAATTTAGTATATAAGGAGTTGAAAAATAAAAAACCCAGATTTCTTAATCGAGTCAAAATCTTAGCCAGGTGTTTGCAACATTATACCTATTTTTGAAAAATTTTAAAAATATAATTGAGACACGTTGAAATTTAAACAGAATAATATTGGTAACTAAAAATAGACATATTAAAAAAACAGGTCGTTTCGGTGGGACATTCTACAAGTCAGGTGATTAAAAATTTTAGGGCCGGTTAAGCCTCGCTACCCTTCAGCCAGGTATGAGTTTTTGTATTCGAATATTACTAAAGAGGTATTGTACACATTTTTTCAGTGACTTAAGTACCTACCTAAAAATGTCTAACAGCTCTCGGATTATTTTGTTCACCCGTATAGAAGAAGAAATGATTTTACTTTTAGTGTTTATTGTACATATTTGTTAAATAGTTTGACTTATTTTTAATGTAATAATAAGTAGTTATGCTTAAAACATATAATTTTTTTTCTAAAATATTCTAAAATAATATATTATTCTACGAGATAGGCTTCTCTAAAAAAATATTTTAATTACAAATTGTCTATGTGTATTAACTGTCGTTTATGATTGTATAGAAATGTAACGTGAAGAGACGAGGCCATTTTGTAAGGCTACATTTTGGTCTCTGTGATTGTTTAAAAAATAAGTTTATTATTCAATTCTGATTTGCTGATAAATAATGACTACTCGTCGCGACAAGAAAAGATCAAAGCACAACCACACTCACGACATAACACCGCAAAGTAATACAATTTTACCCTTAAATTAATATCCAAAGTTACTATTCAAAAATCCACAGCAAAATTCTGCAATGCAAACTGATAATAGCACGTAACACCCGTAATCACTTACAAGTATTTATTTTGATCTTTTCTTACCGCCAGGGCTGCGCAAACGTCATTATTTAACGTGGCGAACATCTAAACATTAACGCTTATGACCTAAGCTATCGAGCATTTACAATCTATCATATTATTTAACCACAATAAAGGAAAACAGCATTCGAAACGAATGGCGCTATTTTGTGAAGTCAATGTTGGAAATTAAAGTGCTGTCAAATTTGACATTACATAAGATAAAGTGAGACAGAAATTTCGTAGTGCTGTAAATTTCAACATTGACTATAGAAAATAGCACCACAAAACTCTGTACAAATTTCAACGCTAAAATCTACTTACAAATTCTTACCAGATAATATGCAAGTATGTTGGAGACAACAATATGTCATAATTAATGTACTTTTTATTATAATTGTAAATAATATTACACTGATACAATATTTTCATTAAATAAATTGAAAATTTTTACCAAAATTGTATTAATTGCAATTACTTTAAGTCTTTTAAATTGTGTTTTGAAAATGTTTTGAACAGTGATATATAACAGAAATACATTGGTTTATTTACCTCTTGAAATGATGACGTAATGTATTTGTTAATAAATTATCAAAAAAATAAATTGTATAAAATACATAAATATTGTTATAATTTCATAAAAATGCCTAATAATGATGGAGATGTATGATTTTATGAAATATTGATAGTCTTATTGTTGCTAACAAAAACTGTCAGTAGAGGATAGTGGGCAAGAAATTGGAAAAGTGGATCGATATGAAAATTAGAGTGGAAACTTGATTTACAAAAATATTATCCCTACATAATAGTGTATGGGTACTCGTTAGTTCTGTCTTTCTCATTTACCAAAAATCTTTGTTTTTGTTTTATTAGTTTTATTACAGTAAGACCTCGCTTAATCCTGCTTCGCTTAACGATCTTTCAGTATTACGCGGTTTCTAAAAAAAAGTTTAGCCACTATAACGTAAATTATGGATCAGTTTATATAAAATGATTCAATTGTTGATAGAAATGCAAAGGCAAGACGAAATGTCATTGATGCAATATTGACAACAGTTTGCTGAACGAAACAAAAAAAGGCAAACGACTTTAGATGACTACTTCACGAAAAACGAAATATGTCCAATGAGGAATCTTCCTCATCACAAACATAACTTCTTACTCGAACTTTTAGTTGACTTTCATAAATGTTTTATGAAAAAACGATATTAGCAATTAAAAAATCAATAATGTGGTTAATAAGTATTTTACCATAAATGTTACACAATTAAACAAGAAAAAAATTAATAAATTTTCTTATTCGCGGTTCTGCTTTACTTATGTCTATTATCTACGTATTAAGATGACCTCGTTTAGCGCTGTTTCGTATAGCGCAGAAACTTATTGGAACGTATATCCCGCGTTAAGCGGGATCTTACTGTGTTTACATCCAGAAGTCTATATCTATAAACGTTTCAGAAATACATTACGCTGTTTCACTTACCCTTACTGAAATATGTTCTTATATTTCTATCATAATGTCCTTTAAATCTTTCCGAATCAAGTCTGGAACGAGGCAGTCTTCGGCTGGATAACCAATAGGCAGCAAAAGGGTAAGTTTTTCAGAAACAGGCCTGTTCAACAAACTTCTTAAGGCCGGCCCACAATTCAGAGGCGTCGATGTCAAAGATACTAAGCCAGCATACTGAAAAAATAAAATTAGAATCACTTATTTAAAGTATAGACATATAAGTAAAATTGATGTCGGAGGGCACGTCGATTTTGAGATTCTTTAAATGTTAATAGCTTTTGCAATTGTTTATGTGCGGGTTACAAAATTTTGCATATTTTTCTAGAGATGATTACGAATCCAATGAGCTATGACACATATTTTAACTCGCAGTACCAAAAATTAACACGTTTTTCAACTTGTGAACCAGACTACAACGGCCAAAGAGTCAAAAATTCTTTATTCGAATAGGATATTTAAAAAACGTTTTCGAACGTCGTTCAGGAGGCCTAGGAAGGCCGAGCTTGGGGGCCTCGGTGCATTAAACCGCCTACCATTCCGATAGCTACGTCACTGTATCCACTATAGCAGGGGTGGCCAACTTTTCTGTATATAAGATCTACTTTTTATCTTAAAAGTGTGTCGCGATCGACTTGTTGTCGTAGGCGTAGTCTAAGGGGGAAGAAGGGTGTAAAATGCATACTATGTTTATACACTGTGTTTCAGTATAAGGTGCATTCTAGCGAGGTATGGGTTGATAAGTAAAATATATGTTTAAAACTATTTTTTATTTTTTAAATCACTTATTAAGTTTTCGAGATATAGGCTCATGAAGAAAATAAATTTCCAAACCCAACTTTTGATAGCAGCATTCCGTACATATGGTATCTAAAAAATTCGATTTTCCGACACTTTTTAAGATAGATTTTTACTAACGTAAAATGCAATTTAATTTTTTTATCAACTATAATGTATAATTTGTTCGTTAATATGAAAAAGTTGTTATAAAAATGAACAGTATGGCTGATAATTTGATTTCAATATTTCACTTTCGCGTTTTCTTTTTTGGGTTAGGAAAATTTATCATATCAGTAGCTCACTAAGTACTCCTCGTACTGAAATATAGATATACGGCTTATCTACCTACGTAAAAAACAACAACAATAATTATTTAAAGAGCCAAAAAACTCACGTCCACGAGAGTTAAGAGAACATGGATAATTATTAACAATATTTATTAATTCAAAGTAGCTACAGATCGTCCAAAATTACCCTCGCGATCGACCGATCGATCGCGATCGACTTGTTGACCACCCCTGCACTATAGTATCTCTGACGAGAACAAACATAATTGACTGTCATTTGTCATGTATGAATCTTATAGGTTATGTATCACACAGAACCAATTTCATTTAAAGTTTTAAAATAGATTTACAATATATTTACCATTTTTTAATATGGCTGTGAACAGTGAAAAACAAGACGAAACGAAGCAACTTTTTACGTTAGAAGATTTTATTGACAAGCAGTCACGGATTTTTGATGAGGTTATGTCCACAATAAAAACTTTTTGTCAACCTTCAACTGTTAATTTTAAATAGTGTTGTGGGTTCGAAAATCTTTATTAGACATTTCTGACCTCGGTTGTGGAGCGTCTATAATTTGAACATGATTAACTGGTTAGACCTTTTGTTTAGTAGTCGCATAAATCCAAGATCCCATTCACAGTGCACTGAATGGATGTTATTTTGTTTTTACTTTTTGAACAAAGACGTGAAAATACATTTTTACATTTCTAATGGCCTTGAATTTCTTAATTTCTGTTCCGAAATGTTAACAAACGTATTTCTTTCAGGCTTTGGAGAAAAACAAAGCGAGAACAAAACAAACGAATGCTGTCATAGACGAATACGAAAAACAAAAACAGTTCATGAATACATTGCCCACAGAACTGAAAAAAACAGTTTTGGTACCGGTTGGTACAAAGGCATTTTTTAGGGGCAACTTAATTCATACGAATGAAGTGTATCAGAAAATAGGTTGCGGTTATTTGGTCAAAAAGACTATAAAACAGGCCGTCGAAACTTGCAATCGCTATGTCGAAGGTAAACATAGTATTTGGAAACAATTTTTTTATGATCCAAACCTCAGCCCCAATCCACAATTTTTTCAAACCAGAGCAGAAACCTGATAGTTGTTTGAGATAAATTGTTCAAAAACTTCTAAAAGAATATTGAGGAGTTGCTTAAATCAGTTGAACGTTTGTTTACAGATTCGAAAAGATTCTTACAGGAATTGGAAAAAGAGAAAAACTGGCTAGAAGGGAAAATGCATTTGCCGATGAAGGAAAACATTTTTTCGGAGCTAGGGCAAAAGGAAATAATTGAAGAGTACAACGAAGAAGAAGAAGCAAAGTGGAGAATACGGCACAGAGAAAGTATCAAAACAATGAAGCAGGCAGAAGCTCAAGGACGAAAAGACAATTTAATAACCGATGAAGAATTATTTAACCGACTCGACGTATTGGAAATGGAAGAAGAATTAGAACGTTCCGAGCTAGAAAGAGAAAAAGCGAACCGTAAAAAACAAATCGATAAAGAATTAGAGGAAATTAGAAATCAAAAAACTGTTATCAAAACGGAAGATGATATAATGAAACGCCTGGATGAACTGGAAAAAGAAGAGGAATTGTTGGAAGAAATGGAAATGATGGAAGACGAAGACGACGACGACGACGATGATGATGCTGATGAGAAAAAGACAAGTGACTCTGAAACCCCAGAGCATACTCAAATCATCAAATTTTCCGATAACGTCAAATGTAAAGTATACGATATTAATAGCAAAGTTGAATCATTAAACCAAAGTGACGACGTTCCTAGTAAAGAAGAAACAGAACATGAAACTGGCGATAGTGAAACTTTGTTTTTAGAATTTTCCCATTCAGACGTTAAGCCGTCTTTTAAAATTAAAAATTCCGATAGTATAGAAACGCCTGGTGATATATATGAATTTCTTTCAAAACCAAAATCTATACTCAAAAATAAAGACAAATCGAAAATTTTAACAGTGCCCGAAGATATCGAAGTAGTCCATAATATCAAAAATGTCAAAAGTAAATCTGCGAAACTAAAAACTGTTCATGTTTTTACAGAAGTGCAGGAAACTTCTGAACCATCCGTAACAGTAATAAAATCCGATAAAAGACCAGAAAGTAGATTTAAAGCTTCGAAAAGAGCAAAAAAATAATTGTAAATTATGTATGTACTTCGAAGTTTTTATTTGAATAAAATATTTGAAGATTTTTATATTATTTTTTTAGTTATGAATGTCTTATATTTCAGAAACAATAACCTCAAGGTTACTAGAATACTAGAAGGTTGGGCGTAAGAGGCTATAAACATGGTCACATTTGTGATTGGTTGAGTCAATTGCTTATGTCACCGATGCCCATGGCTTGGTTTTTCAATTATTGCTTATCCCAACTGTTTAGAAAAAACTCCATGTGACGTCACAAGCTCTACATTTACAATTAGTTAGCAAATGAAAAATTTATAACCGTTATTAAGCACTCCACGCTTTTTACAGTAAAGCTAGTGTTTTGTCAAATTATTTTGCATTTTTTAGTTCATAAAAGCATGTTGTTTTAGTTTTTTTAAACTCTAATTTTAATTCTAAGACTAAAAAACAATTTGCTTTTGACTATGAGGTATGCAACTCAACGTGCGTCACTATACAGCATGTTTGCTTACTGTAATTTTTCAAGTTTTTTTATCCTGAAGGTCCTGGTCAGAATAATGGGACAAACTTATTAAATTATTGTATTGTCATCGGTCCTTGATAAGTGTGCCAAGTTTCAGTTTAATCTGACGTTTTGAAGTAGGTGAATTTCACGTTCAAAGATTCCATTACATACAAATAAACATACAGGTGAAATTTATAAAAACCTGTTAAAAATACTTACATGAACTGCCGCCAGTAGTAAGCCAGCCGCTAAAGAGACACTCATTTCATTATAATAATGAATTTTTTTCTTTCCATTTTGAATACTGTACATTTGTTTAAAAACCAAAATTAAATACGGTGCGTCTGTCAAATACTCCTTGATCCAATTAGTTTTCAATGGTTTCAGGTCGGTGACCCATTGTTTTCCCATTCTTTTCTTGTAATTAATTTCTTCTTCGTTTTCAATTATTTCGCGAATTTGCCGTTTTACGTCTGGATCAGACACAGCGACGAAGGTCCACGGTTCGGTGTGGGCACCGCTTGGCGCGGTTCCTGATAAAATAATTAATGGCACATTGGTTTGAAGCTTCTTTACAGCGTCGGCCCTAGGGTAGAGCGAGAGGAGCGGTCGCTCTAGGCCCCAGGTGGCAAAAGACGTCAAAAATCCAAATACGAAAACTTTCGTAATGTTAAAAAAGCAAAAGTATAATAATTAAAGCTACTTAATTTAAATTCTACAAGTGCTGATGTTTGCAATGAAAGTTGTTTGAAAATTGGAGACTTATTATTTATTTAACATAAAACCGAATTACAATTTACGTGAAGTGAAAGCGTCGACCAAAGGACGCTGAAAGACAATCTCGCTCTACCCTGATCAAAGGCTAGGGCAGATAAACGAAATTATAATCAGGAATTGTTCTCTAACCTGCAGTTTTTATAATATTTTGTATTACTTCAGGTGAAACTTTATCAGAACTGAAATGACGAACCGTTCTTCTCATATTCAATAATTTGTAAAATTCTTTGGACCTTGCGACAGTTTCTTCCGAGGGCAAACGCTTAAAATTTAGCGGGATGTGTTTTAAATCAGCTGGCAGAGCTGGTGCAAAATTTGGATCGAAGTCGCCTTCTTCGTCGGTTATTTCTTCTGGTATTTCTGCCACTAAAAATAATAGAATACTCAACATTCATACTAACTCTATTATCTAAGTATTTGAAACTTTTGACGTCACATATCGCTCAAATAGCACAGACATTTTAAAGTTACTGAGTATCAGCTGTTCAATATGCCCCCCTCCCCCTTTTCACCCGTATAGTTGAATGTGTCCGTGCATGTAAAATGCACTCACGTTTTGGAAATCTGTAATTTCTATGAAAAATCTTATTCAACCTTTGATGTTAATTCTTCAAAATAAACTAGAACTACATATGTACCATTCTTCCCATATAACTTTTAGCCAAGTTTTTACGGTTTATTTGATCTAAATAAACGATTTAAAATCAGATAAAGAAGAAATTAGCATAAGTTTTACACAAATTTATGTAGAGAAAATTAATTTGAAAAAAATTGTTGATTAAACAAATTTTTTCAGTATTTTTAACATAAGTTTGTAAAGAAAACATTTCAAAATATTAATTGCCTTCCCGTAATTCGAAATCTCGTGACGTGCTGTGATGAAATATTGACGAATATTACGTTTTTGTATTCAATTTTTAGGGCAAAAATATGTTTTTGAAATGTTTAAGCAGCAAGCTAAAATTTTATGAAGCTTAATGTTCAATCACAGCTAATGAAAACAAAAATTTTGCGATCACAGTTCGAAATTTCCCGAGAGCATATTTTACAGTCTAAGGTATAATAAATTTATGCGCTTCTTCGATTTAAAATTTTAAGTTCTGAGTAGAAAAACGCAGGCTCACACTTTAAAAGTGCGCTTGCCGAAGTTTGAATTGTTCTGCACTAAATCAAAATGTTTAATCCATAAAAAAAATTGCATCACTTACTTTCATCCGGGGTTTTATAAATACCCGTTTTTCGATTTTCACCGTTTTTATTTACGTTCGACATTTTTGCATATATAAATTTTGTCAAAACACAACAACAAAAAGCAGTTACAATGTATATCCCGTATTGATAAAAAAACGGCATTGATTCTATCAAAGACATTTTTAATTTTGATTTAAGCAACGTGTTTCTTAAATTAATCTGGTATAATCACATGCAAATTTAAAGTATGTTAATAATTAATTTCACTTTCACTTGGCAAAAAAAAAAATAAAAAATCGCGCTCTCAAATAGTTTCACTGTATTTTTATAGTATTTTCAAAACAACGTTTATTAGTTATTTCAAACAAATTTCGTTTTTTTGCTTTGCGAAAATAAATGTTATCAACATAGATAAATTAAGGAGGTCAGTTCATCATAACCCAATTACAGTATTAAGCAATTGATTTAAAGGATGGGTTGTATTAGTGATGTAAAATTATCGCTTTTTAACACGCTTTTATTAGCTTCACCTGTATGTTTGTAAAGGAATCTTTGAACGTGAAATTCACCCATTTCAAAACGTCAGATTAAACTAAAACTTTGCACACTTATCACGGACCGATAACAATACAATAATTTAAAGTTTGTCCCATTATTCTGATCAGGGCCTTCAAGATAAAAAATAAAATCTTTGAACGTATGTTTGTAAAGGAATCTTTGAGCGTTAAATTCTCCCACTTCAAAACGTCAGATTTAACTGACGCTTTGCACACTTATCAAGGACCGATGACAATACAATAATTTAATAAGTTTGTTCCATTATCCTGTCCAGGACCTTCAGGATAAAAAAACATGAAAAATTACAGCAAGCAATTATTAACACGCTGTACAGTGACATATGTTGCGTTGCCTACCTCATAGTCAATTGCAATATTGTTTTTTAGTCTTATAATTAAAATTAGAGTTTAAAAAAACTAAAACACGCTTTTATGAACTAAAAAATGCAAAATAATTTGACCACAAAATTAGCTCTACTGTAAAAAACGTGGAGTGCTTAATATCGATAATAAGTTTTTCATTTACATTTTTCTATTGTAACCATTAAAAAGGGTTATGAAATTTATAGAAACAAACATTTTTTGTTTTTATTTTCTTTATTTGTTCATTTATATAAAAACAACTGCTAGTTTCTATACAGTACAGCTTCACAAACTCGTGCACTCCAGAAACCTGGATGGGTCATGCTTTTGGACACTTGACTCTAGAACTCGGACACTTTCATAAAAATTAACGACCTGTTTATATTTACAAAACTGCTCGTGAATCAGATTGCAGTTTGCAGCTATTACTGGCGCAGTGTGAATCAGTGACCGGGGTGAATAATTTTGAAAAATGGATAACCAAACGGAAACAAAAAAAACATTAAATTTAGTGGAGAAATGTCGGATTCTGGATAGTTCGAGCAAGAGAAATAGTACACAGAGAGAGAGATTGTAGATTATAGACGTTCAACAGCTGAGTGTAAGACATGTTTCACAACAACAATGTTACTTTTAATTTAAAATTAACAAAAAGAACAAAACAAAGATTTAAAACGCATTTATTCACCTCGGACGATGCGTGTCCTGTGTCCGGGTTTGTGAAGCTATACTGTAACTGAATGTAATTATAATAGAAAATAGTGATGTAAAATTACCGGTTATTTAGTATTGTAACCATTTTAGCCGGATAACTAACCGGCTGTGTATAAAACAACACGACGGCTTCCGGTTTGTTTCTCAGAACACAATAAAAGAGCAGTTTCCAACAATAGAACCGAAAGAATTCATAAAAAATGTATTTATGTAGATAATGGTTATAAAATTAAAATCTCGATCTGAAATTAGAATCATACGTAACTTTCTGCGCAGTTTATAATAAAAATAATAATAATAAATAGTCGCGGCTATTTAAAATAAATTACTGTGGTCATTTAACCAGTTAGGGGCCATCCATAAATTACGTCACACGTTCAGAGGTGGAGGGGGTCGACGAAGTGTGTCAGGGGGGGGGCGGAGTCATAAGCCTTGTGACAAAATCTAAAGTATTAAAACACAAAACTTTAATTGTAATTCCACAAATGTGACTACCCTAGACCAGGACGGGAAGGGGGGGGGGGTTAAAAGTTATGATATTCGTGTGACGTAATTACTTACACTCAGTGTCGGATTTTTTTTCAACATATTAAACTGAATGAAAAAAAATTCTATATATACATCCGCACAAAATTTTTGCCCACAGGCCCGCACTAGTGTAAAACCGACACTGTTTCCACTTTTACATCACTAACAGACAAACAATAGTTACTCATCCTCGTCATCACTGCTATCATTTTCATTATCTTTCAAAGCAGAATTTTCTTGCGCTGAAGAGTTAGTCTTATATTTTGGAGCTTTCGGAGTAAGAAGCTGGAGATTATAATTTATAGATACTAATTTTGTAGCACGGTCAAAAGTTAACCTGTTGCGTTTTTTTGTTTTAACAATAGCAGAAGTGTTCCAATTTCTATCACAAGCTGCTAACGTCGATGGTAGATTCAAAATAATTATTGCGAGCTTCGTCAATTCACGTTTACTACAATATCCTCTCCACCAGGTCACAGGATTCATATTTTTAGCAGCTTCCCACATAATTGCATTGGACCAGATCGACGACTGGCCAATATATTCACCAATATCAACGCTTAGCTTTTCGACATCGAGATTCAATAATTTTCCTTGGGTCCATATAAAGTCCATAGCTGTTTGTTCATCTTTTTCGGTCATGGTCTCGTTTCGTAGCTTCGGATTTAATATGTGAGCGGCTAGTTGTACCGGATGTGTCAGAAATTCTTGTCGTTCACTGAATTTTTGTTTTAGAGTATCCTGTTCATCCGGATTCAGGAAGAATAAACTATCATTGAGGAAGTTAAACATCATTCCGAGTCGCTGAGGATAATACGACAGATCTGGAACATCTCTTTCGATTTCTCTGATTATTTCGCTGGCTGGCTGGAGTAAATCGTGAACATTTTGCACCATCTTCCAAAAGTAATCTTCATTTAAAATATTACTTTTCATGGCTGCAGTGACGACAGACGATACGTCTTCGTGATTGACTGCCGTTTGCAATTCGCTTTTTGATCCAAGAAGACTCGACAACGATTTGTAATACGAGCCCCGACGAGTTTCGATCGGTTTGAGCAACGCCTTGGCTTTCTTGGAATGTTCGAGTTGAATGTTTTTTAGAGTTTCTTTCGGTACGTGACGATTACGGAAGAAATCCACAATGTCGCTAACTTGATCGAAGATTGTGTTGATAGACTCCAGCGAAACGATGTCTTCAATCACCGAAGCGACCCCGTGAGCTGCGCAGCCATACGTCACCAGATGGGGAAATTTTTCTCGCAGATGTTGCCAGGCAAGTTTTATATTTGGAGCATTATCGGTCACCACTGCATTAACCTTGTTCGCCCCAACCTGTTCAATCGCTTGCCCCAAAATATGGGCAATGTATGCTCCGTCGTATTCGTTGTCCTGAGTTTCGATGGCGGACCAAAATACTGGAGCAGGTGTACAAAAAATTAGGTTGACTAACGCAGTCCCGTTGACGTCACTCCAGCCATCAGACATCAAGGTCAAGGAGTCAGCCGAGTGGACTTTTTTTTGGATATCAGAATGAATCATTTGGTGCTCTTTTTCCAACAACGTCGTCGATAATCGATACCTTGTTGGCAAAGTATAAGCGGGACATAACAGTTTAAAAAACTCTTGCCAATAATAATTGTCGACCATTGCAAAAGAACTGCTGCTCGAGTACATAGCTCGAGCAAATGCAGTATCGAGTTGATTTCTTTTTTTGACGGGCATTTTACTAAGACAAGATGAAATACTGGGCATGTCGTTTTGAGTTGTTTCGGGCTCAGACCCTAAAGTTGTTTCGATAGATTGCTAAAAGGGATAATAATAAAAAATTAGAGCTTAAAAAGACTAAAACAACGCGGAGCTATAAGCCTGAGAAAGCGCGAACTAAGCAAATGGAAAGGAACTTACCACCGCAACATTTATTTCACTTGTTTCACTCTCGGAATACATTTCTTGTTTTACATTGTTGTGCCAAAAAAGAGCTCGGACTTCTGTTGGAACATTTGGGCATTTAAACGACAAATGTTTCTCCATCCGAGCAGCGTTAGAAACGTACGTAGCATTGCAAAAATGACATTTTCCAGTTTTGTAAGGAGAACCAGAATTCTTAATAGCTGGTATTGTTTCAAAAAATTGCCACACGATACCTTCGCGTTTCGGCATGGCAGAACGATAATTGACAATTCCAATTATCGAAACTTTGTTACTCTATAAATAAAATAATTATCAATAAATAAATTGCCCCAAATAAATTTCTTCAATTTCCAAACCATTAACTCACGAAATATAATTGTAATTAATTAATTAATAGTGTTTAAACATTATATATCACTTACTTGAAATATATTATTGTAGAGACAGACGTTCTCTGATATTGTTTTGTGATCTTGGTTATAAACTGATGGCTGACGTTTGACAATTGGCACAAGCCTGCGCAGACTTTCTACGCAGGTTACGCATACGAAATAACCGCGGATATTAAACCGGACAATTTGCTGGTTATTTAGCTCACATCACTAAACACTTTCACTTGATTGTATAGTGTAAAAAGGCTAGTTTTTACAATTTATTAAACACATGATTTGCAGGTTATCCCTACCTTTTATAGTTTTCTTTTCTCGCATTTGTGCTGCTTCGATTTTTCAGACGTGTACCTTCTACCATTGAACTGTAGACATGGAGCGCTGTCTTCTGCATGTGGAAGGTCTCGGCGCACGTGCTGTGAAACGATAGAAAGCCAACTTAATTAAATACTAATATAGACATTCGATTGCCCGTTCGTATGTCTGTCAGTCGAATTTCTCTGAATTAAGTAAAGATATCAACCTGAAATTCGGCACTGATATAAAAAAAGCTTACCAACTCACATATATTTCAATCAGAACCTAAATAAAATACGAAAAAACTTTTTTAATTATGGGTCATCAATCTGGCTCAAACAAATGAAAGTATTCTGCCAATTTCCTCCCACGATATTATTTTACTTTGATCAAAGCCTCAGACTGGTGTCCATAATTATTTTCTAGCTTTTAGTGCATAATCAATAATTGTACAATAAAACCGTTTAACTTAAAAAGGTTTTTACCTATTTTTTTTTAAGTTAGTGCGAGATGCATCCGGATGAAGCCAGGCCGGCCAGGTAGTTGCCATAATATTGAATTGTCATTGGAATACGTGTGTGCAAAATTTCAGCTCAATCGGATAACGGGAAGTTTTGAAAAATTGCTTGCAAGATTTGAAACAAATAAATAATTAAATGGAACGTGACATTAAATAAAACCGTTTAAAAAATATACAGATTTGCCGAGATTTTTCTAAAATTGCATCTCAAAATTAATTCCCCTTCTATTTACAAACTCGGACTTGTCCGTTTTTTTAGGTACACAGGGATCAGAGGAAAACTAGATCAATGGAGGATATACATAAGGTTTCTTGAAAAAATATAACATGCATTGGAATGTAACAGTTAAACAATATATTTAAAATCAGAAAAAATAACATCACACAAAACTATATTTTTGTTATCGATGTAAAAACCAAATTATTTCACAACAAAATCTAATTACTATACGATTTTATAGTTTGAAGTTATTGTAAAAAATAAAATGGAGATTGTAAAATAATGTCTAACAATTTATGGTTTATAAATTAATTAAGTATAATTAAAACTGATTTACAAGTCACAATGATTATTGTTTTTTTTCTTTTTTTTAATTACACTATTAATATTTAAAAAAAAAAACAATATTTTTACAACATATTGCATTTAAAAATATACTGCAATTTATACAATTTTCATTCACAGTGGTGTTAACACGTTAAAATATGTATATTTTATAAATATAATATACATAACATGCCTCAATATTAACAAAATAAAATAAAAGGCAATTTTTATTCAATACACAAAACATTTCAAAAAAACAAACTCTAAAATTGTATTTCGCCATATGAAGCTCTTTGAACTCAAACAATTGACTACCTTAAAACATCTGGTGTTTACAAATGGAGTAACCCTAGCGTTTCAATTATTTTTTTTGGCCACCGTAGCGTAATTTTCTCATGTTTTTCCAAAACCCAAACCAAGAATGCGGAAGAACTTCGAGTTGGATCAATTAGCGCTGGTTATAAAAATCCAATTCACAAAATCCAGTGGTGTAGTTAAAAAAAATCTTCAAGATGACAATAAACGGAAAAATAATTACTTAGCATTATTATACAAAATTTATTGACATTTTTTAGAATTTGTAAAAATTTTATTTCGACATTTGCTTGATGTATTCAAGTCAAATGTTATCTGGTCCCTAAACGCAGTTAAATATTTTTAAACTTCTAAAAACTACACAACAATCCCTTCGTTCAGTTCCATATGTTTGGAAGTACTTAGCCAATACCAATGTAATATATAGAAGTTTATGGAACGTTTTTTCACTTGTTGCTATATTACTACGTGAAAAAGCATCTAAGGATATTGTTACACCAGTATCAGCGACTATATATCATATTGGCCAAAGAAAAAGCGCTACAAAGCTGTTTTTAAAATATAAATCAATTGATTTTGAATTAATACTGCACACAATAGCTTTACTAATTTTATTGCAAAAACCAGCGTTCTCAAACTAGGAACTGAGGCGTCGCGAGTGGTCCGTCGATACTTTGGAATAATTTCTCGACAATTAATTGATTCCCGTTTTGAGTTTATTTATTTTTTTTTTTAGTAACGGAGATCAAGAGTTCACGAAAGATTCAAAGGAGCTGTAGATATACACTAAGCTGTGCTTAAAATCTTTTTAATTTATTTTTGAAAATAACAACTAGGAACCATTTGATCATACAGTTAACAAATAAATAGAAAAAACAATAATAATAATATGATCTACATTAACGTAGAAATGGAAATATTTCTAAGTCTTTTATGAGAGATCGAACATGACTCCGTGTAGTTATACTTTTCTATGCGAAGAAAGCAGCATGTAAATTTTTAATCAATTTCGATCAGTTGTCGAGCGTCTATCGTCTACGACTTGGATAAAATTGAGTGCTGCTGTTTAAAAAAAAACGTTGAAATAAATGATAAAAGTAGGAGGCAATGAAAAGTTTACTAAGCCTTATTAATAATACGCGACTAGTTACTACATAACCTCAACATGAGATGATTATGAAAATCTTAACTGCGGCAATTTGTTTATTTTCAAAAAGAAAACACTAATATTTTTTATTGTTTACTAAAAGATTGTAAGCACAATTTCCAAGTTTTCGATATTTCAAAATTTGTGTAGCCAAACCAGGTTTATGTTACATTGCGTCTGAAAATATTTAAGTACTTACTCGTTACTCCGCCATTTCAACATACGCTCTGTTCACTGCGCATCTCATATTTAAAACAATGTAAAGAATAAATACGCAAAAATGTGGTGTGAATTTCCAGTATCAAATTTATTTAAATTAGTTTAACACCATTGCATATGTTTCTTGGCTGTGCAACACAGTGGCGCAACCGAGGGGGCATCCTCCCTTTGTTACTTAATTGATAAAAAAATCAATACATTAAGTTTAGGCTAGAGGAACCCCTCGTTACAACAACAAAATATTTAAAATCAAATTTCTGGTTTCGCCTCTGATACAACCAGCCACCTGGTATACTTTGTATTTACGCTGTTGCAGGGGCTCTCATTTTATGAAAACTTATTTTACGTATGATTTTTTGAAATTACTCTCGTGTCTAAAAGTGAGCAAAATAGCACCTTAGGTCGTTAAATGAGCGCTGTTTTCAGTCTTGTTTCGAGGACTGCCAGTGAAAAAATCAATCGATGACGCAACTAATTAGTTACAATCATGTCCGCGTCATAAAGATTCCGAGCTTTTACATCGTCAGTTTTTGGACACATATTTACTAAATTCGAAACCAGAATTTTGTTTTAGCGACCCCGCAACAACTAAGTTATAGGCGAAAATATAAGTAATATTAATAAAGATTTTCGAATATTTAAAATTAGTGTTGCGAAAATGTGGAAAAACATTTTTCGAGAAAATTTATATCACCGGTCTGTGATAACTATTTAGAGAAACTGTATGTGTCTTCGTTTTTAAACAATTCTATACTTTTTCTCCAACCGTGTTCGTTTTGTTTTGATAACAAAACATTTTATAGGTTACGTTTAGAGATTGTTGACACTCTCAAAAATGTCAAGAGCATTCAAATGTCCGCCAACACTATTTAGAAATATTCAAATTCATTTATCGATCAACTAAAACATGTAAGAACCCCCGATCTTGGGACTAAAGTAATAAATTTAATCGATTTATGGTACAAGACAATTGTTTTCCCATTTCCGAAGAATTATTGTCTTTTCAATGTCAGTTTATTATTACGAAATGAAAAAAACTATAATAGTAGATTCAATGGTTAATTATTTAACAGTACTTAATAAAAATTATATATATAACAAAACAAATTTAAAATATTGTAAATTTTTTTTTAAATTTTAAATACATATATATTATTTTATATAATATACATATTTATTATGTATATAAATTTACTCATATATATATATATATCATATTTATACATTTTTTGGTATTTTATGCTATTTATTTCTCATAATAAGTCATCAACTAAGGGCACTTGCAAAATTAATTTATATAAAGATATATAAAAGACAAAAGATGTCTTTAAACCACTGCTCTTTACCTTCGTGTCCTTGAATTTTGATTTTACTAACGGGCAATAGATCATAACAATTAACATTTCATAATTATCCTTTATTTAAAACAGTTTTCAATAAGAAGAATAAAATTGTAATTTTATAAACGAATTTTAAAAACACTAAAAATACAGGTCAATTACCCAAATATCACATTTTCTTCTCTTTCAGTAAATACAGAATGTGATGTCAAAAAAAAAAAATGATGCAAACATTTCACAATTGTCATGTACTATTGTCAGTTTTTACGTGTAGACTGACAGAACGAACGATTCTAGACTTCAGTGTGGATTCTAGACAAAAATTCCGAAATCCATTTATGTATCGAAATGATGCAGGGATTTATGAGAAGTACTGTGTAGATTCCATGGTTTGCACGTTCAATTAAACCTCTTCTTCGTTATGGTATCCCGGTCAAAAAATAATTCAATTTAGATTAGAGATAAAGTAACTAGTCATTCAATTAAAGTTTAATAACGCCCGTGATTCCAGAAATAATGGAACTAGTTCACACATTATTTCATTTTAGGTTATGTTCACTGTAGTCTAGATTCGTAAAAAATCAAAAACATCTCCCCAGATAAACTTACATAAGTAGAAATAAAGAGAATTTTAAATATCCTTACGTTTGGTTATGTTGAACGAATTAAAAATGTTACTTGGTTTGACGTATTTGACACTCGAATTTTGTGTATACCTTAAAGTTTTGAAATTAAGAAAGTACAGCCTAAGAACGTATTTTGAACACTCATAGCACAGTTTAACACTTAAACAAATTTATGAAACCGAAATAACGTGCAAGAATGCGACCGTTAATTTCTTACAACTGATAGATCTTGCGCATTGCGTAACTGAAGGACAAGGTATATGCGCAGTACGGTGGAAATTGTTAAAAATCAGTAACGCGAATTAAAAATTATAAAAAGAAACCAAAATTACAAAATTTTTCAGCAAACTCAAACAGCTGTATTGGTTATTCACGATTGTAGTGCGCCAGAAGTCACCAAAATTGACGAAAAATACACTTTGTGTGTTACAGAGCGTACTTTTCGTCAATTTTGGCGATGAAAAAAAACGTTCAAAGAGTAACATTTTCAACTTAAATTTTTCCGATGACAATTCTCGTAGTCGTTCAACTATTAAAATCAAGAACGGTTCACAAATGCCGATTTGACAAACTTTAAAAAAACATGTTTATCGAGTGATTTAGGCTAAATTTCTAAAAATTATAACTTTCGCTGCCTATTTGTCAGTCCACAAAAAAGAAACAGAGCTTAAATCATTCGTTTTTTTTTCCTTCTGAAATTAAACATTACATAGCATTAAAATAGTGACTGTAAGATGGACTAGGATAGATAAAAAAACAATCATTTTTTTTTTTTAAACCGAAAGATTTAAACTCTGTTTCCAATAAAATATATTTACATAAAAAGGTTCAATTTTCCTAATTAGTTTAGTTGTATTTAAACTAAAAATTTCTCAAAAACACTTGAGAAGTGCATTTTTATATCACTTAAATACAGATTATGGTACATAATATAATTTATTTATATTTTTTTTGTCATTTAATTTGATATCTAAAGGAAGAGTAATTTTTTCTTCAGCAATACTATATTTGGTACGCTAATATGTATATTTGTTTTCCTAAATATTTCCATAAAAAAATTCTTATCGATTTTTAGTCTATCGTTACCGTGGATATTCGTTTTAGGCGCTTATTACTATGAATATTTTTACTAAGTTTTCTTTTTTTGGTCGACGGTTTTTCATCTAAATTTGGGGGGTAATCATACAATTTCTTAATTACTTGTCTACCTGAGCGTGTTCTGGTTTCATTAGTGCTTGTTGACGATTTTTCAGAACTCGAATTTTCCGCGACCCTCTGCCTTCCCTCTACGTTCGACGGCGACGACGATGACGACGACGAAGCGGCCGAAGTCTGAGACCTGCTGTAATTTTTATTTCTACCGATGCTCTTTGAAATGGAAGCAACGGCGTTGTCGTAATGTTTCAATTTCTTGATCCTCTCGCTCTTTCGAACGGCCATCTCCGTCGGAGACTGTTTCCTTCGTGTTTTTTTGGTATCGTCGCTGGCATCGTTCTCGACGCATTCTTCTTCTCGCTTTCGTTTCTTTATTGGTACGGGACTTAGCGCGTTTGTACTACTACTTAAAAACTCAGTCTTAACAATATAATCACTAGGACTCGAACTCGTCGACTCACTCGAAATACTCGATAAATATTCTTTGACCCGCGCCTCGCCGAAATTAAATACGTTTTCAGTTTCTTTGTGAACGCGCATTTGAGGTTTATACGGTTTTCTATCACTTTCAGATTCTTTTGTTTCAGAAATTGTTTCTAACCTTTGTTGACTCAACACGTCTTTAAATTTGTTTTTAATGTTCTGAGTCAAATCACAATTTTCACTAAAATTACTTCTACTAAGCGAATTATTTTCGTCTTCAATGATAACACAATCGGCGCTCTCACACCGAACATTTTGGGACTCCGTATTCGCCGAAGACGATTGCTGGTACGATTTTTCTCGAGAAGACAGTGGTGTCGAAGAACAACTCTGGACGCTGGACGAACTCGAGAATGTACTCGACGTACTCGAACTTCGATTGTCGAAAGAGTTCTTCTTCAAGCGTCGTCTTTGGGCCAACTTTGCTTTGAGCACATCCTGCAGTCTGAAACCTTCTTTCGTCGCTTTGTGAAACGCGTTGAACGTAGTGTGTAACGACTGGGCGGTTGATGTCGACGATATCAAAACGTCAGGAGTCATCAGAGGCGTCGACGAAAACGTTTGATTTCCTTGAATCTGTCAACAAAACAACTCACTGTCAATAAATAACAAAGACAATCGGGGTTTCGAAGTGAACATCAGTCGCTGGAAGTTGGCAACGTTGAATAAAAAACTAGAGTTTAAAAGAACTAAAATAACACGCTTTTAATATGAACTAAAAAATGCAAAATAATTTGGCAACAAAATCAGCTTTACTGTAAAAAGCGTAGAGTGCAATCTACTTAAATTTTCATAATAGCTACGTTTACGATCAGTTAGTAAATGAAAAATACATTACTGATATTAAGCACTCCATGCTTTTTACACTAAATCTAATTTTGTTGTAAAATTATTTTTGGTTCATAAAAGCGTCTTGTTTTAGTTCTTTTAAACTCTAATTTTAATTATTATAAGATTAAAAAATTAAAAACCAATGACTATGGGGTAGGCAACGCAACTTACGTCACTGAACAGCGTGTTAGCTTGCTTGCTGTAATTTTTCAAGTTTTTTTTTATCCTGAAGGTCCTTGTCAGAAAAGTTGGACAAACTTATTAAATTATTGTATTGTCGTCGGTCGTTGATAAGTGTGCAAAGTTAATCCGACGTTTTTGAAGTGGGTGAATTTCACGTTCAAAGATTCCACAACAAACAAACATACAAACGAAGCTAATAAAAGCGTCTTAAAAAAATAATAAAACCACTTACCCAAGGATTGTTAAGTAGATCGTTCATGCGCATGCGTTTCGACGGTTCCACTGTTAGCAGGCCGCGTGTAACTTTCTTCGCCTGTTCGCTGACTCCACTCCAGGTGGAACCGCTGAAGCTGAACTCTCCGCCTTTGATTCGGGCCATCACAGACGCCGCGCTGTCATCTCGCGACGTCGTATGAAACGCCGCTCGCCCTGACAACATTGTGTACTGGAAATAAAGAGAAAAAAAACAAAATAAATGTAAGATCTACGTCACAATGACGAGAAGTATCGAGTTTTCAAAGAGAAAAACTTACAAGAATAACGCCTAAGCTCCACAGGTCGCAATTTTCGTCGTATCCGTCGGCCCCCTTGTTGACTACTTTATTTAAAACTTCAGGGGCGGCGTAGTGTAATGTATAGCATGGTGTATGGAGTGCTTCTTCTTCCTGTTTTAGACGCGCAAAACCAAAGTCGACAATTTTTATTTCTTCAGCGTCTTCCGATGAAAACAACAAATTCTGGAAAAGAAACGAATGTTGCAGTTTATCCACCGATTTTTAAACTAAATGGTAACAATCCGCTAACGTTCTGAACAAAATGGCGTCGAAATTTTTTAATTCGGTCTACAACTGACTGATAGCGAAAAAAAGTGGTAGAAGTTATAGTTCTTTGGCGTGATCGTGATGATTGATATTCACATTTTCGTTAAAGATGTACATTGATAAAATAAAATAGGATGTCTAGGGAGATGATAAATATAGTTGGAAAAACATTTTTCAACACTAATTGGGTTATGTTTGTAGTCTTATAATTTATATACATTTTACCTTTGTTCCATTTCCAAAAGTAATATTTTTAGTACCTGCACAAAGTAACTTTTTTACTATTAAAGGGTTTTCTACTGTTAAATCCATAATTAAAAAAAAAAAAATAGAAATATTGAGGTTATTTAACTGTAGCTGTAGCTTTTAAGAAATTCCGTCCGATGTCGTTAGTATAACCTACTTTTTGGAAATTGAACATATTCTCAACTCACTTTGTTCTTAGCTGTCTTATCGACCTTCAACAGAGAAAATTTTACCCTCAATGCGCCAAAAGAAATATAACTTCAAAAATACGCGGCGAATTGTATAACTTCTATTTTTTTGAAGTCGGTTAAAAACAAGATTATTAAAACACTAGAAGGTTGGGTGTAAGAGGCTATATAAACATGGTCACGTCTGTGATTGGTTGAGTCGATTACTTGCGTCACCAATGCCCATGGCTTAGTTATTCAAGTATGTTTATTCCAACTGTTTGGAAGAAGCCACCTGTGATGTCACAAACCTATTTCCCCAGCCCTTTCCCACGTCTCGCCTAGTTACAGCTTCAACAATGCTAACACCCAACCTTAGTTTCAAGTAATCTAAAAACTTACCTCGGGTTTTAAGTCTCGATGCACGACTCCTTTCGAGTGCATGTAATGTACGGCCGAAATCAGCTTCCTCATGAGCGCGCTGGCTTCGCTTTCTGTAAAGCGTTTTTTCTTTCTAATCCTATCTAACAACTCGCCGCCCTTCAACAATTCTAAGACCAGGTACGTGTGAGCTTCATCGTAATAAACGTCGTACAGCTTAACAATATTCCTATGACCCTGACATGCCCTTAATAAATTAATTTCTTGTGTACAATCATTCTTTCTACTAACTATTTTCACAGCGTATTCTTTCTTCGAAGCTTTATGAATACATTTCCGACAGACGCTATACGACCCGTCGCCCAATATCGATTCCTTCAAATCGATGTCGTAGTGTTGGAAAAACGTCGAGTCTCTCAATTTGCACTGATTTAACGAAGATGGACTCAACAGTGCCTTTTGATCTTTTATTTTAAAAACTGAATCGGAAATTTCGTTTTCGGAAAATAATATTGACGGTGCTATGTACGAATAGCCTTTGAAAATTTTATCGTAATTTGGAGGAACAATTGCTGGAGAGTCTGTCGGTGTCATTTTTGTGAATTCTTCACTGAAGTTCGAAACGTCTAATTCGTTCCTGGAAGAATAAAATCACATTATTAGAAAGATGCCATAGATTGATTTGAAACATTATTTCACTGTTTAATAACCTAATTTTTTAATGACATAGGTTATTAACTCATCACAAGGTTACTAGACACAGAGGCGTTCTGTTGGAAAGTAGTGGGGAGAATGACGTCATCCAGTGGACTGTCAATTGATATTGCTTGTTTGATAAAAATAGTGAACGATCTTCCAGCTGACGTCATTCATTAACGAGGTAACGTGTGTATCTAATGACCCTGGTTCACCAACAAATTTTGACATGTGAAAGCTCACAATTTTATGAAAAAAGTTGCTTTATCAGTCAAAGTTTATCGGCGAGCTAACAAATCTACAGGTTATTTAAAACAAAAGAAGGTTTACCTAATAACTGGTTTGAAAGGTGCGGGAATTTTCTTCTTGGCCAAATCGTCCCAATTAAGACCCTTGAAAAACGGATGCCTTTTCAGTTCTTTAGCATCGTCTTCCCCACCACCCAATCGGTGCCTAGGATCTTTTACAAGCAATCTGCCGATAAAATCCGAAACTTCTCTTCCCAGGTCATCCGGAATCGGCGGTTCAGTTTTTAGAATCCGTCTCGATATTTCCTGTTGCGTATTTTTCTCACCTTCGACCGTGAAAGGAGACGCGCCGGTCAAAAGTTCGTAAGTCAAGACTCCGACTGACCACCAATCGACGGCCTGAAAACAAATGAAAATGAAACAATCGCCACTTTAGGTTATAATAAACGATTTTTTATGCTCTGACGGAAAGATACACGCGATTTATAAGTTTATTATTTTTTTTTTTTGACAGCGTGTAGAAATCAAATAGACGAACAAATATTTCAAGTAACTTTTTTATCAAGACTCAAAAATAAAAGCGAAAAAGACATTAAAAGTTTCATTAAATTTTATTAAATTTTGAGGTCGGTCCTGGCGGTATTTTATGTCACTGGAAATATATTACGTCATTATCAACAAAACGGGAACAGCTTCGAACAGTTTCTGTGAATACTTGATAATGACACAAACATATTTCCATACACAACATAACGTCAGGACCGACCTCAAAATTTAATTAAACTTTGAAAGCCTATTTCTCTCTTATTTTTGAGTTTTGATAAAAAAGTTACTTGAAATATTTGTTCGTCTACTTGATTTCTACACGCTGTTAAAAAAAGAATCAACCTAAAAATCACCTGTAGCGAAAAACTAATCACTAGGTTACTAAAAATTCAGTAAAAGAACACTTACGATATCGTGACCATGAGGTCCAGCTCTAACGACTTCGGGAGCCATATATTCAATGGTTCCACAAAAACTATAGGCACGCTTTTCACCGGTTCTTGCACCAGAAATGGTTCTTGGCGAACCATCGTCGCTTGGATTTGTAGCTAATTCTTTCGATAAACCGAAATCAGTTAAAATTATGTGACCTCCCGAATCTAATAATATATTTTCTAATTTGATATCTCTATAGATTATTCCTAGCTGAAATTACAGAAAAAAAGTATGTTAATTCAACAAGAAAACTAGGAAATGATGCAACTGAAAATTTTCAAACAATCTGCTATAACGGAATTTTCTGATTTGAGGAAATTAATATATGCGGTTTATATTTTGTAAATTTTGCTGCTGCTTGCAACTTATCTAATGTCGGTAGTATACTTCCGACGCGTTTCTTTTACAAAAAAAAAAAAAAAAAAAACACTTCAGAAGATATTGAACAGGCGCGCCCCCAACTAAAGTTTAAATGATTTACGGTCCACTAAAGTATCCAAACATACCCAACCCGGTTAGGGAGCGTTCATAAACCACGTGGCCCTATTTTAATTGATTCCAACTCCCCCGTCCCCTCACGCACCTCAGCGTAGCTTTCGAACTGATCCCCCCTCCCTTTTGATCGAGCTACGTGGTTTACGGACGCTCCTTTACTGTATAATGTTACAAACTTTTTTGCAAAGACGCGGCGAGATTTATGGCTTCGTTATAGCAGATTTTTATTTTACAGTATATTAAAAAATAAAAATAAAGACTTACTGAATGCAAATGCTCCAGTGCTAAAATTATTTCGCCGATATATATTCTAACTTCACTTTCAGTGAAATGTTCCCTTTGATATAAATGTGTAAATAATTCGCCACCGCTAACGTAATCTGAAAAATTACAAAAAATATATATAATTCTGCGTGCGAAGCTTCCGTAACAGAAAATTTTACCCTCAATGTACAAAAAGAAGTATAACTTTTTTAAAAAGTTTCAACGACTCACCTAAAATAAGGTGCAGCTTAGCTTCAGTCTGAAAGGCATAATGTAGGGTTACAAGGAATGGACTTTGTCTGACGGCTTCAAGAACGTGTCTTTCGGTTCTGGTGTGTTCGGTCGTTTTTTTCTTTTGGATTATTGTCGCTTTTTTCAGTACTTTCATGGCGTACAACCGGCCCGCATCAGAGCCGCACCTCTTGCGCACCAGAAACACTTTTCCATACGCTGAAATTACAAAAAAAAAACAAACAAAACATTAATTAATTGACAATTAGCCGTCGAAAGGTTTTGTGACGTGTAAATTATAGACGCTCGACAGTTGGGGTCAGAGTTTTGTGATGTGTGTAGATCGATTATAGCCAGGTGACTGTTTACCAGCTGTTCAATATACTTCCTTTTTAACTCCCATAGCTCTATTTTATGAGCATTTCGATGCACTTACTCGTAAGTTTCAAGAATCTTTAATTTCTACGAAAAATCTTATTCAATCTTTGATGTTAATGCTTCAAAATAAACTAGAAATATGTACCATTCTTTCCATATGACTTTTAGTTAAGTTTTTACAGTTTATTTTGGTCCAAATAAACGATTTAAAAACGAGAAAATGGGCGAAGTTTAACACACATGTTTGTACAGAAAAAAATTGATTTGAAAAATTTTTTTGTGCAAGTCAAATTTTTTTGTATTTTTAACATAATTTCGTTAAGAAAAAAACTTCAAAATGTTAATTTGCCCTGCCGTAATTCGAAATCTCGTGACGTGCTGTAAAGAAATATTGACGAATATCACGTTTTTGTTATTCAATTTTTGGTGCAAAAATGTACGTTTTTTGAAATTTGTAAGCAGCAAGCTAAATTTCGTGAAGCTTAATGCTTAATCACAACTAATAAAAACGGTAATAAAATGAATTTTGCGACCACAGTTCGAAATTTTCTAAGAACATATTTTACGATCTGAGGGACCTTATGCAATGTTATTTTTATTACGAAATTAAATGTTTCATTTGTAGTCAAAATATGCATGTTTCAAATTAAATACATATTTACTCTGCCCAGAACAATACGTGATATTTTTCTTTGCAAACTTTGTTTCACACGTCCGGTTTCAACCTTTGTGTAATTTAACAGCTTGTATGTTTTCTTACATCTCATTTTTATGATTATCTATTTTCATTTTTCATATTTGTAGATGCTTGCAGAAATGATTAAATAAATTAAAAGATATGCAGTTAACATATTTGTTTATCAATTGTTTCAGCTACTTAACGCATTGTTTCTTTTGTTTTAAAGACAAGACAGCTGCCTTATTCGGATGGTATTTAAACAAAAGATATAAATAACATTACATTTAAGTACAGATAAAGCATTGTACCTTAAAATATACAGTGAGTTTGATTTCAACCAATATATTGTTAAATGTCTCTATTTGATTTACATTATATTACAATATCAATTAGTAGGCTCAGTCCATATAAACCTGGCTTTATCAAACTTATAGCTCCAAGTACTCCCTTTATATTTCTAAAGCACAGGCAAACCCCTAAAAACTGGCTATAGATAAAACAAAATAAGGTATTTTATATTAAAAAAGAAATTATTATTTAATGTGATGGGTGGGCTTGTTTCTTGTCATAAATTGAGCCGATTCCAGGAACAATTTTGCTCAATTTCAATCTTAATTCATATTCAGCGTTCAGTCGGTTAAAATCAAACACTCTGTATACTCAAAGAATGAGTTATACTTTTGGAAAACAGATAATGAGTCAACAAACTCTATCGATCAGGCAAAAATAACAGTAGATTTAAATGACTCATCGGGGAGGCATTCAAAGCAATCTGGCATAAAAATGTAACGTAAGTTCGTCGTACAATAATGAAATTGGATATGATGATGTCACTACGGTTAATGTTACGCAGGCAAAAGCATCTTATAGGAAGGACAGAAGAATTTATTAAAATGGTCGATATATTCCTGAACGGATTTTAACTTTAAAAATATCGAAATCCTTTAGGGAATCACATATTTCGGCTTCTTTTATTATCCTTATTTCGTTTTAAGTTAAAAGATCAATGTCTTGTTTATTTAAGTCAAAACTTCACCATCAATTAGAAATATTGTTCATGTTCAAAATTATATCATAACTTAATGTTGGAAGTTAATATTTAAGAAATTTTAATGTTTCAAAATAAAAATGCTTGTTGCTTGATGCTTTAAGTCCTTTAGTAAGTGTTCGATACTTCAAGCACTTCGGTGCTTTGCTCAGCTCTGATTACAAAATAGCACCTATAATGGTGTCAAAAAATGAATCAATTTTAAATAAAATATATTGTGTATATGTAACCTAGTGTTGCAATGGGAACTGGTTTTATTTGAGCTGACATTTATATTGAAAGGAAATTGTCATTTTACTTTCAGTTATTTTTACAAGCGAGATCTACTTTCTAAATCTTAAATTAAAACAATAATAAGTAACCGTGAACTGGCCAACATGTTTTTTTCTTCTTTGACAACAATTAACAAGTCCGTTTATTGAAATGTCAACGAAAGTTTTCCCGACTGCTATTTATACACTCTTTCAAAATTGTTTTTTGTGAAGAAGGCATCTGCTGTCGTTTGCTTTTTTCTGTTTCGTTCAGCAAGCTGTTGTCGATAGCAAGATATTGCATCAATGACACTTCGTCTTGCCTTTGAACTTCTGTCAACATTTGAATCATTTGTATAAACTAATCCATAATTTACGTTATAGTGACTAAACTTTTTTTTAGAAATCGCGTAATACTGAAACAGCGTTAAGCGGAGCACCGTAAGCGAGGTCTTCCTGTATTTTATAACTGATTCGTATGAATGAATTTCTTGGCGAGGGATATTGGTGATGATGCTAACATGGCTAGCGGAATGTGCGTTAAGAACATGTTATTCCGTGGTTCGTATTAGCCAAAAAGTGCCTACAACTTTTTTAGAAGTCAATTTTAGACCAGTATACAAAAATTATAACGAAGGAAAAAAAAGTACAGTAGTCTATAAGCAGACCGGATTTGGGTCAAATATTTTTTGTTTTATATTTCCTGTTTGCCAAATACAGACATATTTATATAATTGGTGCAAATTAAAATGTCTGTGTTGATGAAAAAAACATTATATATATGCATTCGTCACCGCGAAAACAAAAACATCAACTTATTTTTGTTTCGCCAAGAAGAACAATTTTTTAGACCCTGATCAACAAAACGCTTCAAAAGCGCAATGTATGAATTTAGCCTGCAGCTGATTACAATAACCTAAATATTTTCTGAAAATACACGATTTTCTCGCGTGCATGCTCTCGGGAAATTTCGAACTGTGGTCACAAAATTCATTTTAATACTGTTTTCATTAACTGTGATCAAACGTAACTGCAATATTTTTTTAAAGCACGTCACGAGATTTCGAATTATGGGAAGGCAAATTAATTTGAAGTTTTTCTTTACAAACTTATGTTAAAAATACTAGCAAAGGATTGCTCAATAATTTGTTTCAAATTCAATTTTTTCTGTACAAAAATTTGTATATAACTTATGCTAATTTTCTCGTTTTTATCTGATTTCAAATCGCTTATTTAGATCAAATAAGTTGTAAAAACTTGGCTAAAAGTACTATATGGGAAGAATGGTGTATAACATATTTTTAGTTTATTTTGAAGGTTTAACATCAAAGATAGAGTAAGATTTTTTAGAAATGACAGATTTTCAAAACGTGAGTGCATTTTACATGCACAGACTCATCCAACTACTGGCAAAATACAGCTAGACGGATGAAAAGGGGGATACATTGAACAACTGACAAGCAGTCATCTTATGTGTGATAAATAATTATTAATAATTTCGTTTATACCCGATCGAAATACGTACTTTCGGCTTCGATTTTAAGGCAAAAAGCCTAACATTTATGCACTGCTGGAATTACTCGCACGTCATCTGTAACAGCGGGCCGAAACAGTTTTTTCGTGCACACTGACACGAAAGTACGTACTTTCGACCGGGTATAAAGTAAAATAGTATACACCACACGACCAGAAAGTTAAAATTCCTGCACTGCTTCGTTTCGGACATCACGTCACGCAGTGCAGGCATTTCAATTTTCTACCCTTACAGTCTAATATACTATTTCATGATTATGCTATCTTTGTAATCGAAATGCACGTCTGAATGTGTTCGGAATAAATAAGATAAAATTCGCAGGACATGGAAGATATGAAATTGCGATAATTGCGATTGGGAAACGATCACGTTTTAAAGGCAAAACTTGACCGTGTAATAAACAAAATGAATGACAACGGCGTTTTACATAGGTGGAGAGAGATATCGCACGTGACCGACACGCATTACAAGGCCGCTACTAGGCAAAACGATGTCGAAATGTCGATACATATTGTACGTGTGCTTCGTAGCTAATAAAATCATAATAATAACAATATAAACAAGTACTTGTTCGATAATTAACATTTTACATAACAAAACACACACAAATAATATAAAACCGTTTGTCTAGAACTTTCTGATTCACTCACACCGCGCGCTGTTGTCGAAACGCAATGTCGTAAGATCCGTGACCAGCTAGCGTTATTTGCACCATTTAATATTTTCAATTTGTTATCAAACTGATAATACAACTGACACTTTTATCAGTTCTTGGATTAGAACTTTAGAACTGGGGGCTTGTAATATAAGTGACGTCGCTACAAGTCCTTCAAACTTGAAGGCCAAATATTCAGAATCTCAAAGCATCCTTCAGATTGCAAAATATGCTCTCGGGAAATTTTGAATTATGGCTGCAAAATTCAATTTATTACTGTTTTTATTTGCATTGAGTTTCACTAAATTTGATTTGCTGTTTAAAAAATTCTAAAAACGTATATTTAGTTCTAAAAATTGAATCAAAAAACGTGATAATCGTCAATATTTCTTTACAGCACGTCATGCGATTTCGATTTACGGGAAGGCAAATTAACATTTTGGAGTTTTTTCTTTACAAACTTATGTTAAAAATATTAACAAATTTATTACACACGCAAATAGACAAATACTAAATCTAGTCTCTATTGTGGCAGTATTTTCTACGTCAAGTACTTGTTTTATTTACGAAATGCCTATTTCTACTAATTCTATTAGCTACTTCCTATTGCATGTTAATTTACTCATACATGGGTATTAATAATGTATATTATGTAGTATTTATATACAAAGATAGGTTGTTTTTACACATTTTCCAATCGTTATGATTTTCTAGTTACATATAATTATTCTAAAAGTGATAATTAACATAAAAATATTGCTTTTTAAGACCGAACGGTGTAGCGTAGTGGTTTTTAAGAGTTGGGTGGCATTGAACTTTTTTCTACCGCCTTTCGCCAAGAAATGATAATTCCCGTAGCCGCCATCTTAT
This sequence comes from Venustoraphidia nigricollis, assembly GCA_034508555.1. Classification (NCBI taxonomy): domain Eukaryota; kingdom Metazoa; phylum Arthropoda; class Insecta; order Raphidioptera; family Raphidiidae; genus Venustoraphidia; species Venustoraphidia nigricollis. The sequence goes on along the minus strand of JAVRKA010000045.1, from coordinate 2,184,727 downwards.
TCACATTTCAAGATGGTCGAAAAACATAAACGGTCCTTTTAATCGGTAGTTTAAGACATTGCCTAGAGAACAAAATATTGAAAACTATTCTGATCAAAATAGCTCCGAAATTACAATTTTTCGTGTGTCATGATTATTTAAAATTGATATTTTTTAAAACTAATTTTATGAATATATGAAATAACCAGAAATATCCACTTAAAAACTTTTATAACAAAACACTATAGACTTTGTACTTAATGAATCTATTTTTAAACCTTTTTTCAAATGTGTATTTTTATGTGAGAAAATTAGTATTCATAATTTGTAATTGGCAGCTTACGTGTTTTTTCATTTCTTTTAAAAAATTGTTAAGAAATAAACGATTCCGCAAGACCAAGACCATACTTATACTAGCAAAACCAAGACCAAAAGCAAGGCCTCTAAAAAAAACCTTGATTATGATAGTGTTTAAAAGAAATTTTTTCAAAAGATCAAGATATTGTATACGCAAGAACAAGACCAAGACCGATACCAAGGCTATCTCAGTCTTGGTCTTGATTTGCTTATCACTAGAATAGCGCTGTTCCAAACTAAAATGGACCTGAATATTTCTTATCAAATCGCCAACTACGCGAACTAGAGCGCAGGTAAAGGCTAGTGTACATATATTACAGATACTTTCTACACAGCACATATACACGGATTTTTATGTGTATACTATGGTTAAAACGCGATACAAGAGAGTTGTGTGTGTGTGTTTAATCAATGTGGAGTTTGCCCTAGTTTACTTACCACCGGTGCCAAGGACTTTGAGAAGATCAAAATGCGACATATCCACTCGTCCCACTCCATTCAGATTCACTGAAACAAGACAAAAAAAAGAAATACATTAATCTTTTACAATTATTGTACTGACAAAAGTAATTAGCGTTCAATAACGAGTCATAATTATGGTTCAAACACAAATGTCCTTTCTAAGGTCGTATCCATAGGGTTGCTAGACATTTCTGGGTAGGTATTTGAGGCACTTTGAAAGTTTCTACAATACATCTTTAGAAATATCCGAATACAAAAACACAGACTTGGCTGAAGGGTGACGGGGCTTAACCGTTAGTATAATGTTAAATATGCATTTCTCGAAAATTAAATTTTCTGTGAGATTACAGTCGTAATTCGAATTGTTTTTTTTCTGTATTTGTCGAGCGTCTATATAATCTACAAAACAAAAGCTTCTTCTACACATTTCTATTGCTTCTATACAGGGTATCACAGAACTGAGACCATAGGGAAATCACTATTACAAAATTAATTAAGAATCAGTTATTGCTTTGGTCACTATTCACACAAAAAAAACATAATAATTAATTGCATTTTATCTTTGTCGCGCTATCCATTTTGTTGTGGTTTTCCTTGTTCAATTCATTAATTTTCGATGTTTTAATTCTTGTTGCTACACTCTGTATATATGGCGCTTGCAAATATAGATCATAGGGTCAAGGTCGTTTTGTCAAGACGTTTTTTATGCAAGTCGCTGGAAGCAATGAAGTGATATTTGTACCTTCTGAAGCTCGTTCGTCAATTTAAAAATCGAGCCTCGAAATACTACTCAAAATTTGGGCCATTTTCATGTATCAACTGATTGTAAATTATAGAAACGCTCGACATTCGAAGTCATAAACGTCCATCATTTTAAATAACAATTTTAATTGTACCAAAACGATAATATTCTACAACGCCTTTTTCTCCAAAGCTTTAAAAACATGTTTTTGTCACAACATAATTTTTCTCTCGTTATTGTCACATATTTTATACTTTCTACCAACAAAACAAAAAAATGTTTTTGAGACCTTAACGCGCTTGTGCAACTGTACTTAATTGAAAATCTCGCAATACAGCCAATAAGCGGATTGATTTTAAGGAACAAAAATTAATTTTAATGTCCGACTTCCTTATTGGTTTTCAGAGGGAAAAAATATATGTTCAGTATTCTTGAAATACCGTCTATTTTTCCTGATTACAAACTTTCCCGGAAATTATTTAAACTTTTAATGACAACAATAACAAGAAAAGCTATACAAATAATAATATTATAAGGGTATCTGGGGTCACTGTATTTTCTTTTCCTTGTTTGAACTTTTGGGTATTTTGTGCGACGCAGAATATGGGAAAAATGTTTTCATAATTTTTATTTGTGTCTGTCTATTATACGGCTGTTTCGATTTCGACAGTATCCAAACTTAGCATAGGAATTCATCCAGTTACGATATATATTGACATACGTTTTTTTATAAAATTCTTTGGGATTTCAAGCAGTCGCTGCTAGATGTCAGGGATAATTGAACGTGATAAAGTTTTCGACGTTAACGCGAGCAAAACCGCGAGTAAAGCTAGTCTTAATAAAAAAAAAAAAACCCGGGTCGCAGTACCAAAACCCTGCCGACAAATAGTGTATTTGCTTGTATAGGGCCGTGAGGTTTTATACTTTTATTATGTGAAATTAAGTTTGTTTTTGGGCAAAATAAAAAATTTAACCCCTTAATACACCCCTTAAATTAACATTTTTTTTCTTAATTGTAATATTATTATCAATCTAACGTCTACACCGAATTAAATACACCCTTCAATAAATAAATCACTATCTGCAAATTAGTGTCCTGTTGAGCCGATTTTATTAAAATTTTAGGGGCACTTTTTAATTGCTACTAACGGGTTAAATGTCAATTTTGAAACGTTTCTGAGAATTTTTTCGGTATTTTGGGACACAAAAAAATTTTTCAACCCCTAAAAACTACCCTTAAAATGGCCCGATTACGTCCATTTTAAATAGGCTTCTTGCGGTAATGGATTTCAACACGTGGGCCAAATTTCGTTGAAATCAATTAACTCTTTCGAAAGTTATTGCGCGTACACACACATATATATATATATATATATATAAACATTTTTAAAAATGGTGCCAATGTGTTTAGGAGATTATGAAACGTCGAGAAATTTTGGTCCGACCCCTAGGTCCCGCCATCCGACCGACGCCAATAGTGTATGTTGCCATATGGCAATTATACACTAAAAAGTTGAATTCATTTAATATCTAATAATTTATAACAATACAAAAAAGCATAAATATAGACACCGAACGGTAATCTTATATAATTTGCAAGTTTTTTCTTTATTCTCATGCAATATGAAGAAACTTTTTTTTTATACAATATATTTATATATCGATATACATTTTTTAGTCGAGTGTTTTTGATGTTAAGTCAACCAGAATAGAAATGCATAATAATGCATGGACGTGCCAAGAAATTGAAATTGGGGAGCACATTATTCATTGTGAGAAGGAATTCTCTAAACCTAACGTCTGACGTAGATTATTGAGAAAGTCTATAATTGCATTGAGTGAGTGGACTTTTCATCGCTGTTAAACTAAATCATAATAATTAAAAATTCTTTTTTGCTTTTTAGTTCGATTTGCTATTAAAGCGTGTTTTTTTGGTTTATTTTTTACCCTGATGATCCTGGTTGGGACATTACGACAAAGTCATTAAATTATAGTATTGTTATCGGTCCTTAATACATATACAATTTTTTTAATCAATCGGGGGTCCTGAAGTCGGTGAAAATTACTTTGAAAGATTCAATCATATTGATGCAAGTGCAGCTAACAAAAGAGTGTCAAAAACAAGATTGGAATACTTTTTTGGACCTTTCACCCTTTTACCTACGCCACTGGCTCATTGTATAATAGATTCCGCGATTTATATTATAGGTATTTTATCGATCGTTTAAAAATCTAGGACACACGCTTTAATACTTTGGGTTTTTTTATAGAATCAATAATGGCACAAGCAACTATTAAAACTAATATTCAAGAAAGTTGGAAATATTTTGTCTTAAATAATTGTTCCATCTTTTCATGTCGAGGTGACAAATTTAGATTAACAAGTCTAGATTTAAAATGTACTTTTAACACTCAATTTTCTAGCATGGATTCCAGGAAAATACTTTTGAAGTAATTTGGTGTTGAAGCATGCCAACGTGTTTTAAATAAACTAAGCTATCGAGCGTCTATAATCGAGTCTTTGAAACATTCTATATTTAAATTAATCAATTACAGAAGGTGCTAGAATTAACGAACGTCTGTACAAAATCAACCAAATGACCTTCCATCTTGCATGCGATTCGTGTTTATTATATAGAATAAGCATTTTTGAATTATTAATTACAATTTTTAATTGCTTTATTAATAAATAAGTCAAAATACCATTTGTTGATATAGGAAAAATTTAAGAAAGAATTACGGAAAACGAACAATGCCAATTTAAAATTTTATTCAAAGCATGTGGGCCAAGGTAAATGTTTCAAGTTATGCATGTATCAACCCATTAGAGAAATTATTTTTTATTAAACACCCAGTAAAAATTAAAATCGTGACTAATTATTAAAAAATTGCACAATAATAAGAAAAAAATCATTAAAACACGCGGCTATGCATCATGCTAGAAAATTAAACAGGTGTCATTTGTATACATTTTTGCTGAATTGTTCATTTTTTTATAAGAAACAAGTGTCTTATTTTGCGTTAACGTTTGCGTAATCAAAAAAAAAAAAAGAAGAAATTTTGAACTGCACAATTCTTGCAATATTTTTTATAATGATTTATTACTAAATCATTGCAGCAACAGACCGGGATTAATATTAATTAATGACATTATTAATTAATAACATGTTTCAGACGTTATTTCCTGTTACACGAGACTCGTAAAAGACACGTCGAACAGTTTTTATTCACCTTGCACAAGGTCACGTCTGCAACGTTGCTTTCGTGGGTCTCCGGCACCTACTTTTAGGATAGCAACTGATAGTGGATATTTTTGCGTCACTTCCGTGACATATCACTTTTGTGACCTTTCACTGAGTCATCTTGCTGAAATTTTAGGAGAGCGCCACTAAAATTTTTACGAGCAGTACTTAATATTAATTTGTCAACCGCGTACCATAAATATGCTGGATCATTTAACCGTAATGAACAATTAACCTAAGGTTAAATTAAACTAACGAATAAATAATATGTCTAGCTTGGAAAGAAAATAATTAGATACACCATAATTTAATTATTCCTTTTTAAAATGCAGCCGTTTCTGGAACGATAAAAATTAATGAGCAAATCAAAGAAATTAACATTTTTCAAATATTATCTCTAAAATTTGTTTATAGTGCTGCATTTCAAAACGAGTTTTTAAATTAAAAAAATAAATATATCAAAGTCTGAAGTTTTATGTATATGGAAAAAGAATATTAATTAGTTATTTAAAAATAGATTATTTTACGATAAGAATTTTGTTTCATAATATAGGCTGTTTATTAAAAAAACCCGTAGTAATGTAATTTTGAGAAATATACCTACATTTTATTATTGTATCAAAATTTTTGATGCTAGCGTTGTTTACACGTCGTTTCAACGGTTCGTTTACTAGATTTCAGGTTGTAATTAAGAGAATTGGTGAAAGTATCAATTGGATAAGATTTGGTACCTAATAGGCCCAGATAAATATTAAATACAATAGCTTTAAACAATTACCATATTCTACCGATCAAAAGATTGTTTGCACTACCTCCTATAATGTGGTCGCTTTACTGCATGCATGCAGTCATGAAAAGTGACCCAGTACCCACTAGTGATGCAATGAAAAACAAAAGTGTGCAGAAATATAACAGCTGACACGAACGGCAATTTTCGTACACAACCCAATAGACGTGAAATTAAAAAAATATATACTCGTGTGACTATTATAATTCGCTGGAGCTCGTTTTCAAACATAATGTTGCCTCTCGTCGTATATATATTATATAGGTATACCATTACGCAACTAGATATACAATCTACTAATATGGCTTCGGAATATAAACTACACATTCAATCACTAATCAATTTCATCAATCAATCAATCGATTACATAAGATCGATCTCATTTCGCCAGTAATATTGAAATTACCACGTAATCGGCAACCATTTTGTCATAAGCGTTCAACTGTTGCTACCTGTTATCCCGTTTTGCATAATACAGAAAAACAATTGAAACAACAGTTTTATGGCCAAAAACAAATTCTTGAAATAATAATCTAAGTGACCCTATTTCGCAGAAAATCTATACACGAGCAATGCTAAAGTTCCTTGAACATGACACACTTTCACCGGTCTTGTATTTGCTGAGTACACCAGGCAATAACGTTACTATAAATAACACCGATACACGAGTCAACAAAAGTCAAGATGGTAGCGGAACTTGGTTATGTAATCTCAGAACGATACAATAATTGAATAGACCAATAGATATTTTTCGGACGGATTTCATTCTGACAGGTGAAAAGCGATTGATTTTGAAAAAAAATGGAAAGAGTATTGGAGATAAAAACTGCTAAATTTTATCGATAGAGGCGCCAGCTAAATAACGACCTCAGTGTGTGTTTATTTCAATTAATAAATCATTAACAATGCCAATGTATTATCTTTACCAATGTTCAAATTATATAGAGGTTTTGTATTTCCAAAGGATCCGGAATTGAAATATAAATGATGGTATGCTATCAGAAAACTTTTACTGTAAGTGCTGGGACAATAGTTTGTGAAACCCACTTTACTAAAGAAGATTTTGCAACAGAAGGAGAAATTACAGTTAAAAAAACTAATTATATTTATGTAAATGATGGTTACAATATTTAACAGATTTACTTTGAATTACTCCTTAGTTAAATCACGCAACTTAGGCAGGAACAGATAGATTTGGTTTTTACTATACTCTATAGCGCAAACCAATCATAATTTAGGTCGTTTTGTATTTGCTGCCATCTATACGTTACGCTTGTCATGTGCCCATGTCCATTAAATTAAAGCAGTGATACAAGACTGTAAAAATTATTTCGCTTTTGAAGTTTTTGTGCTCACGAGCACCTGAACCTAACGTTCAGAAAATTTCAAACACGAGGATTTTAAGTGCCATTTCCAGTTTGACATCTTTGACCGCGTCCATCCACGCATTGTCCCCGGTCTCAGCTGCTGGACTGCGATTATTATGTTCAGGATAGTGTCCTTAATGAACTCACAAAAACCCAGATTTGAAGAAATACGACGAGTAAAATCGTCACTAGCTCCCCAACTATTACCACCGATACAAGAGCTACTGAATTCATTTTTCGATCTGATATCAAACCCTGATTACAATGACAGTTGGTGGGTCATAACAATGGATCCCCGCGAAGTTTATTTTGACTGTATTATACAGCTGTATGAATCAATAAAATAAATAATAAAATTATTCGTTGGAATCATTCTAGTTCACACCTTAAATATTGTTGATGACTATAGTATAAAGTGTGTGCATTCAGCTCGCAAAATTACCGTTGTGCACACATAATACATAAATAAAACATTAAAATCAAATATACAGTAAAATGTAAATACCTCAACAATGTCGCGGAAGATATGACAAAAAAACCAATCGATCAATTTGATCTTCGCAGAGAAGGGCACACGAGAAATGTTTTGTTGACAGTCGGTCATTTTAACTTGTGTCAAGATTCGATTTCTTTTTACATCATTAAAAGTAATATTTTAGAGTCTTTACACCAATATGTAGTGCAAAAATCATAACATATTATATTTTATAATCTTTGTTGGCCAAGAGGTACTAGGCTTTTAAATCGCTCCATCAGTTCCTCAAATAACTGCGGCCATACATAATTCGCGATATAACAATTAAAGACGGCTCATGCAGAAGTGGGATTGTCTGCAAGATTCTTGGAATAAACCCGGATTGGAAGAATTACTATTGCGAAATGAAAAAACCTTCAGATGAAATTGTAAACAGATTAAATATACCTATTTATATACATATAAATTATAAATAGTATATGCTTGGAATTTCCATTGTGTAAAAATGTGTAAGACCAAATAAATCCAGTTATTAAGATACTAAAACGTCGCACCCCCCCCCCCTCGAAAATACAGACCACGCTTTAGGAAACGACGACTTAAGACTATTTTCTTGTAAACAATATTACTTACAATCATTATCATATATATTTGAGAAATAGGTGTTTTTTTTATTAAAACGTGTAAATAACGATGTTTATTTATGTAAAACGTTTTTGGATTGTTTCTTCTTGGAAAAGAAAGTGACAAGTTCCGATTCTAGACCGCCATTTACGAAACTGCGCATTTGTCTTCAAGTAAAATTGCGTAAGTCGATTTTTTAATTTTATCATTTAAACATTGGCCCACCACTACGTTTTTGGCCGCAATGATATACTACATGAGAGCGAAGCAAACTAAAGAAAATAATTTCAATATATACCCAAAAACGGTGGGTCCTTTAGCAACTTTTTTTATTATTTAGATTAAAAATGTACGACTCGGCATTTACAATGCTCGTGTAGGAAGATGTATCCTTTGCATACATTTTTTTAATAATAATATAATGTGCAATATTTAGGATATTTGTAAAATAAAAATAAATACAACAAAATGCAAAATGCAACAAAAAACTACAGGGTGATCCGCACATTCACCAAAAGATTGAAAATCATTTTGAAATGCAATTTTAAAATTCTTATTCGCCGTGCTGCGCAGAGTCGATCGGCACAAATAAAAATTACCAAAATCGACACAGAAAGAGAGAACGATTGTAGATTAGACGCTCGACAATAAAAAAATGACATAAGACGCACTGCTTTGTGACCATGTTTCTATTACACATATATATCTTTATGTATATATTAATATTATTAATGTAAATCTGATTGTATGCACAAGGAAATTCAGTGTTATTTAAAATAAAAAAAAAAACATTCTCTATGTTCATAGATAAGAACTAGTTTCTCAGATGCAATGTTCGAATGAATCGTTTTACTTTCTTGAACGACGACAGCCTGATGCAATTTCTATGTGTCTCAATTTATATATTGCATTTGCATTAATACGATGTTTATGGAAATAATAAATAATAGTTAAAAAAACTAAAAAAACACGCTTTAATAGCACTACACTATCCTCTGAGTAATCAATAAATATTATAGGCGTCAGTTATTGATTGTTATAGAAAGCTTTAAAAAAATCATAAATATTTAGGTTTCGAAAGAGAACGATAGCAGAACTACAGAGCTTTGAAAACATTTCAGAAGAAAATTCGATTTCGATTTGGTTACAAATTCTTTCTTGCTTCATTTTAAATCATGTCCAACGATTTGTACCGTATAAGGCACCAAAAATGTGCAAAATTTAAAGGCTAAACATATCGTATCTGAACAACCTTAGTATATCGTACATTTATTTTCATTGATATTTTTCTATGTGTGTGTACCATGACAAGGTTAAATACATTTAATTACAATGCTTGCAAAATATACATATAATCATAACTCAATAGAAAATGTTGCATACTTATTTGTCCGATAACTGTAAAAAAACAGTGTTTTTTTTTACAAATAATGATAAAATATTGAAGCGATATGATAAGCGGGTAATGTTGCGCGCATGTTTTGCGAAAAACGTTTTTGATGGGGAAAAAAGTTCGTATTATAGCTATTCCAGCGAGAAAAGATCATAACAGAGAGAAAACGGAATAGTACGGAACCTTCTTCTCGCGAGTTCGGCTCGAACTTGACCGGTCTTTTTTCTTCTGATATAAAAATAATGAATTTCCAGTGAGATTTTTCTTTTAAATAATGACTTATTTTAATGTTCATATTTATATGCGTAACAATTTTAAAAAGTGAAAACTGTGATTATGATCTTCAAGTATTTGTAATAGAAACTTTCACATTATTATTTAGATTTTAAACAGAACAACATTTAGTTACGCTGGTCGAAAATTGAAATCTTTAACATTTAATGAAAAAAATAAATAAAAAATAAATTAAACTTTTATGTTCTCAAATTGGAAATAAATATTTGATCGGATGCTAAAACACGTTTGCCTTAAGGTTACTGAGTAACAAACTTACGAGCTATCGGATGTGAAAATTTTTTATTCGATCTTTGATGGTAATGCTTACAAAATAAACTAGAAATATGTACCATTCTTCTTATATGACTTTTAGCCAAGTTTTCACAGTTTAGTTAATCTAAATAAAAATGCGAAAGTAAGCATAAGTCTTTGTACAGAATAAATTAAATTTGAAAAAAAATATTAAGGAAGCTAAATTTGTCAGTATTTTTAACATAAGTCTAAAGAAAAAACTTCAAAATGTTATTTTACTTTCCTGTAATTCGAAATCTGGTACCGTGTTATAAAGAAATATTGAAAAATATCACCTTTTTTGTTTCAGTTGTTAGGGCAAAAATTATGTTTTTTGAAATTGTTAAGCAGAAAGTCATATTTTGTGAAGCTTAAAGCTTAATCACAGCTAATGAAAACGGTAATAAAATCAACTTTGCGACCACAGTTCGAAATTTCCCGAGAGCATATTTTTTACCATCTGAGGAGTCACTCACCTTAAACAATGTCGCCATGGAGACATGGTAACTCAGGGTAATTCAAAAAGATGGTGTGCGGCCACCCTACGAAATTATTATTATATCAGACAGACATTTCTTGATAAATAATGGTAAATAACTGTTGATGCTTTCTTGAAAAGATATAACGGATATTTTTTTACGGATAGCGGATGTCATTAATGCAAAACGGATAACGGGTTGGCGAGGCACGCCGTGTCTTCTTTAATGAATGCTCACTGTAATGCGTTATTGCCAACATTAAAAATATTAACATTTTTTTAATAAAACAATTGCACAACATCGCCAGCCTCATGTACGTAATTAAAGATGTATTGCTGCAACTATGGTTTAACAAAGAATTAGGCACGCTTTTAAATTATTTTAAGGGTAATTTTATTATTTCATTTACACAATCGTTGCCCAAGGCTGCGGAAATTTACCGATTTTTTATTGTCAAAACAAAACGTAGGATTGACCAGAGCTGGAGCACAGACTCAAAATAACGTTTTCTAATAAATCTCGAAGTTTCGAATTAATTAATTAATATCAAAGTTCGCAGTTTTCACCATCAATATGTGAAAATTGTTATTAATTTTCTCGCGTTCTAAACGGTCAAAAATTCTGAAACTTCGGGATTTATTAGAAAACGTTATTTTGTATATTTAAAACAAAAACTTCTAAAAGAATATTGGGGAGTTACTTAAATCATTTGGAATATTTGTTTTCAGCATTGCCCAGCTCGTGTATATTGACACGAAGAAACAAATGAATTTTATAGATGGAAAAATTCGCTACGCAACGACACAAAAAAAAGATAGTTTTATTTGGTACAGGTTTTGCTAACCACATTATGGAAATTTCGTAAGTTGATTTAACAGCCTTTCGTTCAGGCCAGATTAATTATTATTTATGAAATGTATATTAAAAAGTAGTTAAATATAAAATTGCCTAGTTAATGTCGACGCCGTTGATACTTTGTTTAGTGATAAGAAATCAACGTACGATAAAACAATGTTTTTCGGCATAGATAAAAATAATATTTATGGTCGTTTTCTGGTAGTTTAAGGTGCCTGTTATGCGTTACGTATACAGGTATTGATATGTTATACCCAACGTACGCCTGTAGCAAAAAAGACTCAGTAACCTTAAAACAATTTGATAATTGCTGTGACATTTGACAAACCTAATAATAGAAATAGTAATAGCAAATAATTGTCTATATTATGACACAGCGATTGTTGGAATTATAATGCGATAACAATGTCACTACCGGGACACGAATCCGAATCGTCCACTATCGCGGCGGCTGAATTAAATTATAATAAATAAATGTACGGTTGTTAAGAGGGCGTACATTCATTTCTTGCGGGAAAAAAATTACGTGATATTTGCCGAGATCTCTCCTCTCCCCCACGTGAAACTGGGTGAGATTCGGCTCGACACTCTACCCCTAAACGCCCCCTTAATCGTATACATAATATGAAATTAATCCATTCAACTTGACACAGCTAATGTTATGGTAGATTAAAATAATTCCACAAAGAATTACTATAGAAATTAATGGTTTTCAGATTTTTTCCGTTACTTGTGCTATGAGACTCTTTAATGAATATTCTAGGTTAACGGAAGATACCCTACAGATTTTGATAAAAAATAAGTGTTTTTTTAAAATCTTTTTATTGCATCGTTTCTTTTTATATAGTATTTGATATTAAACTTCAACCTGGTACGTCTAGCGTTTCTGAGAAAAATGTTCTTGACAAACAGACAGATGGACAAAAAAGCGATCATATAAAAATAACATTAACGCAAACGAAGTCGCGGTAATGTCTGCGTTATTCAAATATAATGTTAGGGTTAGAAATGTTAGAACGATTCAACACAACACAAGAGCTGTAAGGCGACGACTGCAAATATAAAGTTCCCATGTAGAACGCTACGATTGCTACAAAAAGGGCTCACGCAGCGAGGTGAATGTACTAGGACAGTGTTTCTCAACCGGGGGTTCACGCACCCCTGGCGGTGTACCATCGAAACACTACAGGAGGGCACGCGACAAAAAAAACAAACATAAAAAATGATGCTTAAAAGAATAGCTCTTAGAATGTTTTTTTGACAAAAATTTGGAAGAACGGAAATGAATTACAAATATTAAACCACAAACAAAACAAAAAATATATTTAATTTATAGAAAGATTGCTTCAAAGGGTAAAACTGTAGATTTACAACCTTTGGATAAGAAATGTTAAATATTTGAGAATCTCTACAGAAAAACATTTGCAAATAATTTTAGATTCCGAACAAAACAGGCTAGTTAGTTCCGTAGACGAAATAAAGGAACCTTTTTACAATAATTTATCGTCAAAATAAGCAACCCATATTTCCCATGCATCTTAACCAAAAAATATACCTCAGAATACAAACTGAATAACCCCTAGCATTGATTTTCTCTTCTATAGTTTTATACATGTGTCTATTTACCACGTTATGCTGTGACCAAAAAGCAGAATGGGATACGTCTTTTTTTGTTGTATCTTTGAACAAATCCATTTAGTTTTATTTTGTGTGAAACATTGTGTTGAATGGGTTTCTAGTACGACCTTCAGAATTTTAAATTTAGATTTAAGAATGTTATATATTTTTTAACTAAATGAAGATCTCAATTTAGCTAATTGAGTCTTAAAGCTGAAAGTTTTATCAGAAACCAGACTTATCTTGAAGATTAATAAAAAAAATCTCGTGGTTTCAGCTAGTCTTGGGCGATTATGAATGATATAATCGAAATATTTCGATTATGGCCAAATAATCGATCATTCGATTATGTTAACCGAGATATCATTCGTTTGAAACGATTATTGTTAGCGAGATATCATTCGCTTCAATCGATTGTGAGATATGAAATGTATGTGAATTAATCCCGACATATATCATATTATATCATTCGGTTTCTGCATTTGCGTGCACTGAAGAGTGGGGGTACTTTCGTTTGTTCTGTGTTGTACAGTTGTACTGTTTTGGCATTCCAGTCTCCCAGACTCCAGTAGACCAGTCATTGACTGCATTACTTAAAGTTAGAGCGGCGGCGTATCTTTTGAGATTACGTGTATACGGTACATACATTTCTCATAGTGACCGGTTATTAACTTATTACTTATTATTCACTGTCACTATATTACTACAAAAGCCGTTGCAATCATAAAACAATATTTGTCAATGCCCGATATATCTCGCTCTTCCAATCCCCTTATTTTTTGATCAGAAAACAAAAATTTGTTTCCTGAAATATACGAGCTTCATAAAAAATCTCTCTGTGCGCCAGCTACCTCCGTGCCTTCCGAAAGGATATTTTCAAAAACTGGTGTCATTACTAATGCAAGGAGGAACAGACTCTCACCCAAAAATTTAGATTATATTGTTTTTTTAAATACAAATCTATGAGTTATAATTAATTTATAATAATAAAGAATTCGTTTTATTTTTGTATTGAATCATACCAGCGATTCCATTATTAATGTGTTTTGTATTAACTATTAATCCCGACACAGTACTATGTCGATTGTCGATTATGAATTATCATACATCATTCGATTATGGCAACCGAGATATCATCATACCATTCGATTATGCTTAGCGAGATATCATTCACATGATTCGATTATGCTTAGCGAGATATCATTCGATTATGCTTAGCGAGATACAGTGTTACCAACCCTACTGTTTTAACAGTAGATTTGCTGTTTTCGTATTGATGCTCCTGTTTTCTGTTTTATTCCTAATTTTTACTGTTTTTCAATTAGCGTTCAGCGCTACCTATTACATTATGCAAATATTTTTTGATAACCACTATGTAATAAAACGTAAAGACACTAGATGGCAGTATCTGCTCTTGTCGCGATTCAAATTGCGAGGGAATTCTCCGACCACAGTCTATGTGATTGACAGTCATATTTTTATGTACGGGGAAATCCCCGTACATAAAAATATGACTGTCTTCATGTGTCTTTCTGTGGCTTCAAATTGAAGCCACAGAAAGACACATGAAGAAATTTAACAAAAATATGTATGATTTTAAAAAGGAAAATGAGTCTGAAAATACTGAAGATGAAGCAATTGAGGATGAAAGTGGAAAATAATTTTACTTTGATTTTTGTTTTTTATTATGTTGTGATCAATATTATAACATAACAATGTATGTGAGTCCTGGAAACTAATAAAAGTAGGTGATTGTTTTAATTATATGAGGAAAGAATGAAATCTGCTTTTTTTTACTTTACCTACTGTTTTCTCCTGTTTTTTTATTGGTGAACTGTTGTTTTTTAGATTCTTGGGGTTGGCAACACTGGCGAGATATTCACATGATTCGATTATGGTTAGCGAGATATGAAATGTAAGTATGTCGATTGTCGATTATGAATGATATATCATTCGGTTCTGCATCTGCACACATTGGGAAGTCTGTTGCACTGGAGGTGGGGGTGCTTTCGTTTGTTTAAACCAGGGGCTCCCAAAGTTTTTCGTAGGCGGGCCAATTTGATATTCCCGATTTTTTTGGCGGGCCAAAAAAAAAAGAACGTAATAAAATCAAAACCAATGCGTAATAACTAGACTAGACATACTACAATAATTTTTTAAATATAAAGTAAACAATATTTTATTCATACAAACGCGTATGGTTAAAGTTCTGTAAGAATTTTTTAAAAATATTAAAATATTTTATTGTATCTTATTTGTAATATGTATTATTTATTTTACTATTTACTTATTTATTTTTTAATAAAAATATAATATATCTTATCGATATCGCGGGCCGAATTCACAGGTTTTGCGGGCCGCATTCATAATCGATAATTCAAATCATTCATAATCGATAATTCGAATGATCATTCGATTATAAAAACCGATTATTTCGATTCATTCGATTATTGAAATGTATCGATTATGCCCAACACTAGTTTCAGCTCTTTCTTTTTTCTGAAAAAAACATTTTTCCGGTGTTTTTTAAAATTGTATAATTGACAAACCCCTGTTAAAATTTAAGTGTATATTTGTCGATTTACAAGTCAATTAATACAGGATTAGATAAGACTGCACGATATTAAATTTCTTTATTATTAATCTTTAATATTTATCGAACAGGGTAAAGAGAAAAAGTTGTTATAGCAATGCTACACGTGTTAACCAATACGTAGTGCTTTATCACAGCAAAAAGTGACATAAGCAGCTTTGCCTTGCGGCCATAGATATAAAGGAAACCGGTATAACGTTTCACTCTTATGGTAGCCGGAAATAAAACACAGTATGTACAAGTTATTACATTTATAGGGGTTAAATTGTTACACAAAAAAACACCCTTCTTGTTAGTCTATCTTATCTACGTGTATTAATCACACGAATTTATTTAAAATTTAATGATAAAAAAACCGTCGTACGGCAGTTCAAATTTTGCATATGGTGGCTGGAAACACATCGCCCGCATTTAGACAATAAATAATTCCGAACTGTTCCGAGGGGGACCTTCAATGGCGCTTTGAAATAATCATAATGGAGCCTGAGGATCGCAGTGTTCCGGTAGCATGACCAAATATTTTAACAGGGGTCGATACACTGTATTTTGACTTTTGAGTAACTAAATGATTATTGTTTGGTATATTTTGTTAAAACCCTGTTGTCGAGCGTTTATCAAATCTATTTGTCAAAATTCGAGGCCACAGTTTAAACCATGGACGCTATACAAGGACTACGAACTAAATCTGGCAACTGGATCCTCTTATAGTGTCCTAAACTTGAAATCACTGCTGAACCACTACATTATTTTGATCCAATCTCAAATTCGACTTGGTCAAAAATTATCAGTTTGATATATTTACATAATATATTATTTGGCAATATGGAGACCTTAAATCAATATAGAAAATACAATTTAGGTACTATTTGTTTTCAAACAAGCGTTCAATACTTTCATGTTTAACTTAAACCTAAATGGCAGCATAGGTCATAAACGACGAACGTCAAAGTGAAAAATTTACGACGACGCTATATTTTCTTAGACGCCATTTTGTTGACATTTTGAAAGCGATTCTTGTATACTATGCCATTCTAATACGTACACTTTTATTTTTTTTAATGCGGACATCAAATTATATATACAAATTTAACAATAAATCATCGTTCCACTGTTGGTGTTAAATAAAAAGTAACTTCTAGGCTGTCGGTTATAGAGGTTCGACAACTATTGGTAATTAGCGTACGTCACACGAAGTACTGATCTGTCAACAATAAAATGACCGCGGTTTATTACAAATAAATTCCGTAAGAAAAAAACACGACAGAACGAAACAATATTGATAACAAAACTACCATAATTCTAAAATAAGTTCAAAAGATCATTAAATACCTTTGTCCAATTCCTGATCGCTATCCATTTGGCTTAAAAGTTTATAACGTAATAATAATTATAAACAATTAATATATTTATTCACTACATAAATACTGTTGTCTGTTACACTTTTAAAACTCAGAGCCTAACTAAAAACCTGTTTGGTTTTTTCGACGTATTTAAACGTTCCTAGGTGACCTAGGAGGACAAGAGATTTGTTAAAATGGGGAAATTTTACCTGAAAAAATAAATTAGCTTCAAAAGTTGAGACAAAATTTTTTCTGTATGTTAAGTACCTACCTCATGGATATATTTAAATAATTACATTATTACTAAAACTTAAATACTATTTTGTTTTTAAACTCCTACAAAAGAATGTTTCGACAGATTGAGGAAATTCGGATTAGAAACATTGTAATTACACTTATGACCTGAGTTGTCGAGCCGCAAGCGTCTATAATATATTCGGTTGATTGCTTTTGGCATCGTCGAATGGTTTAGATGAAACCAGGTTCATACACAAGTTAAAAAGAATTATTTCTTTATATAATAATTACTATAATCAATAATATTTAACAGCACTATAAAATTTAACAGCAATGTAATTTCTAACGTTGGCTTTACATGTACCAGCAAAAGATGCAAAAAAAAAACGTCCATCGTACAATTTTGATAATGAAATAACTATTTTGACGTTATCAAAAACAACTTTCGCGAAAAATATACTTTATATGCTGCGTACGCAACTTCCGTAACAGAGAAAATTTTACCCTTAGTGCGCCAAAAAATTGGAGACATCTTTTAGAATGTTCTATAATTTAATAGATTCATGTACATGCTATTTTAGATCGCCTACGTTTGTATACCTGACCTATATCGTTAACCTTTGTTAAACTATATAACCATCCTTAAAGATGCATTTAAATGTCTGTGGTCATAAGGTCAAATGGTCTATGTCGAATCATCTTCAGATTTTTAACTTTTTATTTTGAGTAGAAACTTTTTTTTCAAACAAGAAAAACAAAAATCAGGATTATCTGCGTTTGTGAGATGAGTCCTTATATAATTTTGCACCTAAAACTTCAGATTCTTCACCGTTATGCAAGAGATACTTGCGGAGCAAGTTCTACGTCTCAAACTAGTGATGTGAATCGGTTTTTGAAAAACAAACAAAAAAAAAACGGTTTTGCAAAAATCGATAAACACCGGTTTTTGTTTACTAAAATCGATTACTTTTGGACTCACTTCTGTTTCATTATTCGTGTATCCGAACACCAAAGTCAGAGCAATATGTGCTGTCATCAAGAAGAAGCAGGTTGCAAGCGGACGCTGCGTCGATCACATCTGTTTTTCTAATCAAAATTACGACTTATTTTAAGTAGAAGTTGTTTTGATTTTAATTAAGCACATTTAAAAATGTTCAATGTTTAGTTCTTTAGTAACAAAAACAATTAAAAATGCCATTTTTTTTTCAAAGTAATCGGTAAAAACCGGTTTTCTAATTTATAATCGATTCATAACTCTATCTTAAACCATATGAAATGAGCAAGTATTAATATTACAGAGGTGTCTGACTGGTCTGTCCTTTTGTATTCAATTTTTCTCGAACACTCTGTATTGACGCACGCATTTATGCACTGACATATTATGTACGGCTCTCTGTGCAATGGCCACCGTCGACAAGATCATCTGTCATAGACGGTGAATGCACTTCACTCCTGCAGATGGGACAAAGAGAATATCAGCAGAGAATCATTTAACAATCTCACACGGGACTCTTAACTGTTTTTATTAGCTGCTTGCTGCTTAAAAATTACAAAAAACATATATTTTACCTTAAAAACTGATCAAATAAACTGTAAAAACATGGCTAAACGACATATGAGAAGAACAGTACATATTTCTAATTTATTTTGTAAGCACTGCCATCAAAGATTGAATACAATTTTTCATAGAAATTAGAGATTTCCGAAACGTAAGTGCAATTTACATGCGCACACATCCAAGTGTTAAAGCGGAGGAAAAATGGAGTATATTGAACAGCTGATAAACAGTCACCTTGATACAAGTTCGAATGATTCAGAATGCTGTGACATGACTTCTCCCTCCTGATATTTTAGAAGCAATTCACCGACGAGTTTCTTAGGTACTTGTTGCCAGGTGTCGGTTTCGGGTCAACATAATGCAGATTACAGAAGGCACACTGAGTTGGTTTCTCGTCTACACATTTACACAGAAAAATCTCAACCAAGAGAATATTATGGCTTCCTTAAGAATAATTACAACGACCGGATGGTGCTAAAAATGGTACATTTTCAAAAGATGCACGCAAATGCAAACCGCGCAGAGCAAAAGATGACCATCTGTCCCTTTTCGTAGGCGTTAACAAAAACACGTCTGATTACACTGTAAACACCTGGCCAATATATAATAATTCATATCTCTGCATTGTTCATAAAATAATTATGTGAAGCAGATAAAGTTTTGATACCTGAGTACATCTTATCTGTTTTGTTGAATGAACACAAAACATGAAGTCAATATTTTCGAATACTTGATGCGTTATTAATTCTGTGACCACAAAGCGAAGTGGCTTTGTACGAGTAATCGGTATATACGTCGTAGGGAAATGATGAAACCGTAGATTTGATCAAATCCCTAAGGTAGATGATCAATTCACGGAAAATGATCTTCCGTAAATTGATCATTTACCTTAGGGGTTTGATCAAATCTCCGTTTTTATAATCTCCCTGCAACAGATATATTATTTCTCAACGGTGTTTCTTTGTCGGTATGAAAAATCTCCCTTAATACTACATCAAAATTAAGATTTGATACGCCATTTTGGAGATTAGTTTTCTCTGTAATGACGAAAACTAAGTTAATATCTTAAAATTAATGTTTTCATTCTAAAATTTCAGTTTAAAAATCTTAACAATTTCATTACAGAAAATAACATTCAGAAAAAACGAAGAGTACCAACGGAAACCCTATTACTAAGGTTCCGCTATCTATCCGTCCGTCTGTCACAAGGAACCGAACTACAGTAATATCCCGACTTACGGCAATCCAGAACTACGTTATTTTTGAAGACATTTGTTATAGACTATTTGTTATAGCGACCATAGTAATACACGCTCTGTGAAAATTTCAAGACATATACACTACTGTTTTTTGATACACCCTGTATACACACGAATTAGAAAGCACGGCTGATATTTAAAAAAAATGAACGGTTAATTAATTTAAACATTTTAGTTCCGACTATTACTCAGCGCTGTTAACATTTTATTTCAATGTGTTTTTTAACCATATTACATCCGCCTAATATATTTTTTCGTGTTGTGGCCAAATAATGTTTCTATTTTTAGCGGTTTGCACTTATAAAAAGGTTGAATACACTTTTTACTGCCTAGATCCAGTTTAGAGAATTCTCGTTTCGGAAATATTTTGAAAATAAAAAAAAATTAGCTGTGCTTTTTATTCTAAAGATCTGTCCAAAAGATTAGTTAACATATACTTTGATTAATTTTTACATGTTAAATCATATTATGTAACAATGGAAACAAATAGCAAATATCATATTTGTTATTGGCCGTTACCTTTGTCACTGCGCGCGTCAACAGAAATTTTATTTTATTTGTGATGTCAAATGTGAATATTGTTCAAGTTGGAATGGTCCTGTCGCCCAATTGGCTGGAATTATTCATTTTGTTTTAAAACTTACACGATACATAACCTTACAAAGCTTTTTTCACACTAGAGAAAAGTCAGGCGTTATTCAATTGTTAAAAATCTACAACAAAGAAATACTTATTTACGTTCATAGAAAGAAAATCGAATTATTGAGAAAAACAATTGACGCAATTAGCTCGTGTACAGATTTTTGCAACATTTATTATAATGCCAAGTTTAAAATGTCGATAATAATTAAAATATAAATAGTAAAAACAAATTCACTGACTGCGCTGCTACAACAACTATGAAGGTCATTTGCAAACCGAGACACAGACTATATGTAAATAGCTAATAATGTGAAGCTGACACGAGGAGCAAACCGTAATTTTAGCTTATTCACACAACTATAATATATAGACAAGCTTATTCACACAAGTTCGCAGTATATTGTATTTTGCAGAGCAAAAGCTCAATGTCACCTTAGGGGTTAAACTATTTCGACCCGGCTTCGTCCGAGTGTGTTGATAACCTTTAAAGGTGCTTGGTTACAATCTGCTCAATATGCTCCCCTTTTCAATCACATAACTCTATCTTACGGGGGGCAGTTGAATGTGTGTGTGTAATCATGTAAAACACACGTTTAGGAAATCTCTAATTTCTATTAAAAATCTTATTCAATTTTTGATGGTAATGCTTACAAAATGAACTACAAATATGTACCGTTCTTCCCATATGACTTTTAGCCAAGTTTTTACAGTTTATTTCATCTACATAAACGATTTTAAAAATAAGATAAAAACGAGATAATCAGCATAAGTTTTACACAAATTTTTGTACAGAAAAAATAAAATTTGAAAAAAAAATATTTAGCAAGCCTTTGTCAGTATTTTTAACATAAGTCTGCAAAGAAAAAAACTTCAAAATGTTAATTTTCTTTTCCGTAATTCGAAACCTCGTGAAAGGCTGCAAGGATTGCGTTTTTTAAATCAATTTTTAGGGCAAAAATATCCGTTTTATGAAATTTTTAAGCAGCAATCTAAATTTTGTGAAGCTTAATGCTTAATCACAGCTAATAAAACAGTAATAAAATGGACTTTTCGACCACATTTCGAAATTTTCCGAGCGCATATTTTACAATCTGAGGGAACAGCATCACCTTTAAGATAGACTTTTTCGTAGAATATTAGTATAAGAATGGAAAGAAAATCCCACATAACATAACTTCACATAGTGTCATAGTATTGTATTCATTTATTCATAGTCCTTTCTATCCATAAAATTATTGCACGTCCAAAACGTAAATTCCTGTCCTCGTATTAGCTTCTGCCAAGTTGGGCAGGATTATTCCAATATTAAAAAAATAAAAATTATACTTATAATTATTTTTTGTTAGAATTATTCTTATTTTTAAGCGAGGCATCATTCCGCTTCTATTAGACAAAACGAACAAAGTGAGTTGGAGCCCCGATTTTAATTACGCGTAGATGTTTCGCTCGTCGTGTCGTTTACGATGGTCGTGCAACGACAAGGTACCCCCGAAATTGCGGCGAGCAGTGCATTTGGGTGTACTGATTGTGCAATCAGAAACTTGCCAGGTTTACGACGTACATCGAAACGTGTTTTAATTACGAATTAAAAAAAAATTGAGGTCAAAGACACGAACAGTATTTGGGATTTCCTATATATCTTATCATACGTTAAATGTCATGCATTTTTTACATGCTTATCTTTTGTTTTAGTTATCTACTATCTCAGAACGCATGATAATTTTTTAAATACCAAATGACATGTGAAAAATATAATTTCGTGGAAAAATAATAAAAAAAAAAAAACTTTCTTGAACTACGTACTGATAATAATTGATAAATTATTTTTTTATTCCGATTGTACTGGAATTTAACTGCAAACATTTTTGCAGTTTTAATATTAATTGACTAATCTATTTTATAGATCACTAGCGGACTCGTGCGAATACTTCGCACCGTTAGTGGTCAGTTACGTATTATAATAGGGTGGAAATAAATTTTATTTTATATATTCTATTTAGATACTTCAGCAATATTACGTCACTTAATATTACCGACAACTGTTAGAATAAACGGACTGCCACTAGATGGTGCCATTTGTTTTTTGAATGTTCTGTAATGAAATTGCTAAAATTTTTAAACTGTAATTTTTTAAAGAAAACATTAATTTTAAGATATTAACTTATTTTTCGTCATTAGAGAGAAAATGGCGTATCAAACATTAATTTTGATACAGTATTAAGGGAGATATTTCCTACCGACAAAAAAAAACACCCCTTTGAGAAATAATAATATATACCGATTGATTAATCTATTTTATATATCATTGTTTAGTAATATATTAATATGTTGCATTGGGATTTCTATGTCTTGATAGTAAACCAAGGTCAGAGATTTAAAGGATTTTAATAATTTAAACATAATTTCACCAACATAGATCCGACTTAATAATTAAATTTGTGTCCATGTCTTGTTGTAGGAAATTATGATGGTGGGAATGTCCTTAATTATTTTTGTAAGGCCACCAACAGCTAGGATTATTTAGACCTAGTATATTTTCTTTATGATAAGCTGAAAAACTAATTGATGTTTCGCGTATTAGAATGTGGAAACTGTGGGTTCGTAACAATAAAAAAAAAAAAAAAACAGTTTCGCTACACGTTCTATTATTCTCAAGCCCGGTTCTCAATTTTAGCGCTTGATAAATCAGTGTCTATCAATTTTCGAAATAGCAATATGTTAAATCAATTTATAATTTTTAAAATAATCGATTTTATTTGGTGATGGCTCACGACTATTTAAAAAATTGTAATATGTTGACAAAATATGACACCAATTTTATAATCACGGTATTTAAATTCTTTTGAAACATTGTGTTGTCATAGATAATTAAATTTCTTAGTTTTTCCATAAAAAAAAACAATTATTAATAATTACATATTGGATATACTTTATTACTGTATTGTCATGCGCAAAGGTTCATGTAGAAATGGGTGAAAAACGCGGATCTTTTAGAAAAGTGAAATTAAATGAAAGTTCGTTAAAACTGAAACTGAAAAAAACAATCCTCGTATAAACATCAGCATTAGTGATATCAATCGATCTAAATTTTTCATTTCAAAACAGAACACGTGTGATACACAAGGTTGTTTAGAGATAAAGAAAATGCGTTTGTAAAAAATAAAATAGTTTGTTTATACTACGATCAGGTGATATCAATTTATTTTTCTCTCTTGAAAAACACGAAAAATACACTAAACAAACAAAAACAACCTACAAACTCAACACAGTCAAATCCCAATCAACAAAACGCTAATCATATCTATGGTCAAATGACTAAAAATTACACACGAACCAGCCATCAAGTTCACTGGTTCTTAATCTGTGGTCCGCGGACCAGTGGTGGTTCCTGGAAGCCCCCTAAGTGGTCCGTGAAGCCATTGCAACCCTTTATTTATTTACATTTACTGTATATTACTTCCAACCAGTTGCTGGTCCCTGGCAAGACAGGAATTTTGTCAAATGGTGCCTCACTGATCTAGTTCAATGCTTCTCAAATATTGTCACTTCAGGGTTACCCAAATTCGGTAATTATACCAACTAAAGAATACCTACAAGACCTTTCTCTAAAACTAAAAACTGAAACAAAGAAAATTTAATTTCAAATAAAATTCTATGCTTTTCTTATGGAGAAATATGCGTAGTCATAATCTATAAGGTCATTGTCAAAAATCAGATTTTTTGACAATGCTTTCTGCAATCCAGCATTGGTCTTTGTAGTTTTCACGATTACAACGACAAAATTTCAATAAGATTAAAGGTTTCTGAGCTACTCATTTAAGAGCTACAAGTGCGGAAAATGGAATCGATTTTTCATATGAAAGTAGATTTTCCGGAGATGGTAGATAGGTATGATTATGGGAGCAGAAAAAAATCCTGCTATATCTCCTAGGCAGTGGCGTAATTATATCGTTTGAGGCCCGTGGCAAATTCATCGGATGGGGCCCTCCCTCAATGTAAAGAAGCTCAACTAACGTTATATTTCTTCTTACAAATGCGTTCAAATCTTGGTACTTTTTTTGTTTAATTTGTGTATCTACTTTAGTAGGTAACTTAAATTAATTGAATACAAAACTAATAAATTTTACAAAATGTTGTAATAATAAATGCTAGGAACATCCTGTGCTCACGACCCTCTGCGGCGGGAGCCCGTGGCATTTTGCCCGTCCTGCCACCCTATTGTTATGCCATTGCCACTAGGATCTCTTGAGAAGGCACTCAGTACCATTCATAATGAACCCAATATTCCGGAGAGATTTTGGTAGGATCAATTTATTTATCCGAGATTTATTCAATCAACTCGGCCTTCGCTGCGTGCGTGCAGAAACGGCGTACTTCGAAATATATAGCATGACCGGTGGTATTGTCTCTTTTCATTGCAGCTAAAAATAGCCTACTAATTGACCCACGCGCTTCTGATGAGTTAATTATCAGTTTAAATTTAACTTGCGATTGTTTCAGCGTTTTTCAACTAATCATGCGCCTTTAAAATATTTTTGAAGACGATAATACAGACTATAATTATAGACGCTTGACAAGCGCGGTCATTAACATCAGACTGTATATTATAGACGCTCGACAAGCGAGGTCATACGCATCAAACTGAGATCATTAGCGTCTATACACCACTAAATAATCTAAAAGCTAAAAGAACTAAACAGATTTTGTATTACACCCAAGAAAATAATGTAACATAGCATTACGCTTGAAAATAACCCAAAATGACTCATCTATAATTGCACTGTTAACCTTTTTTTCAGAAAATAAAAAATAATAGTTATGGAGTAATTTACATTACGACTTTGTTCTAAGAAAATTAAGAATCTGTAGTTCTTAGAAATAATATATATACATACCTTTATAAACTGTCTACTTTCTGAAAATTCGGAAGTATTTAATTTTTAAATAATTTTATCGAATTTCAGAATATTTTTAACAGTGTACAGTAATCTAATCTCAGGAATGTTTAAAAATACTTATCTAGAGCAATTTTAAAATGCGAATTAATACCAGGTTCAGATAGTTTTGACAGTTGGTGTATATAGAAAAAATATTCTAAGTCGGAAGTGATTTCGTATAAAAAGAAAACGACGTGCACAAGACGAAGATACAACTACAGTACTGTAATGGCAAGTGTAAATACCTTTCTTCTTTTCTCGGATGTCATCTGCGGAGTCGATGTCGACTTCTGTTACATCATCTTCGTCGTCATCTTCTTCGACGGTGCTATACTCAGCTGCCATGTGTTCGACGACCCGGGCCGTGTACTGGCTGTAACTCGTCCTTCTGACAGAAATCCTTCTGCCTAGACGATGGTCAATGCTGCCCTCAATGCTACCCGTAGCGGCCGAGTCGTCCGGCATTTCTTCATCAAAGTAACCGCTCTCGAATTCGATACGTTTCTCTTTGTGTACGCCCATTTTACATTTGTTTGACATAATCACTTTTGACTATATTTAATAACTACAACACACATCTCCTCCAATTTCACTATAAAAGTCCTTTACTGTTAAATGATATGTATTTTTGATACATATTTTTCACCACACTGTCACATAATCATTAAATAAATACGCAGACAATTTCCTGTTACAAAAAAAAAACAGAATTAATAATATACTCCTTAAATCACTTGTATAAATGTCGTGTACTTTTTGTTGATAAAAAAGATCGCGCTTTATTTTAAGTATCGAGGTCTCGCGAGGGTTAAGTTCGTGGCACAAATACTGATCTAAAATTAAAACGGCACCAGGTTTTGTTTGATTCGGCGATAATTTTGACAGACCAGTGGAACGCAACTGACAGAAGACGAGAACGCGAAACGAAATACTGTCGCGAGCGTCCGTCGCAAGACTGCGCCGCCACGCGAGCGGTGGAGCGCATATGGCGGCGTGTTATCCCCACATGTCGAGCGTGTTTAATTCGACTAGAATGTCCACACACAAACAACACACTGTAATAATATTTCTCCGACCTCTAACGCTCTCTGCACAACACTGTTGTCTATCGTTATAGGGTGTACGACTAAAAAAATTAAATCTGTCAGTTTATATGGTACTAGCGGCCCGGTCCGAATTCGCACGGGTAGCACTAATTATCTATAGCCATAAAAGATGATAATCATTATCATAAAATTCTCAACGTGTATTGAATGTTCAAAAATCGAAGAAAATTCGAAATTGCAACAAAAAAAAATCTGTTGATCCGATCGCTACCAAACTTCACAGGATACCCGTTGGGCTAATCTGAACATTGCCCGAAAATTTCATCAAAATCGCTCTAGGGGAAGTAAAACTTCTTTAATAGACCTCAGGTTTAGAGCGTCTATAATCTACAATTTATCTTAAACTTCTTTAGTCGTAATGTTATTTATATAAATTTGCGTTGCCAATGTTTTTCTTATATTTCCCCTTAATCGTAACGCGTTATTTCCCCTTAAACGTCACAGTAAAATTTCAAACATATACCTTCGCTAAAGAAGTTTTCCTTCAAAAGATAAAAAAAAATATAATGAGCTCACATACGAAGTTTAACTTCTTTAGTATTTAACCCGTTGTGTGCCGGACCTAAAAGTCTGACAGTGTGCTAGTGGTACTTAAACGTACCGTTATTTTCCAGACGAATTTCTCTAACACAGCTCACTAAATCGTTGATTTCGTATTACTGATACTTTAAAGTTGTATTACAGATCCTGTACGTATATTATGTTAGCTTGGTGTCACTACTGTTTGAAGTTTTATTAGTTAGAATTAGTTGGAATTATATGACGAAAATATGTTTGTGGGAATACAAAGGCTCAAAAAAGCGGTACTTTTGAGTACCACTAGCACACAATGGGTTAATATAATTCCCAAGTTTAATTTTTTTTATGTGACACTAATTAATAATATTTACACATACTTAGCAACACACTATAAACTTGTCCTTGTCAGTTTCATGTAACTTCGGAGACAAACTAACTTCCCCTTTATTGGTAGTTCTACTTCCCTTCGATTTCTTACTTTTTACGTCGCTAAATAAATTAAACTTCAAAAACATCACATTTTTTTATGAATTCGTACTTCAATTATCCCCCTACACTATCCCGTAATACACCCCGTATGTAGTTTCTTATGGTATTCCCCGTGTCTCAAAATAATTTTACAACGTCACTGTAATTCCTCCTGGTATTTCCCACCTCAAAATAATCCATCACCCTGTATACGGACATAGATAGCACCTATCACTGAAGCAGTGTCTGCCGTTAAGTGCTAACAACTGCTTCACAGAACTGGGTCGACACTTTCTGTGTACAAGTTTATTTCACTGTACACCGGAAAATACGTACGCTTATTATATTGGCATATTTTTCCTGCTAAATGTTTTTGCAAATTCTTACACAGATTAAAATCGAGAATCGTTTTCCAGAAGTCTTATTACAATATCCTGTAACATTTCTTAATATTATTCAAACCGTTTGAAATCTCCGTATTTCTAAATGTTAACAATTTCAGAACGTGCTTTGATATACACACGGCGTTGGCTTCCCTCAAGTGTCAAGAGCCCACAAACATTGAATTATTATCATAAATTTTTAATACTCTTTCATTAATAATGAGCACTTATCGTATAGTAAAAAATAGTTAATACGATTATCAAATGTTGACTATTTTTTGACAATATTTTGGGAGAATTTTGATAAAAAAATTTGAGTGAATGTTGACAAATTTTTGGTCGAATTTTGACAATTTTTTTGATGTTTTTTGACACATTTTCGAGTGAATTTTGGCAAATTTTTTTGATGATTTTTGACACACTTTTAGGTGAATTGTGACAATTTTTGTGATGAATTTTGACAATTTAGATCCCATAGAACTTCAATAAGCTCTAGGTCTCGAAAAACCAGGATTCACTCGTGGTTGCTTTTAGGTTATACGCAGATGCTGCATGATTTCGAAAGATATTCATTACCAAGGGAACAAGGAAGACCTAAGGAGAAGGATGGCATATTCATCATTTTGTTTGAGGGGAAAAATAATTCAAGGAGCACCCAGTTTACGATCGGGATTGAATTGTGCACCAGGATACGAAAGCAACTGAACAAAGAATAGGAACGACTGGAAACATCTGAAGAACTGATATGGTCCGCTCAGAATATTTTGTCTACGTAATTATTTAACGCGCTGTTTAAAACGTCGATTGAAAAATGACAATTTTTTGTGAGGCCAATGGCCAGATTTTATTATTAAAACGAGTCATCGTCTGCCGTAATAATGTTCGATTTTTATTTGACAAAATCTTGGCAATAATCCTACCATTAAAACATACATATTAAATGTACATTATATCACAAATTTCATACGAATCTTATATCAATATTGTACTTAAAACAAATTAGAAGATAATAGTGATCAAAACGTTACCTGGTTTAACAAAAAGAGGATGAGAAATGAGCGAAAACGTAAAATTTTGAAATCATACAGAAATAAAAGAAGTGATATATATGCTCTAAATCAGGGTTTTTCAAAGTCGATCGTAGGGGGTACGCGGACAAAATTTACGTAATTGCGTTGGGTAGCAAGACAAGAAGAATATCCAGATTTTTCATGCAAAACGGTGAAACCCCTTTTGCCCTTCGTGACAACTTACTTATGTTAGAGTGAATTTTCACACCCGGTCATGATAAAAACGAAATACAAGAATCGACTGAACGCTGAATCTAAATTAAGATTTAAATTGAACAAAATTGCTCCTATAGAATCGACACAATTCAAGTCCACCTATCGCAATATCTATTGCTCTTCGTGACTGCATTTCTTTTTTAACAAAATATCTTTTTTTTGTTCTATCCATAGCAAGTTTTTAAGGGGTTCACCCTTGTCTTGGAAATCTAATAGAGATATACGCGGAGCTATAAGTTTGAGAAAGCCTGCTCTTGATAATTTCAACATCAAACCGAAATTCATTCGGATGAAAAGGCGAATCGGAATACAGGTAATTCTATTAGTAATTGTTTTGTTCCAATAATGTAATCATTGAAATGAAGTTTGGAAGATGAAGATGAAATAAAATATTTCAAAACGTTGGCCACAAGGGAAACATCGGTAAAGCGTTTCTCTTTTGATTATTCCTCATCCAAACTTCGTTTCAACAGGTAATTCTAGTGGATTTAGAAGAAATGGCGACTGAATTTTAAAATTACTGGCCGATTCAATTTGTCGTCATGCCAATTTAGACGCTTGTTTGACATTTTGAGGCTAGGTATTTTATTTTGAAGCAAACAGTGCGTCGTCGCCTATTTTATTGATCCAATACGGTCAGTGATCCAAATATTACACAGTTCATTTTAAATATACGAAGAGATGGCGAAAAGTTGATTTAATTGGTTGTTTTGAACGCTTGATCTATTTACTGTTTTCATAATAATTCTAAGAAAACATTTACATTTCTCAACCGCCAGTAATATTTTATTATTTCAAACACTCTTTAAAAATCATTTTCATGTTCAAAAATCATTTCTCAAAATTATTTTCGACTAGATGTTACCCGCGACTTCGTCCGCGCGAATTTAACAAAAAACGTTTGTTCAATTCACAGAATTTACGACAAGTTAATAAAAAATACTCGGGAGATTTACGTTAATAATTAATTATTGATTAGTGTTCATATTGGATGTATACTTCCCTATTTGAATCGGATTTTGTTCACAATTTCATGGGTTTTAATTTTTTTGCACGGAACCCTAATTCTTTTTCTAAAATAAAAGTAGCATAGGTTACTCCTTATAACATCCACCTATTTATCCAAAATAAATCAGTACTACTCGCAAGTTAGAAATCGTCGATAAAGCTGACTTCGATGCGGTATAGTTTTACTTTGTATTCATAGATAACACGTCTCATTTCTCTGTTACATCACTTTTTTCTATTGTGTAATTACCTATCTCTACATTTCGAGGGCAGTACCTTGATCTTATCTTACACGATTTTTTAGTCCTAGCACTTCAATGTTCTGTAATATTAAACTTTACAATTTTTTGTTTATTGCTCAGACGAATATGTTTTGCGGCCATTTTCTTATAAATAAATAAAACGAGCCATTAAAGATCACGGTTTTTCGAAACAATACCAGTTCAAAGAAACTGGCTGTAGTAAACAAACAGAATAACATGTTTTTGTGTGTCGATTAACACAAACACACAAGAGTTTTATATACACATTAAGTACTATGGAATGACAATCGGAATATTAAAAACACAAGATTGTTTTCAGTTCTTGTTTAATATGCATGCTAATTTGACCAGACGCGGGCATTTTTTTTCAATTTAAAAATGTATCACCAAGTGAAAACTACTTAATAAAAAATATACGTGAAAAAAACTTTTAAGAGCCAAGATTTCATTGAAAGAAAAACATAATATTTAATAATTTATAGGTGCATTATTATAAAAGCGCGGGTCATCCACAAACACATAAAAGTTTATCTTGAGAAAGCGCGACGTGCTATCTACTTAAATTTTCATAATAGCTCTACGGTTACGATTGGCAGTAAATGAAAAATGTAGTACCGATATTAAGCACTCCACGCGTTTGTGTTGACAAATTAATTTGCATTTTTTAGTTGATAAAAGCGTGCTGGTTTAGTTTTTTTAAACTCTAATTTTAATTATAAAAGTATAAAATAATATTGCATATGAGGTAGGCAACCAACGTATATGTCACTGTACAGCGTGTTAGCTTGTTAGCTGTAATTTTTCAAGTTTCTTTTTATCTTGAAGGTCTTGGTCTGGATAACGAGACAAACGTATTAAATTATTGTATTGTCATTGGTCATTGATAAGTGTGCAAAGTTTCAGTTTAATCTGACGTCTTGAAGTGGGTGAATTTCACGTTCAAAGATTCATTTACAAACAAACAAACATACAGGTGAAGTTAATAAAAGCGTGTTAAAAATGGCGTCTTATGTACTTAGACAAAAATATATCTTGCCGCAGCTGTACATTCTATATAATATCTGTAGTGTGCTGTGTGCATCTGTTATCATAAAAATTCTCTGTACGCCGAATTAAAAGACTCAATTGACGTTCAAAACACGAACACGACTAAAAACTAAACCGACTAAACAATACCGAGTAAACACGACGAGCTGCACGAAATCTGAAACAAAATTGTTTTGCAATCAAATTGATAAAAATCGTCTTCGTATACCGAGTGCCCCACAAACCATGACCCAAAGTGTTTGTAGCATGAATATAGTTTCAATTTGAGTATTAGGAAATATGTATAGAAACTGAAATTCGCACTATCAGATTGTATTTTAGGAATTTGATGATTTTAATTATCACATAAACAACGACATCCCGACGCTCTCAGCTATTTTCAAGCCCTAATCTATATAATACTTCCAATTTCATGGCAGTTTCACGTATAAAATATCGACAATGCTTACATCAGAAACCACTTTTCGAAGCATTTTCACTTCAACTGTTGTTAAAATGGCACGTATCATCGCTATTTGTGATCGGATTTCAGTTTAAAGGTAATATTTAGCTTTACAAAAAAAGCCTTTACAATCCTTACCATAAAATTAATGATTTCCCAGATAAAAATATCATTTGACCTTGTGTAAATAAAGGTTTACGCTACTGTATTTAAACGAACGTTATTCAGTGTATGATAGTGTTCTATGAATTGTGTAATGCTTTATGTTATGTAAACTGACGATACTGATATTGTAGATACTGTAAACGGATGCAGGGGCATTCTGTGTTGACACAGGTTGGAGTTCACATCAATTGTATTGCTGAATTAAATATACTTCATGAATTCTTGTTTATTTATTGCCTTCATCATTTTATTTTTTACATTCGTAGTGTTGTTAGCATTCGTTACGACGTTGTACGCTAAAAATAATATACTTGCAATCAACAAACACCGATAAAAACCAAGGAAATATGATGCTTCTGAACGCACCGTTCCCGCGAAGTCGAGTGTCAAGATCGCCCGGTTTCGCGTAGAGCAGCGGCGCTGGGTCAATTAAATTATATACAGCTGGAAGAGTGCAGTGGCCTTGCCAGCAGTCATACAACTCAAATACGATTATTTAAATTATTACAATTGTGTACATGTTATTCTAGAAACGAAATACATTATGTAAATAAGTAAAATATATCGGTTCACAAAAAGTGATTAAATGCACAGACAATGGCGAAATCCGTATTCGGAATCGCTTACTTACATCCGAATCGAATTTAACTAATAATTAATTTACTTGTTAATATTATCCAGTATTCAATATACAGTAAGACCTCGCTTAACGCTGTTTCAGTATTACGCGGTTTCTAGAAAGAAAGTTTAGTCCCTATAACGTAAATTATGGATCAATTTATACAAAATGATTTAAATGTTGATACAAGTTCAAAGGCAAGACGAGGTGTCATTGATGCAATATCTTGCTATCGACAACAGCTTGCTGAACGAAACAGAAAAAGGCAAACGACATTAGATGACTTCTTCACAAAAAACAAAATATGGCAAATAAAGAACCTTTCTCATCACAAACATAACTTCTTACTCGAACATTTATTTGGTTTTCATAAATGTTTTATGAACAAAAATTGATATTAACAATTAATAAATCTATAATTAATGTGATAAAGAAGCATTTAACAATAAATGTTACAAAATTGAACAAAAAAAAAATATATATGCTCGGTTCTGTTTCACTTATGCCTATTATCGGTAGGATCACTAGAATTATATTTTTCCCCGTTGTTTACTTTTCATTGATGTTTTTTTTATATTTTATTGGATATAAAATGGTAGTTCGATCACCAAAAAAAAAAACGAAAAAAATTGTGATCCCATCCTAGCACTGGCTTGCCAAGTCGGGTGAGAAAATTCTGACAATTATTATATTTCAATAATAAAATGTATGTATGTTAATTTAAATTACTAAATCCGATTTGCAAAATTCCAGGGAAAATCCCACGGTAATTTTTGTGGTTTTATCCCAAAATAATGCAGACTAGTTGATTTAAATATTTGCCGACGAATTTTAAACACGTCTTTTCCCCAAGCTCATTTTTCAAGTTCACGTAAAAAACGCTGATAAATTGCCAGAACTCAAAACATTGATTTTCCGTGCAAAACGAAAAAATAAACATCGTGCAACGCAGATAAGGATAGCGTGATAATTCCGCGATCGCGCGGGAATTAGTAATAATTAATAACATTATTTATGTTGGTATTGTGTATTTTTTGGTCATATGGCCTTGGACAAAAATTAAATGTCTGCTTTTCAGTCTGACACTGCTGTCGTTGGGTAGCTAGAGTTACATCAGGTACATTTGCACCGACTATGAGATAAATTTAATAATAATTGTTACAGTAGAACTCAAGGTTATTAGAAGAACACAAGTTACCTCGTTCCATGAATGAAGTCAGCTGACAGACAACCACGCAATATAAATTGACAGTCCGCAGGATGACGTCGTTTCTCTACTACTATAAAACGGAACTAGGTAGCCTCGGTATCTAATATCCTTGACAGGCTACCTCGTTCATTAATGACGTCAGCTGGGACTATCAACCACGCAATATCAATTGATACTCTGCTGGATGACATCTTCCATCCAGTACCATCTAACCGAACGAGGTCACCTCTGTATATAATTAATATTATTAATCATGTTCTACCAAGTGCCGAGTGAAAAATCAGTGCAAATTATAAAAAAATAATTGGTCATAGCGAATTATTAAATTGTAATGCAAAACAATGTATTTTTTTTAAACTTTAGATATTTTTTCTCGACAATGGCTGAGTAATGCGTGCTACGGGTTTACCAAATAAGTACTCCTACTGAGTACTGATTACACACAAAGCCCCACTTTGAATACCCCACAGTTTTGCTGTCGCCCTGTTCCACTGTACACTGATGTACCAAACACACCTATTATTATACTGTAATCATCTTGATGCCTAAAAATAACACGAGTATGATAAATTATAATGTATATAAAAGTAAAATGTAGCGAGAATGAAACAAAATCCCTCTCGCCGTCGTTTTTTAACCCGGGGGAGGGTTTGCGAGGAGGCCGGCTGCGGCCCAAGAGCACACGGTGGAGGTCGATGGTTTCAAACTGTACGCACTCTGAGTTTCGAGTTCAACAGACGGCTAGACAGAGCGTCCAACTGTACTATATGGACTTTCTATGGTATAGATATAATATCTGCGACCACACGCCAAAGTGGGCTATGTCCAATTTCGAATGGTTTGGGTACAACTGTCTTCAATTTATGGAGTTACATACGTATGCATTTTATTTTTTGTTTTGAGAATTTAAAATATGGGTCATTTAAAACCGTGACGTGGGTTAGTCTGTGACCCGTGGGTCATAGGTTCGTTATCACTGTTATTTAATTTAATTTATACCCTACTAAAAGGGTCAGACCTAATTACATGCAGGATTATTCGCACAGATAGTATTAATTATCTAATTATCTATAGCCAGAAAAAATCAGAATCATTATCATAAAATTCTCAATGTGTATTGAATTTGCGCGAATTCAATCGCTTTTAATTGTGAATGTTCGAAAATCGAAGAAAAATTAAAATTTCCGAAAAACAACAATCTGATGATCCGATCGCTACCAAACTTCACAGGATCACCCGCTGGCCTAATCTAAAGATTGCCTGAACATTTCATCAAAATCGATCCAGCCGTTTTGGAGTCCATAGATAACATACATACACACATCATCTTTTATTATATACCTAGATTGGGATATGATTTTGACAGGTAATCTGCTATGGCCTCGAATAAGGAACCATCTCAATATTTATCTGGAATAAACTAAGGGAAACCATAGAAAACCTCAACAAGATGGCCGGTACAGGAATTACCGTTTCTCGGCGAGAGGCAGTACGAAAAAGTCTGTCCCCACATCTCTCGAATGTGGATCTAGTGTCCCGGGCCGCAAGAGTATTATTAAATTGAAAATCTTATTGGGACAAAAACAAAAAAAACCCGGGTCGCAGTGCCAAAACCCTGCCGACAATATAGTGTATTTGCTAATACATGCCTTGTGGCTTTATTATGTGAACTTAAGGTGTTTGTTGGGCAAAATAAAAAAATTAACTCCTTAATACATCCCTTAAATTTACATTTTTTTCTTAATTGCATTATTATTGTCGATCGAATGTCTACACCAAAATTAAAAACACCTTTCAATTACATAACTCACTATCTGCAAACTAGTGTTTTCAGAAAATTTTTAGATCCGGTCCTGTCGAGCCGATTTTATTAAAATTTTAGGAGAACTTTTTAATTGCTATTAAAGGGTTAAATTTCAATTTTTAAACGATTCTGAGAACTTTTTAGGTATTTTTGGACCCAAAAACTTTTTTCAGCCCCTAAAAACCACCCTTAAAATGACCCGATCGGACCGATTTTAAATAGGCATCGTGCGGTGATGGACTCCAACATGTGTGCCAAATTTCGTTAAAATGAATTAACTCCTTCGAAAGTTATTGCCCGCACACATATATATATATATATATATATATATACATATATATATAAACATTTTCAAAAATGGTGCCAATGTGTTCAGGAGGCTATAAAACGTCGAGAAATTTTGGTCCGACCCCTAGGTCCCGCCATCCGACCGACGCCAATAGTGTATGTTGCCATATGGCAAATAAGTACACTAATTATGCCTAAAAATTGGACGTAGGCCGTTTTGCCTTGTGACCGTCGAGATATATAGCCTGCACCCGGCGAGCTATTACCGAGGGTTGATTCCTCTCAGATATATACGCTCGCTAACAACAGACAGCAGGGGTGAGTGTTGCGTTTTACATTCAAGGTACCCGTATTATATCTAACTCTCTAAGTCGAACCGAACTCAACTCGACATACGCAGTGTATTTTATACAAACTCGACTAAAAGCAGGGATCCGAAACGACGTGTGTCTGTGTCGTTTTTCCCTTTCGCCATGGAACGACATTTTCTCGTTCTGTACTCAGACAACCTTTTATCTTCTACTAGCGGTTTGCCGTCGACTACGGCCGCGTGTGATAGATAATAATACTGTATCCAGTTAAATTCTTTTATATAAAATTCGCTCCCATCCCGTTCAAACAGTCGAACATGTATTTCTTTATTTCCTAAGAAGAGTATTTTTTCCCGAGTCTCAAGTTTTTAGCTTAAGCAATTTCGAAATACAGCGTATCCTTTATGAATATCACTCTCCCTTCAACCCCTTAAGGCTTATTTTTGGGAAAAAATGTAACTTAGATCACTCCTGGAATAGTATTTTACCTGTCTGTGAAGTGCCATCACAATCGGTTCAATTGTTTCGTAGATTAGCACGGACAAACAAACCTTTTTAAGTTCTACACTTTTTCTATAGAAAGCATTTATATATCTCTTACCGTTGAGGCAGCATTCGCCGTTTTTTTATCGTTACAAAATTGATCCCCACGAAAAGCCCTTTTATTTTAAAGCAATATTATATAGCCTATGTTCGTTATGAAGGTCCATTCTAAATACTGGTGAAAAAAAATTTGAAATCGAAAATTGTTGTCGGCGAGAGGCTGTAGAAAACGTCTTAGCCACCTCACCTCTGCCCGCGCCGGGATTCGAACCCAGTACCTCTCGAATGTGAATTTAGTGCTTTCACCACTACTCTGCACCGCTCGATGTCAAACCAGTATATACCTGGACGAATCCGGGGCTGCAAAAGTATCATTAAATTGAAAATCTGATTGGAACTTGTATTCCAATTCTGTGAGTGGTTTGTGAGAGACTGTAAATTATAGACGCTCAACGTGAGTGAGTGGTTTGTAATTGAAGAGACGTCGTAACAGCATTCTTATATGATTGAATGATCATAAATTATAGACGCTTGACAACTGAGATGCATTCCTACGTACGTCGACTATTCTATTTAATTATGATACACGGATTTTCTCAGGCACTGTTCATATACAGTAAGACCCTTCTTAACGCGGGTGATACGTTCCAATAAGTTCATGCGCTATACGAAACAGCGCTAAACGAGATCATCTTCATACGTAGACAACAGGCATAAGTGAAACAGAACCGAGAATAAGAAAAGTTGTTAGTTTTTTTTTGTTTAATTTTGTAACATTTATTGTTAAATACTTTTTCATCACATTAATTATAGATTTATTTATTGTCAATATTGAGTTTTGTTCATAAAACATTTTATGAAATTCAA
Source organism: Venustoraphidia nigricollis (assembly GCA_034508555.1). NCBI lineage: Eukaryota > Metazoa > Arthropoda > Insecta > Raphidioptera > Raphidiidae > Venustoraphidia > Venustoraphidia nigricollis. The sequence goes on along the minus strand of JAVRKA010000045.1, from coordinate 2,146,886 downwards.
ATAAAAAAGTTCCTCATTTGATATATTTTGTTTTTTTTTTGTGAAGAAATTATGTAATGTCGTTTGCCTCTTTCTGTTTCGTTCAGCAAGCTGTTGTCGATGGCAAGATATTGCATCAATGACACTTCGTCTTGCCTTTGAACTTCTATTAACATTTGAATCATTGTGTATAAACTGATCCATAATTTACGTTATGGTGGCTAAACTTTTTTTTTAGAAACCGCGTAATTACTGAAACAGCGTTAAGCGAGGTCTTACTGTGTTAGTTGTTTTTATAACAACAGTAGCTATAATAACTTTATAAAGAAATTCGCAGTCTTAATATTATGCTTCATTATTTGAATTATTACATGCATAAATTACGTGCGTACCTCTGTAAGTAGAACCTATGCTATATAAGTATATAAAAAAACACTTTCACCACGTGAGATTTTTCTATTATCGCTATAAAACGAAGCAAATTCGTATGAGAAATTAACCGAATTTACATTAAGAATTAAACGAGTACTATTCAACAGGTTGTGGAAATGTTTAAAGTGAAACTTATTTTTTTAATTTTCTAATTTGTCCCTCAAAATTAACCTGCATTTAAGTCTTAGAATTTTCGTTTAGGTTTTCCTATAAGCTATGAATGAGGCCCGATTTTGTTCAAAATTTTGGGTTCAGTAGTTTCGGAGATAAGGGGGATGGGATGTTCGATTTCTTTAATATTTTTTAAACTATGCATTTTAAAATTATAAAAATATACATATACATGTATTTGTATTTCTCATACCGAGCTCTTTCATTTGATACGTCACATGATGTACTGAAAAAAATATTTTTTAAAATTTTTAATTTGTCCCCCAAAATTAATGCAAAACTCAGAATTCGCTTATTTACGCTAAACGTCCGTGATTGGGTCATATAACTTTACATATTATGTACCAAATTTCAACTTTTTTCGTTCTGTATATTCGGAGAAAATAAGCTGTGACAGAGACGAGAGTGATTTTATAAGTGTTCCGTTTTTGCATCGGATGTATGGAACCCTAAAAAGTAACAATGGCACCGACCGTCGGGATCGGACCTGAGATCTTGATTGTCAAAATCATGGTTAAAAAAAACACGCTTTAATAGCAAACCAAACTAAAAAGTAAATAATAATTTTTAGATATTAAGATTTTTTCAACAGCGATAAAAAGTCCATAACAACTGTATTGAGTAAGCGGATTTTCTATCGCTGTTAAACAAAATCTTAATAATTAAAAATATTTTTTTAGTTCGGTTTGCTATAAAACGTGTTTTTTATTTTTTAAAACTATTATTTATATTTTTATCCGGATGATCCTGGTCAGGACATTAGGACAAAGTTATCAAATTATTTTATTGTCATCGGTCCTTAAGGCTGTCGGAACGCTCTGAATTTAAGCCAAAAATAGAGCTTCGGCTGTCAACTGATTGTAGACTTATTCGTCAACATTCTTTTTCTATAAGGAAGATAAAGGACAAATCTAGGTCTCTAATGAACTACTTTTGTAATTTATGTACGATTTACTAGAAAAAAATTGGCATTAATTGTGCCAAAAAAACACACGTTTTCAATGTCACACTTTGATTCGTATTTATTTCACAAAACTGTTCCATCACAAACCTAAAGTGACTCTTCCTTTTTCGGAAAAGTTTTTTAAATCTTTAAAATATTTTCAAAAATTAGAGTAATCAATTGACAGCGGCACCCTTGCAAAAAAATTTTTTAGCCTCGTAGTTGGCACCAGCCAAAAATTGAAACGTGCGTATGATTTGAGCAAGACAGAGCTAAAGAAGGTCACACCCACAATATGTCTTTTGCCTACCTCGCCCCTTACCGCTGGGTCTCAGCACAAACAAAATTCAGAGCGTTCCGACAGCCTTAATACGTGCGCAAATTTTTTAATCAATCGGACGTCTTGAAGTGGGTGAATTTCACGTTCAAAGATTCCGTTACAAACATAAAGTTGAAAATCAACACGATTGTTAATTTCAACGCTCCTGACATGAAGGTCAAATACAATTGCATCCACTATAGATTTTCAGCAAAAAAAAATATATTGTCTCATGAATTTTAAATTCTTACGAAACCGTGTTAATTGTTGATCATTAAAAATCTCCGCAGTGCAAAAAGATAAACGAATACGTCATTTTGAACAAGGTTTGAAAATGACGTTGGTAATGCGAATATAATATTGTGATCATAGAGTGATGAAGTCATTGCATTTTAATGCATTCAACTTGTGTACGTTTATCTATGAACAAACAATTTATACGTATATCATTCAATGACGCGCAAAATTTCCTCTATAGAATTTTGATCTATATATATAAAAACGGATGTTTGTCTTTTGAGATTAACCAGCGGTCCCGTGCGAATACATCGCGCCATTAGTGGTCAGTTACGTAATATAATAGAATAGAAATATTTTTTTCTATTCTATTCAGAGACTTCAACGCCACTACGTCACTTAATATTACCGACAACTGCTAAAATACACAGATTGCCACCAGATGTCAGAAAATTCAGCGCCACTACACGTCATATTATCGACGACTGTTAAACAGATTGCCACCAGATGTTATTTTCTGTAATGAAATCGTAAAATTTGTTAAATTGTAATTTTTTCATGAAACCAATAATTTTAAGATATTGACTTTACGTCATTAGAGAGAAAAATAATCTCCAAAATGGTGTATCAAACATTAGCTTTGATACAGTTTTAAGGGAGATATTCGCTACCAACAAAAACACCTTTGAGAAATAATATATACCGGTAGACTTCCACATCGTTTGTGCGATCATAGTTGGCATATAATATGTATTTTTGCATGGAGGAGTACAGTGAATGCTCCAGGTTTTTAAGACGTCATAAAAATGAAAGAAATTTAGTGCGTATTTTTAAGATTTTTTTGACACTGCAAATTTGATTTTTCTGTAAGAATTTTTCTAGAATCACAAGACAACCATTTTGTATTATTTAACGAAATGAAACCACTTGCCAATGCTGTCCAATGATTATATCAAAATACAATAAAATACAATGTTTCAACCACATTCGTGGTCCTTTTCAAGTCAGAAATTTTTTTTTAAATGCGTCGATATAGGATAAAATTAAAATTATGACTGAATATTGCAATCATTTTTGGTTATATTTTTCATTTGCACAACGAAAACTAATTGACACATTCAAATCGAAACGCATAAAAAGTTATTTTTGGTCCACTGCATTTTTAGGTTTCAAATACCATATTATTAAATATATAAATGGACGATAAAACAGTGATTTCACAACTTTTAGAGTCTTAGTCTTACATACCACAAGGCTGATTACTTCTGTTAAGTTGGTAGGCTTGAATTGCAAGACTTGAACTACAAACACAAGTCGGAAAGCTGCCACACTTCCGTGTCAAACCAGTCGGCTTGCACAACATGATATACCGGGTGTTTCAGTTAATTAAAAAGCCTTTTTAAATGACACTTCAATGACCTCGACCATAGCACGGATAAAAATCATGCTGTCTCAAGCAGTGGTGTCGCGTGAAATTTAAATTCATGGCTGCACAATTATTTTTATATAGCACTAGTAGTGGGGCCGTCGGCTCCAGCGTATTTGGCGACCTACAACGAAGTGGACAGCATAAAAACCTTCTCCATGAAAAAATACATACATGTGCCAACTTTCATGGTGATCGGTCAAACGGTGTCCAAGTCTATTAATCACAAAGAGACAAACATCCATTTTTATTATATATTCAGGTGTCTGCTGTAACTTCATTAAGAAACAGGTTGGGAGTTTACTAAATACATTACTCCCAGGATTCAAATATATCCTTGTACTTTCCGTGGCTACGCAGTAATGCAGCGCTCTGAAATTTGCTGAGTTTAGAAACCCAAATGCAACATACGTGAAATGAAATTATATTGAAATAAATGGAAATTGAAGATGGATCGCGGTGGAATAAGTTGATAGCAGATTGTTATTTGCATTTGAGTGGATACGTTTAAATGACAATTTTATTTTTAACGTCCCGCTAAGAAAATTGAAAATTTTCAAAAATTGATATCATTTACGAAATATTTCCAAGAAAGTGTTTTTTTTAAATAACTTTTAACAAACACCGTAAATAAACCACATCTCAATAGATCGAAAATAGCTGGAAGTTCCAGGGATGGCCTGAAGGGTCACCGTTTTTCAGATTTTTTTTAACATGAATGTAAGTATTTTCAAAGGAAAGAAAAACTATAAAAAATGCGATATTGTAATTTTATGATCATCTGATTAGAAAACTAGGTGATTCGTGTGAGCTAAGTAAGCCATATTCAAATCGATAAAATATCTGCACATACGATTTTTTATCGCAAGTTAAAAAAATAGGTCAAACTTATGTCTACCTATTTAAAGTAGGCAATTTTTATGCAAGAAAAACGAAATCTACTATTTAATTCAGCAATGTATGAACGATATACAGAAAACCGTGGCCCATTTTATTTAAACTATAAGTTTTACTTATTTCGAAAGTATTCTAAAATTAAACACACAAAACGGTTGTTTTTCACATGCCTACCGAAACTTAACCAAAAATACCTATCGGGCTATCGTTTTTACATTATAACTGTATTTTAAAGCTAACTGTAAAAGACAAGTATTATATCTACGTACACTATCGACCAAAAGTAAAAAAATCTTAAACTCTTCCGTCCATTCCATTATCGGTAATTTTATAGTGCAAAGCAAAAAGGTGACGTTTTACAGTAAACACACGATTACTACTCAACACACTATTTATACGTTTGAACCAGGGCGCTCTAGGGAACACCTCAGTGGTGAAGGAAAAAAATATTTTTTTCACTTTCTGATATTTTGATTATGGTAAATATTAGGGGCGAGGTGAGCGTCATAAATAGATCTTGTGCTATCCTGAAAACTTACCTATTCGTGATGTTTTTTTTTTTTTGACAGCTGAATTTAAATTTTCTTTCAAGCCACAATTTTGAATTGTTATAAAAATTGAAAAACTATAGACAAAGGTGAATTCACTACACGAAATCAAACTTATTTTTACTATCTAAAGTCGTAGTATGAAAACAACACCATTTATTTATAAAAACAAATTTTATTTTTAATAGAAATTAAGTTATTTTTTGCTCACTTCATACAATTACAAGTTTTTTTGCGACGTGGCAAAATTTTTCTACGACCCGGTGTCGGGTCGTGACCCCCACTTTGGAAAACGTTGATGTATTACAGCTTTTTGAATACGACGGTACTTCTGACCGGTATTGTAATTGGTATATACAAGATGAAGCCCAACCGTTTCTATAATAAATTTTATAACAGTTTTATACCCATACAGACACACGTTTATATTAGCGCTATAGAGGCTCCACAGAAACAGCACGCCTGCAATTTAGGTCATGTGAATAAGTACATCAAGACATATCAATGCTATATTGCTATACTATCTGCGGTCACAATGCAAATTGGCTCATGTCCGATTTTCTTTTTTGACAAAACGACATTACACACAATTTAACAGGGTCGTACGACGTATCAAAATTTGATAGTCCTGAACATATCGTATTATTTGTAACACATAAACAAATAATGTAAACCAACTTTTTCGTTCTTATATCCAACTAGCGGCCCGATCCGGCTTCGCACGGGTAGCACTAATTATCTAATTATCTATAGCCATAAAAGATGAGAATCATTATCATAAAATTCTCAACGTGTATTGAATTTGCGCGAATTCAATCGCTTTTAATTGTCAATGTTCAAAAAACGAAAAAAAACAAAATTGCCAAAAAACAAAAAAAAATAATTCTGTTGATCCGATCGCTACCAAACTTCACAGAATCACCTGCTGGCCTAATCTGAAGATTGGCTGAAAATTTCATCAAAATCGGTCCAGCCGTTTTGGAGTTCGTAGGGAACATACATACATACACATCGATTTTTATATACATATATAGAGTTCTCTTAATTTCAAATTAGAGTAAATATTTATATTTAAAACGCCAAGCATAACGCGTCATACGATGTCGTAGAAGATAGTCACACTTCTTTATCTAAAGTATATAAATTATCTGCATTGTGGTTTGCTTTCATAAGTGGGCGTGACACAGTATATAGGCCTGTCAGCCAATCTTAAGCTAGATGTTATCTACGTCTTTTCTGTTTCAGATTACATTGAAAAACACAAATTTTTTTATATAGAAAAAGCTTCAGAAAAATTCTCAAAATTATGTGTCCTGATGAAAAAAATATGTAGGGCGATTCCTAAGATAAAAACTGAATCTTTCAGACGTTTGAAAAAACCCACCTGGTTTGGGCTTTAATTAATGCAACCACAGACAGAGAGATGATAGATAAATATTTTTTTAAGCAAACTGGTTAGTTGAAAAGTGTGATTTCATCAAATACGACCACACGATATGATGTGAAAGCAAAAATTGCAAAAAATATTCGACATAAGCCACTTTGCCTTGCAGATATAGATATATTAGTCGATGTTTGATTTAACGCTGCACGGTACATTAACAGCTAATTAAGTCGAAATATTTGTGCTATTTCTCAAATTTTCATTTCTGTCAATATCGGTCCCTTTGGGACTCAAGTAGGGCGATTCACTGAACCATATTTTCAAAATATGTTTGATTATTGGCTTGTATTGTAATATTTAGGTCATTTTCTTATACAGTATATTATGACACAATATTATGAATTAATAAAAATCATTATCATAAATATTGACAAGAAAGTCGTTTAACATTACGACCAATAATATATCATAATATCATATTTTATTTACTACGATATTAATTAATATTTATTAGCAACAATTTAAACTCGTAATTAGCTATGAATAAAAATAAAACTTATTATTTCAATAAAATTAAGAAAAACTCTTATGTCAACGCACTAAAAAGTAGAAAATAAATTTCTTTCTCTTCTATAACGTTCAAAAGCGTGGGGCATTCACTTTACCTATATTTCACTTAATTCATCGACTGCCCCACGTTTCTAAGCGTTATAGAAGAGAAAGAAACATATTTTTTACTCTTAGTGCGTTAATATCTACGTGTTTTTTTAGATATTTTTGACACCATAATTTTCATTTTCAAACTGTTAGTCTATTTAACCGGCTGGAGATACGTTTTTCCACCATCAGAACCGTCACTCCACCACATGTCATTTTTATTTCCATTCTTTAACTATAAACACAATTACAGCTAAAATATCAAAACCTTGAATTGTCATCAAAACTACATACGATTGCAAAGTTTCATATTATTTGGACATTTGGAACAGGGTGAAAATCGAGTCACAAGGTCTTTTTTACATACAACCATACAAGTTAAGCCAATATAAGCGTGTTAAAAATATTTTTTTAATTTTTTATTACTTAATTTATTAAGTATTAACATGTTGATGACATTGACTATATAAAAACAAATGGCCTTAAAATTAAATCAATACGCGTTCAATAGAAAATTAATAGTTTCGTAGTTAATTATATCACTTTTGATATAATAAAGTAGGGGATTACCCCGTTAATGGATTGTTAATTAAATTTTATTCGTAGTAAAGGACGCATTATACGAAGAGTATACGACGTATTAAGATTTAAAGGTTTGATTCTATATGACTTGTTGACACTAATCTATAACAAGGGTGGGTTTTATAAGATGGGCCAGGATACATTTTTCGTTTTTTTCTGCGGGTCATAGTAGTTAAATTGACACCTTCTTATGACATGTGATTTTTTTAGTTTGCAAATATGAAATAAACAAAAAAAAAGAAGTTAATTACTACATTTCTCTCTCTTTTTAAGAATAGTTATGAGTTTGAAGTGAAAGATGCTTTATTAGATGTTAGTTTTAACATTAGTACTAAATTATGAAAATACATCTTGTTATGTGCGTTTAATATTCAGTTCAAATTATACCTAGACGAATTACATCGAAAATTATTTATTTATAATTTCTTCTAAAGATCTCGCGAACCGGATAGAAACTTTTCGCGGGCCGCAGCAGTTGGCCCGCAGGCCGGGGGTTGCCCGCCGTTGATCTATAAGATAAATCAAAGCCATACGTCTATCGATGTATAAATAATATGGGTTAATTAAATGACAAATTATATTTCCTTTCCTTTGTTTAACGTATTGATTTCTAAACTCAGATTAACCTAGAGTGAACTTCGCTGAAGTGTTTCCATCGCAAAATTTTCGATCTTTGATATACATCGAAACAAGGCTTACGTAACTTTATAGTGTTAAGAGAGCAGCGAATTTTTAATTTTTGCACGTATAAAAAACGATATATCATTTCCGTTATTTCGCGTAATAACAAAACAATATATTTTATTTAATAAATCAAGCAAAAAAGAAAAAAAACCCGGGTCGCAGTGCCAAAACCCTGCCGACAATATAGTGTATTTGCTAATACAGGTAGTGTGACTTTATTATACGAATTTATTTGTTTTTTGGAGAAAATAAAAAATTAGAACCCTTAATACACCCCTTAAAATAATATTTTTTTCTTAATTTCAATATTTCGTCCCTGTTTTATCAATTCATCATCTGCACAAAATTATATACCTACAGTCTTCAGTAAGTGTAATTTTCTAACCGCAAACGTTTTCATAAAATGTATAAGTCCGGTCCTGTCGGGCTGATTTTGTTAAAATTTTAGGAGCACCTTTTGATTGATACTACAAGGTTAAATTTCAATTTTTAATCAATTCCGAGAATATTTTCGGTGTTTTTGGGGCCCAAAACAATTTTCAACCCCTAAATACACCCCTTAAAATGGTCCGATTTGGCCCATTTTAAATAGGCTTCGTGCGGTGATGGATTTCAGCGTGTGGCCCAAATTTAGTTCAAATCGAATAAAACCTTCGAGAGTTATCGTGCTCACACACACACACACACATATATATATACATATATACACATACATACATACATACATACATACATACATACATACATACATACATACATACATATATATATATAATTTTTCCAAAAATGGTGCCAAAGTGTTTAGAAGGCTATGAAACGTCGAGAAATTTTGGTCCGACCCCTAGGTCCCGCCATCCGACCAACGCCAATAGTGTATGTTGCCATATGGCAAATACACTAATAACATACTGCCTATAAAAATTGTAATTATTTAATATTAGTTATGGGGGTTAATGCGCGGAAAATTTGCGTACAATTTTCGTTGGAAATTTTTCGTAAATAATGGATATAACTGCCACTACAAACGAAAAAATTTCCGAGAAAAATGTGGAGGCAGAATTATTCTTGTGAACGCTTTTCTTCTCGGAAAATTACTCCCTCCAAATCATAGGAAAATGCGTCAACATTTTTTTCGTGCTCTACTCAGTTTTTCGTTACAAAAACACGATATAATTATTTTAATTTTGTACTTTGAATCACTTTCTGCTCTTCATATTTTAGCATCAAACGGTTATTTTTTTATGAATACAAAAACATTTCTCAGTTGTAAATCTTTTGACTCTCTTCAGAAAATTTAGGTTGAGGGGGTAACCAATTTTATTCTTCTATCTGCAGTCACACAAAAGGGTCTCAGGTAAAATTCAGGAAGGTAAAGAGCACCCGACTGCTCATGTAATACTTACAAGGAAACAAACATAATAAGTATAGGTACTGACGGATCCCCCCTCAGATTGTAAAATATGCTCTGGAGAAATTTCGAACTGTGGTCGCAAAATTCATTTTATACTGTATTTATTAGCTGTGATTAAGCATTAAGCTTCACTAAATTTGGCTTGCTGCTTAGCAATTTGAAAAAACATATATTTTTGCTCTAAATTTTGAATAAAAAAATGTGATATTCGTCAATATTTCTTTACAGATAACGAGATTTCGAATTAAGGGGTGGCAAACTCACATTTTGCAGTTTCTTCCTTTACAAGCTTATGTTAAAATACTGACAAATTTGACTTGCTCAATCATTTTTTTTCCAATTTAATTTCTTCGTACAGAAAGTGATGTAAAACGTATGCTAATTTTTTCATTTTTATCCGATTTTAAAATGTTTATTTAGATCAAATAAAACTAAAAACTTGGTTAAGTCATATGAGAAGAATGTTACATATTTGTAATTTATTTTATAAGCAATAACATCAAAGATTGAATAAGATTTTTCTTAGAGATTAGAGATTTTCGAAACGTAAGTGCATTTTACATGCACACAACATCCAACTATGCGGGTGAAAATGGGGCATATTGAACAGCTGATAAACAGTCACCTTAATCAGTTATTTTTAGTCAAAGAAATAAAGATACTAATTGATGTTTATTTTATGCAGTGCGCTAAAAATGCATGTCGGCATTAAAAATATTAATGTGCCACGAGCCGTAACAATGTAATGGTCGTATTTTTTTTTCATTCTTAAAGAACAATCCATAGCAAAAATAAAAACAATTTCAAATTTAAAAAGTACACGTCATTATACAAGATTTCACAATTCGCTGTTGCAATGCTTTCACTATTTTTTTTTACCTTTTCACGCTCGCTGACTATCCGAATCGACTATAAAAAAATATTTTCACAAAAAAACACTTTTCAAAATCCAAAAACAAGGCACTGAAAATTGTTTCAATACGTTTTATTCACTGAACAGTTTTCAAAAACACTTCAAAAATATGTTTCAACTAGCGTTACACAAAAAAAACTAATTTTTATTTGTGATACAGTATTAATAGATGTTTACTTAATTCACTGACACTATTATTGTAAATATTTACAAAGTTTTTTCGACAATTTTTTGGTTATAATTCAAAAAAATTATAAACATCATTGTATAACATAAAATACAAAATGTTTACGTCTACCACTTTTGATCAACTGACTCGTTTGCAATCCGAGTCAATTTCCAACGAGCGTTTCTGTACATCCCCACCACTTCGAAGTACGTTTACTACGCTCTGCTACGGTGAAATAAACTCATTCCACATACTTTGTCACTTCTACAACACTAACAGCTGATCAAGAGTTTGCGTCACGAAGTATAGACACACGAAGTATATAATATGTCGCAGTCAGACTGTATAATCCGCCGTATTACATTACGGCTAGTCGTTTTCAAAAACAGGGACGTTTTGTATTACGGCGGGTCAATGATTAGCCGAATTGTCATTGCGATGCGTTCTACAATACGTCGGCCCACGTTTAGCCGCATTGTAGAGTGACCATATTAAGAAAATAAAACAGTGTTTAATCGAAAACCAATTTTATTAAGATACAAAGGTAAGTACTTTGTAACTAGTTAAGGCATTTAGTCAGTTGGCAATACGTTTTTTTATAAAAAGAAAAAAAGATGTTTGTAAGTAACTAAGGCACTTTGTAATTTGGCAACAGGTAACTACTACGTTACTTACTAATTAGGAACTAGCATAGTTACAAGTAACTAAATACTAAATAGAATATTTGGCTTTAGTTTATTTTAAAAAAACTAATCAAAACTTAGAATTATAAATCAGCTACCTAAAAACAATTACTACTTGCTTAACTTTTCTAAATATTGTACGAATAAAAAGAAAAAACGGTCAAATTCCAGTCGAACTCGCGAGAATAGGGTTCCGTACTATTCCGTTTTCCGTAAGTACTTTAAGACTTAAGATTTTCGTTTTAATTTTCCTGTAAACTATGGGTGAAACTCGACATTCCTTATTTTTTTCAAAATTTTAAGCGCAATAGTTTCGGAGTTAAGAGGGGGGGTGAAATGGTCAATTGTTCATCTATTTTCTTAAATAACTTTAAAATTATTTATTTTAAAATTATAAAAAAAATATATTTGAGACTCTTACCACAAGCCCTTTCATTTGATATGTCACACGGTACAGTTTGCAAAACTTTTTTTTAATTTCCTAATTTTTCCCCAAAAATATGAATCAAATTTCAACTCAATCAGTCCAGTAGGAGATAAGGGGGGGGGGGGTACAGTTTGGCAAACTTTTTTTTTAATTTTCTAATTTACCCCGAAAAAACTACCCCCATGTTTAAAATTTATTTATTTGCGTTACACGTCCATCTTATGGTTACCGACTTTCATATGTGTATGAAATTTCAACTCAATCGGTCCAGTAGTTCGGCCCAAATTGGCTTTGGCAGTGGGACGGACAGACACACGAGTGATCCTATAAGGGTTTTCCTTTTGAGATACGAAACCCTAAAAAGGTAAGCACTTTGTAAGTAACTAAGGCATTTTGTAATTTTGGCAGCAGGCATTTTTTTTTATAAAATTAGACGCCATTGTTATTATGTCAGACAGCGCCGCGATTGCTAAAAATGGGAACTAAAAACTGCCAAAAAGGCGGCTAACGACATTACGCTTAGTCGTGTTGAACGCGTCGAACGCATTCCGGCGGACTTTCACTCAGCCGTATTCAATCCGGCTAATTGTTGACTCATCGCAATACAAAACGGCCCTGTTTTTGAAAACGGCTAGCCGTAATGTAATATGGCGGATTATACAATTCGTGGCCCTGGGGTAGAGCGAGAGAAGCGGTCGGTCTAGGCGCCAAGTGGCAAGAGGCGCCAAAAAGCCAAATGCGAAAAACAATTTCCAGCGCAAAATAAAATTTTGATTGAAATTAACACAAAATACTAATTTAACGGTAGGAATTTTCTTAATGTTAAAGAAGCTGCAGGAGTATAATAATTAAAGCTACTTAATTTAATTTAAATTCAACAAGTTACATACGATTTAATTATATGATTCAGCTAAAAAGCTACAATATGTCCATGATATTGCTGTAGTATTATCACTGTGATTTTTATGTCGCTTATAATTTTTTCGATACCTAATTAATTTGTTGCAATGTTGCGCCAAAGCATAATCATTATTCTTTATTCACTAATTCAAGTATTAAATAGATGATATAATAAAGATATTTCGTTCATATCGTATTCCGAATTATTATTTTAATTTGAAAATATGCATGGGTATAGAATGTAGGTTATAAATATTGGATTAAGGGATAGTTTAATGATTACATGACTGGTTTTTTCTGCTGTCCTGCTGTTGAAGTGTTGTCAGTTGAAATCCCGGTCGGTTAAACTCTCGTTCGGTTGAGCTCTCGGTCGGTTGAACTGTCGTTCGGTTCAACTCTCGGTCGGTTGAACTCTCGTTCGGTTCAACTCTCGGTCGGTTGAACTCTCGGTCGGTTGAACTCTCGGTCGGTTGAACTCTCGGTCGGTTGAACTCTCGGTCGGTTGAACTCTTGTTCGGTTGAATTCTCGGTCGGTTGAACTCTCGTTCGGTTGAACTCTCGGTCGGTTGAACTCTCGTTCGGTTGAAATGTCTGCGGTTCAACTGTCTGCGGTTGAAATGTCGAGGTTGAAATGTCCGCGGTTGAATTGTTACAGAACCGATGACGTCATTTCCCCAGTAATATACAACGGAACGAGGTCACCTCTGTATTTAATGACCTTGTCGTTATATTATGTATATGGCTTATATAAACTGAACTATGGCTTCTCGGAAAGGAATCAGTAACACAGAATAGGGAAACGAGGTGATATTATGGTCGGTAAAGAAGAACTCCACCGGGCTTGCTCGATGTGTGGCGAGGGAAGCATTGACGCAAGGGCGGGGAATTATCATGAACAGCTGTTTTGTCTGAAATGACATTAAAAAGAGATAGACGCACAACTCGGGAATATTTTGTTTTCACGAGCAACAAGAAATTTTGATGACTGTGTAAAATAATTATTATGATAAATAGAATAATCCGACACGAAAATAAATAACAAAAAACAATAAGACATCACAAACACGATATTCAACTGTTTTCCAAAAATAAACGCAATGTTTTCACAATACTTAGATATTTTAATTTACATATATTATTAGTGGGTATAAAAATAGACACACTGAAAACGTTTTTCTATAATAAACTACTTTGTATTCGTTATAAATATCTGCGGTCACAACACAACATCGCGTACGTCGTTTTTTTATTTTTTTAGGGGTTCCGTACCTCAAAAGGAAAAAGGAACCCTTATAGGATCACTTCGTTGTCCGTCTGTCTGTCTTTTTCTCAGAAACGCGTGGAGGTATCAAACTGAAATTAATACCAATTACGCAGGTCTGCAATCCCGTGGAGCTGTGAAAAAATCAAACTTCTAAGTCAACGCAATCAAAAGATACGGCCGTTTATAACGCATATTTTGACATTCGCAAGGGAATCAAGATCTATAGGCCATACGGTACTTTCCGTTGACCTAGAATCATGAAATTTGGCAAGAAGCAATGCCTTAAAGCACAAGTAGAGGGAAAAATCCGAAAACCGTGAATTTGTAGTTACATCACAAAAGAAATTATTGTTTTCCTATAAACGTCAAAATAGTGCATACTAGCGACACCGGACGGAATTTCTTAAAAGCTATTAGTCCAGGCATTTCTGTGCGTTAGTGTGTATCACTGTGGCCGCTATAACAACAAATAATAAAAATAAAATAAAGTTAATAAATATTGTACGATGGTACGGAACCCTTCGTGTTCGAGTCCGACGCGCCCTTGGTCAGTTTTTTTTATATATAAGTATGCTTAGATTCCATTTTGTTGCTGAGCCCTAAAAAGCTACCAAATATTCGAAATAAGAGAAACACACCCCGTGGCATGTTGAAGAACTAGATTATTTAAATGATGATTAATTTTAATTAACAAAAAAAAAATCAACATAAGTCGTTTAGTCTTGCGGTCCCAGATATGATCTAAATACGATGTACCCGTATAATAGACACCCATTTCTTCTATTGTACACATTTTCGTTATAACAATGATTTCTAGTGTTTTCAAAATTTATTTTCACGTTTGCCCTTCACAAATAATTTACAACAATAATAAACGTCGAATTATTAAGTTGCGTTTGTTTATTTATAAATATGTAATTAGGTTTAATTTTTACACGCAATTTTATAAAAACACTAGCGGTTTGCCTGCGACTTATTGTTAGTCCACGTGGCATAGTAGATATATTGCACCCTGTTAAATTATTTTATATAAAAAAATATTTTTTTTTTTCAACTTAAGTAATTTCAGAGATACATCGTATCCTTTATGAAGGTTTCCATCACCCTGTTCACCCCCATAAGGGTCATTTTTGCGATAAAATGTAGCCTACATTACTCCTGGTATGTATAGATATTAGATGTATATTTCCCTCTTTGAATCGAATTTTGTTCACAATTTGATGAGTTTTATTTTTTTTGCGCGGAGCCCAATTCTTTTTCTAAAATAAAAGTAGCCTAAGTTACTCCTTATAACATCAGCTATCCGCCAGTGAAAGACCCTTCAAAATCGGTCCCCCGCTTCGGTGATTAGCCAGAACAAACAGACAGACAAACTGACTGAAAACTGTAAATTTGCTCTAGGAATTTTTAAAACTGTACAATTACCGAAACCCACTGTATTTAGCTCCGGCATACAGTTATCTAAAAAAAAATGTGTTTCTAAAAAGCAAGGCGTGTCTTTGATATGGCAAGTGAATACGACTTTTGATCAGTACTGTATATTAATCGGTCAAATTGCAATAAAACAAATTTTTCTTCTTTTACATGATTAGATAAGAATTTGCCTGCTGGAAGATATTTCGCCACTAATCAATAAACGCACAAACGTCTCGAGGGTATGTTCTGAGAATTGAAAAGTGGTTTTGCCAACATTTTCTACAATTTAAATGTTTAGTCACGAAAGGGCTGTGATGTTCAAACTAATTAAATCAGGTAAAATGTTTAGACGCAAATACCAAATTGAATTTTTTTCCATCGCCTTGAGAATTAGACAATGATTTAAATAAATAACCACGTTGCTACACAAAACATTAAAATAGGGTTGCAAAAATAAACGCTTTATTTCAAAATTTATTTACCCTTGCATTTTTATATTATATATTTTCGTAGACATTTTTTATATTAATCATTTCTTTAAAACCTAGATTTCCAATAGAGGAGACTTCCATGGGACCTTTATGATTTTTAATCGACAAATAAACAAATAAATTAGACACGCATAATATGTAAAATTATATTAATATTTAATGTGGAATTAACTATTGTGGATTACGAGGGTTGGAAATTTTTATTCTAAAGGGGGTGGTGGTCGTGAAATAACAGACGTGTTTGGTATATTAGTGCAGCATAGATAACTCAGTGATATTTACACTGAAAAGTGTACGTTAGGTTTACCCAAAGTATCAATTTCTTTTAGCAATTGTCAAAGTCAGACATCTATCACGTGGTCTACTATACTTTATGGACTCCTGTTCAAGAGTCGGGACAGCTAGTGTTCAAACTTTTAAAAAACGACCCTGAAATACCAAACAGGTATCAAAGTACCTTACACTTTTGTATAACAAAAGCAATAGTGTCCAAAGTGTTAACAGAGGACAGTGTGGTCCAGTAGTTAGCGTACTGGCTTCTTGACCGGACTGTCGTGGGTTCGAATCCTGACTCTGCACTCATGAACGTTTTGTGATGTCGTTTAGTTTTAAATGATTATGTTATTTGATGTAAATAAGACACTAATGATCTAAGTTGCCGAGCGTCTGTAATCCTATATTAAATAAAAATAAAAGTGTTAACATTTTTTACACTGGAGCATGATTCTAAAACGCACGTATTATACGTCCGCAAGAATAAATAGTCGGACAGCGTCGACTGAAATACCATTTTCGCTTATGAATTATTTTGTTTGAAAACTTGGGGTAAAAATTGTGTCGTGACGCTGAATGCATTCCTGGGAACGGAGGCTCTGTTAAACACGACAACGCATTTGATTACATATTTCGTATTGATTAGCGTTTTGTGGTCACGCGGATGGCAAAATGTCAATGAAATGCTCTCAACAGACGCCTGTATTCGGGACTTACGTAAAAGTAAGCCACCTGCAGTGACGGATTTTATCCTATATTTATTAGGAGTCGGTAGTTAAATTTCTACTGTTTCTAAATTAAACAAAATAAATTAAACTAACAGGCGATTCGGAAGAAACACGGCAGCGACAACAGTAGTGGAGCTTTCGGCTCCACCGTATTACTAACTTACCTCACGGGGCTGCACCCGACTTGCATAAAAAAGTATAAAAAAATTTGACGGGATTTTCACTGACAGATAGCTGATGTTATAAGGAGTAACTTAGGCTACTTTTATGTTAGAAAAAAATTCCGCGCAACAAATTAAAACCCCTGAAATTGTGAACAAAATTTGGTTCAAACAGGAAAGTACGCATACTAGGAGTGATCTAAGCTACATTTTATCGCAAAAATAACCCTTATGAGGGTGAACCGGGTGATGGAAACCTTCATAAAGAATATACGCTGTATCTCTGAAAAAAGAAATACGTGTTCGACGGTTTTGAACACACTAGCCGAACGGGGTGGAGGGAGATTATATATAAAAGAATTTAACCGGGCACAATATATTTTCTATACCACGCGGACGAAGCCGCGAGCAAACCGCTAGTAGATACTATTTTTGACAGCGATCTTCGAAATATCGATACTCAATGGAAAAAATGACGCTTCGCGATACGTGCGTCGTATTTTTTTGAAGAATATAACCTCGAAACAAAGTAGAGGTCTGCGGGACAGCAGACGTCTGCTGGTACCGTTCATATAGAGCGCAGCGCGTATATTATAATAATAATGGGGTTAGTGGCCTAGCTTGCCTAGAGCGCTTTGCACTGTTATAGCTGTTATAGATAGGTTTTTGAGGGTGAACGTTCCGTTGGACAGACAAAAAGTCGCTGTAAAAGAACTATAGAATATAGTTGAACGAATTCTGTATGGCACTACAACACACATACACACAAACACATAGCCATAATGACGGGACGAAATGATGATTTTGATCAACTTCAACATGTGCGTCAAGTTAGCTAAACACCTACAACGAATCAACTGCCGAATAGGTAACGAATTTCTCGCTTTTTGAAGTTTAACTTCTTTAGCGACGTATCTATTTGCAAAAAGTAAGAAATCGAGGGGAAGTAGAACTGGCAAATAAAGGGGAAGTTAGTTTGTCTCATAAATTACGTGAAACTGACAAGGACAGACGTTTATAGTGTGTTGCTAAGTATGTGTAAATATTATTAATTAGTTTCACATAAAAAAAATTAAACTTGGGAATAATATTAAAAAACTAAAGGAGTCAAACTTCTTATGTGAGCTTATGAGGGTGAAGCTCATTATAATTTTTTTGGCGTTAATTATTCGTGGTAAAAAAAATTGCGGCTCCATTATTTTTTAAAAAATTTGATATTTCGCTAACTTTATTTGAAGTTAGCGAAGCACTAACACTATACGTATCATACTAATTGAAAACAGAGAGGGGAATTTGCCGCTTTTTTGCCGTTAATTATCCGTGGTAAAAAAATTGCCACGAATAATTAACGGCAAAAAAACGGCAAATTCGTGCCGTTTCAGTTTTCAATTAATAATCTTCTTTATTTTGAAGTCGGTTAATAATAGTAGATATTGATGAAGAATTAGGAGTTGACTGTACTGAATTAATACATCAACGAAATGTGAGGGGATTTCAATGACTCCAAATAGCCTTACATTTTACATCATCCAGATGGCACTTGAAATACATCAAGTGGAAAATATTTCTATCGCCGGGAGCGGTTCCTACGATCCAAAAATACACTTTTCCAAATCATCGTGACAAAATGATTTCAACGATGGCCATTTCGACTATTTCTCATTTTCGCAATGGCTTATTTTGTCGATTATATAAATCAACGCAATATAGAAATGGGACTTTTGTTAGTTTCTCGCAGACTTTTCGTATGATGATGGGTAAATGTGATTCCAGATTTTTTCTGTGTTTGTGGCGACAGCACTCGAGAATGGTTTGGAACGCTTTTTTATTTTTAATGTATTGTTAATTATGTATTAGTAATTTAAAAAAAAATTTGCCAAGTTATTTTGAATGATGTGAAACCTCGAGAAATTCTGGTCCGACTCCTAGACCTTGCCATCCGACCGACGCGAATAGTGTATGTGTCATATGGCAAATACACTAATAAACAATGGTTTCAAACCATTCTCGAGTTGTCACTAAAAACTTGACAGAAAAAAATCTGGAATATACGCGAGTACGATACGGTTAAGATACAGTTTCTGTCAAAAAAGATATTAACGCGAGCTAACTGCTAAGCCGACATAAAGGCTAGTTCTTTTATATAAAATAGAATCTAATAATTGTTCAGTATACAATATTTTTTTGTTTTGTTTCTTTATTTTCTATTTATTTATTTATTTCTATAAGGAAACAATTTCTTTTTCAACACTCTGTATAAAATATGATGCAAGGCCTTGCGGCCATTGTCCCGTGGGCCCACCAATAAACAGGTCTGATTGAAAGGACAATGCGAATTGCAAATTGTGATAATTATGTTAATTAGTCAAAAATAATTCAAACGTAATAATATAATATTAAAATGACCAGACTTGTCCGTATCAACAAAAAAAACATAGTTTAGCATTATATATAGTTTTAAATTAAATAAATTTGTAAAAAAAACCGGTCACGTGCGAGTCGAACTTGCGAGAAGAAGGTTTCGTACTATTCCATTTTCCGTGAGTACTTTAAGACTGAAGATTATCGTTTAGGTTTTCCTGTAAACTATAGGTAAGAACCGACATTCCCTATTTTTTTCAAAATTTTAGGCCCAGAAGTTTCGGAATGGTCAATCGTTCATCTATTTTCTTAAATAACTTTAAAACTATTTACTTTAAAATTACAAAAAAAAATATTTGAGACCCTTACTTGAAGCCCTTTCATTTGATATGTCACACGGTACAGTTTGCATAACTTTCTTTTCTAATTTCTTAATTTGCACGTCAAAAATGACTCCTATGTTCAAATTTCAATTATTTACGTTCAGAGCTGGGCAGTAGTTAACTACAAAAGTAGTTAACTACGTAGTTAACTACTTTTTTTGGAAAAGTAGTTGTACTCTAACTACTTTTCTCCACATAGTAATCGTACTCTATTATTTTGAATATCTATCAAGTAATCACAAAAAGTAGTTAAAAATGTAGTTAACTACTTAGTTCTAACTACTTTAGGTAGTTTAACTACTTTTTTGTAATCTAACTACTTATTTTGAATTTTAACTACTTTTAAAAATATTTTAGTATATTATATTTAACCGACGTGTTAGCACAAGTTCTTATTCGTTATGCATTTTTCTGGATTCTGGAACACGATCAGACTTTTTTTTAAATAATGAAATATCAGTTCCTTGAGTTTTAGTTTGAAATACAACGTGGAACTGGTAATCGCATCGTTGCTATTTGCAAAATTTAAAAAACCCGGGTCGCAGTGCCAAAATCCTGCCGACAATATAGTGTATTTGCTTGTGTAGGGCCGTGTGGTTTTATACTTTTATTATGTGAAATTAAGTTTGTTTTTGGGCAAAATAAAAAATTTAACCCCTTAATACACCCCTTAAAATAACATTTTTTTCTTAATTGTAATATTATTATCAATCTAACGTCTACACCGAATTAAATACACCCTTCAATAAATAAGTCACTATCTGCAAACTAGTGTTTTCATAAAATTTGTAAATCCGGTCCTGTCGGGCCGATTTTATTAAAATTGTGGGGACACTTTTTAATCACTACCAAAGGGTTAAATTTCAATTTTGAAACGATTCGGAGAATTTTTTCGGTATTTTGGGGCCCAAAAACATTTTTCAACCCCTAAAAACTACCCTTAAAATAGCCCGATTAGGCCCATTTTAAATAGGCTTCTTGCGGTGATGGATTTCAACACGTGGCCCAAATTTCGTTGAAATCAATTAACTCTTTCGAAAGTTATCGCGCGTACACATATATATATATATACGTATATAAATATATATATATATATATATATACATATATATATAAACATTTTTAAAAATGGTGCCAAAGTGTTTAGGAGGTTATGAAACGTCGAGAAATTTTGGTCCGACCCCTAGGTCCCGCCATCCGACCGACGCCAATAGTGTATGTTGCCATATGGCAAATACACTAATAAAAACATGTTTCGGCCATGATTTCAGCCCTTTTCAAATGAATATAAATAAAAGATCCTACAAAAAATAATAATCATTGAAGAAAACAAATAGCATTAAGTTAGAAACAATTAATAGCCTAGACTGTCAAAAAGAAAGATTAAAATATACAAAACTTGATGGCAATTGACAGTAATATACCTATATATTTTTTTAAATATCGTTTTTGGACATTCTAGGTTGTAAATTGTTTTTTGTAGAATTTTTTATTTATATTCATTTGAAAAAGACTGACATCTTGGCCGAAACGTCGTATTGTTATTAAACATAATTAAATATAAGTTTTAAAATAATTTTCATATATTATAAGTGCAGATTGTACGACATAAATAAAGATATTTATATTATTATTATTATTATTATTATAGTAGTTAAAAAAGTAGTTAAAATTTTAACTACTAACTACTGGTAGTTAGTAGTTTAACTACTTTTAAGAACGAGTAGTTTAACTACTAAGTAGTTTAACTACTTTTTTACTTAAGTAATCAGTAGTTATACTCAACTACTTTTGTCAAGTAGTTTGCCCAGCTCTGTTTACGTTACACATCCATCTTTGGGTCACCGACTTACATATGTGTATTGTGTACCAAATTTCAACTCAATCGGTCTAGTAGGAGATAAGAGGGGGAGAGTGGTCAATTTCCATCTATTTTCTTAAATAACTTTAAAACTATTTATTTTAAAATTATAAAAAAATATATATTTGAGACCCTTATTACAAGGCTTTTCATATGATTGATATGTCACACGGTACCTACAGTTTGCAAAACTTTCTTTTTTAATTTTCTAATTTGTTCCCCAAAAATTACCCCCATGTTCAAAATTCATGTATTTACGTTACACGTCTGTCTTTCGGTTACCGACTTACATATGTGTACCAAATTTCAGCTCAATCGGTCCAGTAGTTCGGTGATAATTGGCTTTGACAGTGGGACGGACAGACACACGAGTGATCCATAAAGGGTTTCGTTTCCTCCTTTTGAGGTACGAAACCCTAAAAACAGTAATAAGATCGTCCTACAATTTTTTTGAGAGTTAAAATCCCCATTACAAATAGTCTATAAAACATTTTTTTAGAATCGTTCGTAAATTTATTGTGTAAAAAATGGTGTTCAATTTTTATAGGGCAAAAATATATTTTTATTGAAATTTTTAAGCAGCTAACCAAATTTTGTGAAGCTTTGTGCTCACAGCTAATAAAAACAGTAATAAAACGAATTTTGCGACCGCAGCTCGGAATTTCCCGAAAGCATGTTTTACAATTTGAGGGATCAGTGACCAGTCACCTTAAAAAAATATGGAGGACATTTCAAATGACGCAAATATGAACATAATTTTATTTTGTTTATAATCGACTATTAACATCTATGTTTGTGTTTTTATTTTTTTATATTAACGAAATATTATTATTATTATTAACAAAAACATTTTGCTGAAGACGCATTTCATTATTTTTTAATATTATTTAAATACAAGGTTATAATTGTTATGGTAATTGTTTATTATTCGATTGTAAATTATAATAATTAACTCAACTTTTTCGTATTACATATCGTTGCATCTTTGGTCACAAAGTAAAAAGGTTCATGTCAAATGTCTGACAGGATATTTTTGAAGTTGTACTTCTTTTGTCGCACTGAGGGTAAAATATTCTCTGTTACGGGCGTTACGCATGCAGCATGCAACGAAAATGAAACACCATGAAGTTAGTTGTTAAAGTCAACAGACTAACTTTTAAATCGTCTCCCTAGACATCCTATTTTATTTTATCAATGTACATCTTATTTCAATTTTTGACAAAATTCTAATTCCACACACTTTTCAAGGATATTTCTGTATCTCTTTTATGGTTTAAGATACGATGCACTTTTACCCGATTTCGGCGAAACCAAGAAGGAAGGGTTATGTCTCAGTCAGTCGATATGAAATATTCCCTTGCACTGTCAATACTTTTTAACAATGGAAAACGCTTAAATGGCTGAGATTTTTTTCGATTATTTAAAATGACCCTGGCAGTCCGGTGTCCTCTAAATAAAAATTAGTAAAAACCGAACAAACAAAAGTATACACAATTTTTATCTCAAAATTAAAAAAAAACTTGTGTATAACCACATGCTGGTTTATGTGACAATAATACAACAAACAAAAATATTATTATATTATCATTTAAATGATGAATCATATTGCGTAAAAAATTACACGGAAAACAATAATATGTACGTATAGTTAGTGCGTTCCACGTGTACCAAGCACTATTTACTAATAACACTGGTCGCAGTGCAAAACCCTCTCGACTAAACAATAAGTACCTTACGTTTACTTGGAGTTACCACCACTCAAAATCCATCCTTCGCATTTCGCTATCCCGAATTAACGCGATCTTTGCCGATCTCGCCTATCGCGTAACTTCGGGGTACTACCGGATCTGCTAATACACTCATTATACAACTTCTAACTAGGCTTGCCAACTTTAAAATACAAATTTGCGGGAAACAATGATTTCAAATGCGGGACAAGGGTTTAAAAAGCGGGATTCAACTAATTGTATTTAGAATATTAGAATACAAAAAAACGTGCAATTTTCTTTACAAATCAGCATGAGAAGTAAAATAAAACACCTTGTTAGATTAATTAGATTAATAATAGTCAATATTTACTCAAAAAAACAGTTATAGTGTAATTTAGAGTTTATTATGAAAGCTATAAATTACTTTTTAACTGAGTATTTTTCTTGGCATTTGGCACTTTTAAGGATTTTTTTATTTTTAAGTACAAAATTGTAAAAATCTTTGCATGGATAAGAAAAATTTACTTTAACTTGTAGCTCTGACTTTACAGAATCCATATGAAGACGATTTCGCGGGTCGGTACTGGCATTATTACAATGTATATAATATTTGTCCACCAAAAATGGGGATATTTAGCATCCCGCACACACCCTGAGCGGGACGTCTCGTTAAGGGTATCAGAAACGGGACGTCCCGCGTATAGCGGGACGGTTGGCAACCCTACTTCTAACCCTGTATAATCAAAGCTGTGATCCACTGGGTGGACTTAATTTTATTATATCGAATAAGTCTTTGAAAAGTATTTCTTGCAGTCTTGATCTTGCAAAAAAGCAAGACCAAGACCAGGTCTAAATATGTAAGACCCAGATCGACAAAGATTGAATGAACAAGACCAAGACCAGGTCTTGCCTTGTTCATTATTACGGCGAGTGAAGGTTACGCGATGTCAATAGTGTAGCTGCCTATATACCATGCAGAGACAAATTCACGACTAATAACAATAAAAACAAAACCTACATCCATAATATTAATTGTTGCAAGCGTAAGTGCGACCGTTCTAAAAAAACGAGATATATAGCCGTTTGTTAACGTTGCGTTATGTGTACCTTAATACCTAGTTTCTCTTTTAATTGTATGCAGCAAACAAAGGCAACACACTTATAGTAGGAGAGCTGTTAGACATTTTTGGGTAAGTATTTGAGGCACTGTGAAAATTTGCACAATACTACTTTAGTAATATCCGAATACAAAAGACAAACCTGGCTGAACGGTATAGTGGGACTTAACCGACCCTCAAATTTTTAAATTAACAAAACATTTATAGCAATAAACAGCCCTTGAGGCATTTTGAAATTTTAATACCTTGAAATTTAAGTGTTTAAGGAGTTGAAAAATAAAAAAGTCAGATCTAAAACTTAGCCAGGCGTTTGTAAAATTATATTTTTGAAAAATTTGAAAAATACGTTTGAGGCGCGTTGAAATTTAAACAGAATAATATTGGTAACTAAAATAGATTTATTCAAGAAAACCGGTCATTTCGAAGGAACATTCTACCTGCCAGGTGATTAAAAGTTTAATGATAGGTTAAGTCCCGCTACCCTTCAGCCAGGTCTGTGTTTTCGGATTCGGATTTTACTAAAGAGGTATTGTACAAATTTTCACTGTGCCACAAATACCTACCCAAAAATGTTTAACAGCTCTCGGCCTGTTATATGTGCATATTTGTTTTATATATATTATGAAGTTCAACAATGGAAATTATGCTTTATACAGAGAATAAAATTCGGCGTAACTAAATACTTGGAGATCTTCCCAAACAGATGCACAATTTCTACTGTTTTCTTTAAGATATGTATGTCATTCCGATTTTAAAATGGCACAAAGATTACTGTTAAAAATTACACTGAACTAAAAAGGTACCTCTGCGTAAATGAATAGCTTGGCATTTTTTTAGTCAGCAGCTTGTTAGGGTTCCGTACTTCGGATTGCAATCCAGCGGCATTTTCAATCCAGCTGGATTTATGCTGGATTAAAGCGATTCCAGCTGGATCAAGCATTAATCGATTTTTCAAATAAATGTAACAATTTTTTAACTCTAGAAACTTTAATAACTATTTATCTACATTTAAATCAAATATTCGTTTCTTTGGCGTTAGTAAAGTACTCTAATCGTAAGTATCTGATAGTATGTATCCGGAGTATAATATTTTATTAATTATCACAATACAGTCATAAATCACCTAAATTGATATTCTAGATATTTGAAATAGTTATTCGTTTACCTATTTTGCAAACTATGTAGTCTCAGTTTCTCAGTCTCAAAGATTTTAGAAATAAAATTGCGTTTCCCGCTTATAAAATGTTTAGTTAACTCTTATTATGGTGCCTTTACACGAGCAATTTTTTGAGCAATAATTGCCCGGCAACACAATGGAGCAATTAATGGAGCAATCTGGAGCAATTTCTATAAAATTGCGGCAATAGTTTCGGCAATATTGCTTCGAATTGCTCCATATATTTCTATTGCCCAAAGTGGCCGACATGAATTGCCGAATATCTACACGGTTTGGAAATTTTAGTCAATTTTTCTTCTATCTCGCTTGTATACGTATCTATTGTCTCACTTTCGTGTGGTGACAGACCGGTGGAGGGAATGAGATGCGCCGCTGTCATTTCATTTTCTTTGCTTCTATTGTACAGTGCAGTACAGCTGTACGTGGATTAATAAACATAAAAGTAATTCAAAATCAATCCGAGACATTTAAGTTAATATACACATTTAAATATAAATTTGAGTTTAACAATTATTAATAAAAAGTTTATAATAATTCCGTTTATTAAAAAAATGTTTTTACAGTTGATTTGAACATCGACTGTAAAAACATTTTTTTAATAAACGGTATTATAAACTTTTTATTAATAATTGTTAAACTCAAATTTATATTTAAATGTGTACATTAACTTTTATATCTACTTAATCAAAACATTTAATAGTTATTAAAGCTTGATAAAGTTCCAAACAAGGAACGGAACGTCGCTGTAAATAAAAAATTAAGTGTTTATTTAAAAAAAGTCCTTTTTCCCGAAAAAACATTTTTATATTAATTACCAAGTACAAAAAAGAAATAAATCAATTCTGGTAAAGTTTTTGAATAAATAATTGTCCATATCATCTCACAATAAAGATGGCTTTCGTCTTGCTAGATACGTTCGCACCCAAATCTGTCTATTCTTTTTCTTTTTTTTCGTTTTAAACTTATTATAATAAAAGCACTACACGCCGCTGCCAGTAAAACCTCGTCCATAGCCAGTGACAGTTCAATTGAATTGCTATAGTGTATGAATGATTGCCTTGTATTGCCTAGTTGCTCAAAGTTGCTCCATATTGCGTGATATGGTGTGGCGGTATCTTTGGCAATAATTGCTCCATGTTGCCATTGCCGTGAATTGCTGATGTATATAATTGATCAATATTGCCCGGAATTGAGCAATTTTAGTTGCCCGTGTAAGCGCACCATTAGAAACAAAACTTTAATATAAATTATATTATATAATTCTCAATATAATAGTCCAATT
This sequence comes from Venustoraphidia nigricollis, assembly GCA_034508555.1. Taxonomy (NCBI): domain Eukaryota; kingdom Metazoa; phylum Arthropoda; class Insecta; order Raphidioptera; family Raphidiidae; genus Venustoraphidia; species Venustoraphidia nigricollis. Next base: position 2,119,900 of record JAVRKA010000045.1, on the reverse strand, counting down.
TCCCGTTAAAAAAAAAAAAAAAAAATTATATAATTTCAAACTTGACTTGTCTTTTGAGGAATAAAGCCAATCAATTATGTAGGTAATAGTTTCTTTTTTACTTTTTTTAAAGTAAGATCTCAAAAAAGAAATGTTATTGATGGTGTTATCTCTTCTTAAAGAACTGCAAATATACCCGAATGCGGAAAGGGCTCCCTCTACCTTTATACCAGTTGGTTTGAGAGTCATCAAATAATCATAGATTAAAGTTAGATTTTCACCTCTTACTCCCTCACTTTCATAAAGTGCCATTTCTTTCTTCAATATCTTATCATAATCCTTCTCAGAACCAGTTAATTACTTGTTTTTAGCTGATTGCGGATCCGCACCGCTGGATTCAGCATCTGGCGATGGATCCAGCAAGGCTAAAAATGTGCTGGATCCAGCTGGTTTGCTGGATCCAGCATTGCAATCCCTATTCCGTACCCAAAGGCAATGCAATAACATCTGCGTTAGATCCTACTGGCTGGCGGCAGTCTCACGTATCAGTGTGCACGAGAACACTCTTTCGTCCCGCTGTTACTTTCTTTCGGACCGCTGTTATAGATAGCGTGCGAGTAATTCCAGTAGAGCATAAATATTAGGCTTTCTGCCTTAAAATCGAAGCCGAAAGTACGTACTTTCGACCGGATATTAAGAAAATGAATTTTGCGAAATTTTCCGAGAGCATATTTTACAATCTGAGGGATCAATCACCTTAAGTGTCGCTCAACCCTATAGCCCTGACCCTTGTATTTCCCCTAATTTTTCACGAGACACTACTAAGAAATTCACGTATATTGCTTTCTTATTTACAATTTGAACATTTGAAAAATTTCATAAACAAAAGAATCAATTAGAGAAACAAAACAGTTCTTTCAGGTATACGTAAAATAAAATTATAAAACGTAGATCCAGCTGTAAAAATACGCAAACAATTATTTTATGTTTGTAAGTTACGACACAATTAACAAAATAATAATTTACTTATGAAACTTAAAACAAATTCACGTGTTAAACAATTTTTGTTTTAAAATTATCTTGTCAACATTACACAGACTGTCCATAAAGTTTCGTTTCATTAGACTCAACAGGCCGACACTCAGGAATGTGAATTCTACAAATTCACCTGATTTGGGATTGTCATCGACTTCTAAATGACCTGGGTAAGAGAAATAAAGTTCACCTTGTGTGGGTACCAGGTCATGAAGGAATTCGTGGCAATGAAAAAGCAGATATATCCTTGCCAGACAAGGAGCTTCTGAAAAATTCATTGGACCTGAACCAGTCTGCGGAATTTCTTACATAAATGTCTAGCAAACTGCCAGGAGATGGACCTGCGACCAGCATCTCTCAGATTGGGACCTGGTTTCAGATAACAAACACGGGAAGAAAATGATTGTAGGTCCTTCCTCAAAGCGAACTGAGGATTTGATTAGATTCAATAGGTCGTCATTCCGAAAGGTAACTGGGCTTTTAACCGGTCATGCTTTCCTGAGAAAACACCTACATATGGTGGAAGTACAGCAGAAATCAACACTATATAGATTTTGCGAAATTGAGGATGAAACAGCTACACATATCGTGTTCGAATCTGAGGCTTTAAATTACAGGACAATCTAGTAGCCAACCTTCTGGAGCTCATAAGCAGATCCAGATTTTTTGCTCACTAGATTCAGTAAAAGGAGAAGCACAAAAATCCTTACAGGTTGTGGTGCATTTGGGTTAAGAGACCACTCTATTCTATTAACTTCGATGCCGTATAGTTTTACTTTATATCCATAGATGACAAGTTTCACGTCTCCGTTACAATGAAGTATAACTTCTTCCACGCGTGCATAAGTACACGCACCACTTTTTTTATCAAAATTCGTCAAATAGTTTTGAAGTTAAATCCGTAGCACATGCATACAAAGAATTTTATAGGATAGTAAATAGGGCTACTCAGTAGTTATCTGATATAAATTAATTTCAAAAAAACAAACAAAAGTAATTACAATGACTATTGACACTGAGTTCCAGTTTTGATAAAAAACGCTGATAAAATAATCTAAATTAGAAAAAACCGTGATAAAATATCAGTAGTTATAAATACAAAGAAATTAATACAACAAACGAAAAATGTTAGTTTAAAAATATTATGTATATTTATAAGATAATTTATTCTACTGATAAAATTTTCTTTGTTTTCGAACAAATTACTTAAAATTTGTCTCTTAATATGGTTTCGTTTCTCTACAACAACAAAAAAAAATACGATACAAATTCGCGACGACACGAAAAAAATCAAAACATCAACAAATTCGAAAAAAAATCTCAATTTTTTTTAAATGTCGCTTTTAGCTTAGGTGACAGGTATTTTGAGAAACTTTAGACGGCCGTAACTTCTAAGTTACGAATCAACAATGTGGATAGATATTATAGACGGTCAACAGTTAAGGTCAGGCGATCATTAATGTCGGTACGTTTGATGTTAACCTGAATCCAATTATACAAAATATAATTTGACAAAAAAAGGGTCATTTACTTTCCTAATACGTCGTTAAAAGTTGGCAAATTGCCTCTGAATCACCTGTGTTGTTTATTTCAAACGAATCTTTGTAGGTACTATTTGTTCATTAGATCGCATATTCGAAGGTCGACGTTTTCCTTTTCTTTTTTTTTTTTGAAGGTCAATATAACGTTAAGAATAGAACCAAACAAAGTTTTTGAAATAGATCAGTGATCTCTCAATTTTAATAAATTCGTCTGTTGTCTTTCATGGCGAAGTTCATTTTTTAAATTAATATAGATTCTGTCGATAAAGTTTGGAATAATATCTCTTTGTAAATAACTTCTTATGACACTGATGCTGAAATAACTATTTTATCGTCATCAGAAACAACTTCCACAACATATCCGTTGCATACTGCGTACCTACGGAACTTCCGTAACAGAAAATTATACTCTCATTGCGCCAAAAGAAGTATAACTTCAAAAATCACGCTTAATTGATTCCGGTCGTCCGCAACCCGGTACCTCTTTTAATTTCAGAAACATAACCGCTTTAAACTAGTGCTGGGTCTTTTTTGGTCGGTTACCACCAATGAAAAATAAAAAAAAAACGGTTTTTTACGTATTCATACACGCAGTTTTCATATTAAATTTTAATCGATCGATCGGTTAACCGGTTTTCTTACAAAATATATTAAATATATTTAATTTATGTTTTTCTAAAAGAAGTTTAAAATACAAGGCAGTGAGAACCTTATTAAATTTTTAATTGCGAATACACTAATTAATTTTATTATTAAAATGAATATGTAAATATTAAATGTTATTTTCGGATTGCAATTTCAAACGAATTATAACACGGAAGTTTACCAGGATATTTGTTTATGCTTAAATTGCTGCAAAAATAAAATGCTACGTACCTATGTTAAAGTTAACAGCGCTGTTAAATTTTCGTCTCACTTTTATACGGTAAGATATGACAAAAATTGTCTTTTAAAAATGATTAGTGGACCCACGCGAATATTTTGCACCGTTAGTGGTCAGTTACGTAATATAATAGGGTTGAAATTCTATTCAGAGACTTCAGCACCATTATAGGTAACTTAATATTACCGATAACTGTTAAAATAAACACGCTGGAATCCATCACCGCACGAAGTCTATTTAAAATGGACCTAATAAGATCATTTTAAGGGGTGTATTTAGGGGTTGAAAATTGTTTTGGGACCCAAAAACATCGAGAATATTCTCGGAATTGATTCAAAATTGAAATTTAAACTTTTAGTAGGTATCAAATAAAAGGTGTTTCTAAAATTTTAATAAAATCGTCTCGACAGGACCGGACTTATACATTTTATGGAAACGTTTATGGATAGAGAATTATACGTACTGAAGACTGATTTTGTGCAGATGATGAATAGATAAAACAGAGACGAAATATTGAAATTAAGAAAAAATATTATTTTAAGGGGAGTACTAAGTTGTTAATTTTTTTATTTTCTCCAAAAACAAATTCGCATAATAAAGTCACACTGCCAGTATTAACAATTACATTATATTGTCGGCAGGGTTTTGGCACTGCGACCCGGCTTTTTTTAAGTTATAATCAATCACATCATTGTCAATAATGTTTTCTGATTACAGTTGAAATAAATTAAAGTGCTCGCCGTGGTAAAGACAGCTAAATTGTTCTAAGAATACGTTCAGTGCTGACTGGTAATAAGCTGCAAGGTCAAATAAATAAATATGCTATTTTCGAACTATTAAATCTGCTTATTTCACGAACACTTCGAATACAAAAACTAACAATATTTTTTGTACCTTTGACCAATGATAATTATTACCGTAGTAACACAATTGGTTACTAAATGGTATTACCTAAACTCGACGCAACAGGTTTAGAAAATTTATTTTTTTAGATAATTGTTTACAAGGTAAAAGATTACTGGATAATATCTCAAGGTGTATGCAACTTGAGTTGCGTAGGTTGACGACAAAAATATGGCTAAATCACAATTAATTTGCTTGTTTTTTACGCTTTACAATAAAATAAATTAACAAATCACTTACCAAATTGAATATCTTGTCTGATGGTCTCGTCATTTGTAACAATTACCGTCGTTTCAATCTGTCTGGACGTGGTCGGAGGTGATTTTGAAAGTGGCACGGGTGTTTTATCGAAATTTTCACTTTGTTCATTTGACATTTTAACACTTTATTAATCACAAAAATAATTAATATACTTTAAAGATTACAAAAAGAACACTTGGATGTTTACTGCGATGTCAAAGTCAAATCTGTCAAAACCGCAACACGACCGCAAAAAACATGGTGTGCATTCGATTTAAAAAAAATGTTGAACAATTAAACCGGGTTATTGAATATTTTAAAAATTATATAATTACCTACTTCTATTTAATTGTCATTCAAAACCAATCACATATTTTAATGTTGTCATATCAGTTGGTTATCATTTCTCAGAAACGTCACATTTTATTTTAATTTGCAAAATTCTATTTTTCAATAAACAATTTCCATCTTACTTGTTACATGTAGAATTAATTCTTTTTGCGTTAAACAAAAATAAGTGAAAACATGATGTAACTTTAGGTTACTTTCATAAATATGTAATCAATACTCACATTTTACGATTGGATGACCTTCGCAGGGCTTTCAATTGTTGTGCAATCAGACAAAATCACATAAATCCGTTTTTTATGAAAAATGAGTTACGATTGGTTTCTTGGTATTTGAGGTAACAGCGCCGGCCCTGGGGCCGCTCTAGGCGCCAGGTGGCAAGGGGCGCCAAAAAGCCAAATACGAAAACTTTCTTTACGTTAAAGAAGCAGAAGTATAATAATTAAAGCTACTTAATATAATTTAAATTCAACAAGTGTTGTGTTTGCAATAAAAGGCGATTTTTGAAAATTTGGGACTTATTATTTATTTATTTAACAATTTACGTGAAGTGAAAGAGTCGACCTAAGGGCGCTGAAAGACAATCTCGCTATACCCTGATCAAGGGCTAGGGCCGGCGCTATCCACAATTATAAATAAATCAATCAGATTTTTTACCACACAAGTATATTTTTAACTACAATGTACACAAAACTACTAAATTAAGAATATAACAACACATATGTCTAGTCTATTTTATTTAAACGTGGAAATGGACAATAATTTGTAATAAAGCGACTCAAAATAACAACGTTCGCACTGAAAAATGCAATACTTTGTAACCAAATAAACAAAAACGTATTTTGTCCTTTGAACTCAAGCATATAAGCTGGCAATAACCAAGACGCTTGGGCCAAACCCCAAACAGCCCCTAATTTTAGCCAACAGACAAATGAAATATTCAATTGCCACAGCAAAACCGGAAGTATTGACAAGAACCAAATAAAATATTGTGATGTCATGACGGTGTTGTAAGTTACCATTACGATGGCTTGAGCAAAAATACCGAAACACAGCGACTGCTTCTGTAACCCGTATCGGACAGATATAACGAGAATCAGGACTAGCTGGGGGACGACTGTTAAAACTTTCTGCCACATCCCAATATTTTTTATATCGGCAGTTAAATACAGTAAATAGAAAAACACCGAAAAATTGTGTCTGGTATCTTTTCTTATAAAATGATAAATGTAAGTTTCGAAAAGAAATTCGTAACCGTATAACCGATAAAACAGAATCAATAACCCTGATAAAGTTAATACGGTGCTGAGAATCAACTGCATTTGATTGTAATTCGGTAATAAATAATATAAATATTTCTTTTTGAAAATCGTTTTCTTGCCGATATGTTTTTTGTTAAATATTTTCACTTCATTTTCGGTGGCTTTCGTAACAATTTGAAGATCGTCTTCATCAGTCTTGATTTTATTTAAAGCACAAATCGGAGGTTCTATTCTTTCGTTCGAACAAAAGTCGTTACAAAAATCGCTTAAGTGCATAAACATTGTTAGGCTGAACAACAATGGATAAAGTCTAAAATGAATAGCCAGTCCGTGAAGAATCCCCGCGAAAATGTATTTTTCATTGAGTAAAAAATACACTGTACCCAGTACCAACACGGCGGCTATAGAATCTCCATTCCCTCTCGTCGCTATTACGATTGCCATCGGATTGTACAACCAAAAGCACATCGCTGCATTACTCAATTCTTCAAAATTTAAAAATTTACTCTCACTCCTCCCGAAAATGTGTTTGTAATAATCGGTGGCATTTTTCAGTACGATTTTTTTAATAATAATCGCTACGAATAAGTCGACAACAGAGAAAACGATTTTTCCAAAACAGAAATGTAAAATTACATTCGGTACTAATATTACAGCGATAAGGGGACTGTATCTGTATGTCTGTCTGGTGTATGGGGAATTCCCTTCGACAATATGTCTCGCCGCATCGGTAAAAACCTTGTAATCGATATCGGTGTACGGAACTTCCGATATTCGATCGTGATATTCTCCATATAGGATTAATAATAGTCTAATAACGAAAGCTACCGCTAAGTGCTTCTTATATGAGATTTTCAAAAAGCTTTTCACTATGCCGACAGACATAATAGTATATTTTTTACACTACAAGTTTATAGTCTAGTTTTGTGCTTTAGTGCTGTTTTCTTTAAACAATTTTTGAAAGCTTCAAATTCTTTGGCACAATCATTTTGTTGAATGTTTTCTTTTCTCAAGACACAACTGGCGTACGCTGCTCCGAAATTGTGGCATTCCGTTAATAGCAATGGGTATTTCCGAAATCGTGTCCTGGCTAATTTGACTGATTCCATTTTCTGAAAGAAAGAAATCCAAAATAGTTCTTTGGGGCTCTCTCTCAACCAACTTGATATTTTTTTCTTACAAATGCGTTCAAATCTTGATACATTTTTTTGTTTAATTTGTGAATGTACTTTAGTAGGTAACTAATTAATTGAATACAAAACTAATAAATTTTACTAAACATCCTGTTAGGCCACTGAGTTGAGGTTAGGTAGATTATAGATAACAAATACTTACTAATTTCTAGGTTTCGGTGGTTTTTTATAATCAGGGGCAAAAAACGAGTCATAGATCGGTCGTGAGAACAACATTAACAGCGATAGTGTTATCAACGAGAATCCAATTATTCGAGGGTTTCGCTGAAGAAATGTTGGTCTGTATAAAATCGTATTTCTCTTTTGCATCTTAATTCTGTTTTTACTCAGAATTAGTTCAATTTATTCTGATTTACTGGTTTCTTTTCTTTTATTTTTGGTTCGTCTAATCTGATTCCCGAACAGCATAAAGATTCTTTATACCATTTAAGACAACACTGACGCATTTCTTCTAGAACATCAGCACATGCAGCTTCTTGGTATTTATTTTCTGTGTACGTAAATAAGCATCAGTTGTTTATTTTAAATAAAATATACCTTAAAAGATAACGCCTATTTTGCATAAATCACCTTGTAAACACTTTTGAATTTTGCATGCAGTTAACTTACAAGGATCCTTCATGAGATCATTAAAATAACTTCTTTTGCAAATATCTTACGTAATTTCAGTATGAAATTATTATAACCTGTAATATTTCCGTTCTATTATGTCTGCAATGTCAATTTTCTGATCAGAATGAAGTTGTGACAGTGCGCTGGTAGTTTCTATAAACTCAACTCTGTCGAGCGAATTTACTCTTTCCTTGAACTAGCGACTAAATATACAAGGATTGCACAGAAAATAATTTTTCAAAGTATTTTGTGATTTGATAAAACAAATACAAAAGAAAAGAAATAAATATCTGTTGTTTGTATTGTACGGTTACAATTTTACAGCCTCCCTACAGATATTTTTAAAATACATATTTACTTGTACAATTTACCTAAAATTAAATCACAATTTACTTATGTTCACTGCACATGTTTTATTTTATTAAAAAATGACAAAAATAGTTTTAACACTTAGTTTCACGCTTCGTTTTTGTATTGAAAATATATTTTATTTCCTCAAATCACCCATTTTCAAAATGCAAGAAACAAATGTAGAAAACTAGCAACAGATCTATTATATACCACACATTTTAAAACAACAATGTTCTTGAATACCACAAAGTAAATTTTTAATTAACGCGACATTTTAAATTATAATTTTAAAGAATATTAAAATTAATCTGACACTTCATAAAAATCACGACTGTTTTTCGTTAGAATTTGAGCGGGACTGCAAAACTTCTTTGTAGTCAGTACTACAATCTGACGGAATATCTGTGAACTACGACTTGCGAACCATTGATCTCAATAAGTGATCGTGAAAACCATGTATCTGACATTTTGCCGACTCAGAGAGGATGTTTTGGCGGTAGATTTCAAAAAGTGACTGATATTTACAGGACATGGTAAGATTGACATGATATGGAAAAATTGTGATAAATCGAACTTTTTTTAAAGATCAAACCACTAATGTCACGGAATTTCTAGCTCGCGGATATTTAACCTCAATGAAAATCAGTTTTCCACATTTTTCAGTATGCAACAAGAAACAAAAAATTGCGTAGTGAAAATTGTTACAAAAATAAATTCGTCTTTGATACAACCTGATAAAATAATATAAAATTGAACACGTCACAGTATAGATACCGGGCGATAAACACAGCTATGAGAGAAGTTTTCAGCAAACAATTATTATTATGCGTTACGTCAGAATCCAAAAGTTTGACATAAATCATTTGAAACAAATTTTATCCCCACATGAAATTGTGAGAAAGTGTAGTTTTAAATAACATTTTCTGATTTCTTTTAAAACTAATTTTTTGTTAAGTCTGTACGAGAATTTGATTGAATAAAGCAGGCTTTTTCAAACTTATAGCTCCCGTACCCATTTTAGATTTCCAAGAATACGAACTCTTCAAAAAATTGGCTTTAGATAGAACAAAATAACGTATTTTATTAAAAAAGGAGCAATAGATGTGTGTTATTAATTAACGTGATGGGTGGCAGTGATGGATTTAGGTTCGATACCGTCTTAGGCCCCGTCCGATATGGCGCCCTTTTTGCTCTATGGGAAAGTGATTATTAAAATTGAACATTTTATGTACATATTACTCCCACTCGCACATATAGCCTTAGCCGCTGAGCGCGTATATAATATATAAAAAAAAAAAAAAAATTGAACATCTAATGAAGGCCAGAGAACCGTAAATTTGGACAACGTATGATAAATTAATTAAATTAATTTTTAAATTTAAACTGTCCTAACATTGTTTACTTTTGAAATTTGCTCTGTGGGAAAGCGATTATTGAAATTAAACATCTAATGAAGCCAGAGAACCGTAAATTTGGACAACGAATGATATATAAATTAAATTAATTTTTAAATTTCAACTATCCTAACATTGTTTACTTTTGAAATTTTGTCGTCTCTAAAATTTTGCCGCCCCTAAAGTCATGCCGCCCTAGGCCTGGGCCTCACGGGCCTAATGGTAAATCCGCCACTGATGGGTGGATTTGTTTCTTGTCGCAAAATTGAGTCGATTCTAAGAACAAATTTGCTCAATTTCAATCTTAATTCAGATTTAGCGTTCAGTCGATTCCTATATTTCGTTTTTATCATGACCAGGTGTGAAAACCCGCTCTCATATAAGTAAGTTTTCACGAAGGGCAACAGGAATTTCATCGCTTTGCGTCGAAGCTCCGGATATTCTTCCTTTCTTCCTAGGCAACAGCCATTACGTATATTTTGTCCTACGATTAACTGGCGTACCCCACTTTGAGAAACCCTGGGATGAAAAGTTAAAACGGTGAAGTACATAATGAATAAATTTTTTCCACTAATTTTTGTATATTTTCAACATAATTATTAACATTCACACAATTTTTTATACATATTAAAACTAAATTACCTTTAATATTTATTTCATATAATTATCGTATTTATGTACAAAATAATTAGTTTCATATATTAATATTAAAATATATATTATATAATATTAGACCTAATATAAGTAGGTACACTGAAGATTTAAAAAAATGTTTGCAGCCTGAACTTTTCAATTTGAAAGGAGAATTTGTAAAAAGAAGAGCTAAAGTAAAAAAATATAATTAGTATATTTTGTAGAATAAAAATAGACTGGAAGCCAATTTACAAATTCTTCTCAAGGGCTCATTCAAAGTTTTTTTCGAAATGAAAAGAATGCAAACAGACTTTTTTATCTATGATGGTAAATTTTCAAGGAAACATATTATTTCACATCAAGTTTATTTTTTATAAATTTTCGTGCGTAAATTTTGAATACAGATTTTTAAATTTCACATTTACAAGCAACCGAATTTTGTAAAATTCTTATTTTTGTAATTTCCTGTAAAGAAATTTATCTTAAATACAATATTCAATAAAAAAAGTACAAAAAAGAATTCAATATTGTGATAAAAATAGGTTTGACGTTTTTTTAGTCGTATCGCTAACTCTCCACTAGAAGCTTGGAAATTTACAAACGAAAGAGACAGCTTTGCTGGACACACATATTAGGTAATTTTTATCAGCGAACACCAAGAGAAAGACTCACAAACAAAGTTAATTCACCACCGTATTTTTTACACATAACCCACAAAATGGCAAAACGATCTCTTCAAAGACGAAGTTCAACACATATTATAGCAAGTGCTGTCTCTTTTCATTGTAATAAAAAATTAGATAACCCACACGTCCACTAAAGGATTAAGGGGACTGCTCCCTCAAATTGTAAAATATGCTCTCAGAAAATTTCGAATTGTGGTCGTAAAATTCATTTTATTGCTGTTTTTTAGCTGTGATTAAGCAGTAAACTTCACAAAATTTGGCTTGCAGTTTAAAAAATTTCGAATTACGGCAAGGCGAATTAATATTTTGAAGTTGTTTTCTTTACAGATTTATGTTAAAAATATTTTTTCAAATAAAATATTTTTCTGAACAAAAATTCGTTTTTATCTGATGCGGGTGAAAAAGGAAACATATTGAATAGCTGCTACTCAGGAACCTTAATAAACCATTTTGAAATACATTTAAAATTTTTGACTAGACTTTATTTAGAATTCAGGTTTTCAGCAAAATGGTCACATAAAATACAAGAGCAAGATTATTTTCTTAATTCATTAAAGAGATTGTTATGAATGGTAAAAAAAAGTTGTAAGAGTAAGACGTAGTGGAGGTCAATGTTATTGATGGCGGTTTAAAAGAAATTTTGTACATTGTTTATTATGTTTACGTATATCTATTTATAGTTGATAGTTGTTTACTTTATCGATTGTGTTTTGTCTAAGAAAACAAATAAGCATCGGAAGAAACAACTGAAGATGCTTGTAAATAAGCGATGCCAATAATTTAATTGTAAATAAAAGTTGCCCCAATCAAAACAAACAATTCTTTTCTTTTAAGTGCCAATAGTAAACACAATATAGTCAATCATAATCGACTAAAAGTTTTTATCTAGTTTTTTTGTAACTTAGAGAAACATTTCTTAGCTCATTTTTGTAGTAGTAAATAGGTCATTGATGTGTGATTAAAAAGCAGCCTTCCACGGGTTTTGTCTGTAATTTTGTTAGTTTGACAATGTTTTTAACGTATTTAAAGATTTCAAAATACGTTATTAGGTGATTTTTTCTTTAAGTTTTGTACTTAGCGTAATAAAAAATGAATTTTCTGGTAATTTGATAAACTTAACCTTGTACTGTTTATGGAAAAACATATTTGAAAATTATTTCAGTTTCTTGGTCGTAAAACCCTGTAATGTTCCATACTGAAAACTGACATTAGGATTTAAAAATGATTACGTGGAGCCCTTACCTTATGATAGTCACGAATTTGTTAAAAAATAGTCGGTTGATATTGGTTTAGTAGTTAATAAATGTAAATTTTGTTTAAAAATTAATATAATATAGCGCAATGTAATTTTTTTACGCCCTTTAAAAACTTTTGTATAAAGATCCACACTTACTGAATCGAATGCTTAGAGCACTTGTATAAAGTATGCATGTAAGCATTATAAATGGCTTAATAAGCATTCAACGAGCTTATTAAACATTAGGGAATGCTTAATAAACATTTTTAATACTTAATAAGCACTTTCAATGTTTAATAAGTACTTTCAAAGTTTAATAAAACATATTTCGTCTATCTTTTATAATCCTTATTTCGCTTGACGCTATTAAGTTCAAACTTACCCTTCAATTAGAAGTATTGTTCGTGTCCAAAATTTAATTTGTTGGAGAATAAGATTTAAGAAGTTACTTTAAAATGCTTGATGCTTTAAAGCACTTTAGTAAATTTAAGCATTTTTCAAAATGAAAGTGCTTGTCGCTTGATGCTTTAAGCACGTCAGTAAGTGCTCGGTGCTTCAAGCTCTTAGGTTCGGTGCTTTGCCCAGCTCTGCTCACGAACATTCCGGATAACCTACGAACTTTGTTTCATCAGAAAACAAAACATGCTTCGAGCTCGTTGTTTTGTTCTGGAAAGTATGTTAAAAAGTCATTAGAAGACTTTTATAGCGAATTTAGAACGATTCAATGCTTGGAGACACATAGATTGTAAAATTTTTATTACTAATACCACAGTAATATCCATAAAACTGATTGGCTAAATAATAAGTCAGTTCTGGTCGATACAATAATTTGAATAATCCGATAATTATTCACCGGAATTAATTTATAAGACAGTTAAATCCTTTGAAAACAAAGTTAGTTGTGCAAAGTTGGTACAATTACATAGTCGATAGTACAAATTGAAAGCTTTTGAGTCGAGTCGATGAGACGATGGCATACATTTTATTTAATAAGAGTGAATGAATTAATGACAAAAGACGAACTCATTCGCTTTTGACATAACGTTTCAGTATCAGTTACGAGTTAACGGATGGCTAGTTCTTAGTCTTGCTTTGTTACTTGAGGTGACGAGGGAAACACAGAGATTCTTTTGACCAATCATAAAGAAACATTCAAGTTCGAATGGGATTGTCTCGCATTTGTTTTATACAGGGTTTGTTTGTAAAGTAATCAGACTAGCCGCCGCCCGGTGCTATAGCCGCCAACATGCGCCTTCCCTGGCGACGGATTTTGCGGTGGGGGGTATAAGCTAAACAACGCACCAGGCGGCATTCGCGTCCGAGCTCTGACACAGTGAGGACCACGCGTGACGCAACGTCTCAACAACCCGCACTCCCGCTTCAATATGGCAGAGCATAGATTAAAAGTGAGCCAATCAAAGTCATCCAATAATATGAGGATGCAGAAGTTGATTTTAAAAGTTTCTTTAAATTAGAGATTGGTGACGCATAGTTAATTCAAGATAATTGTGGAGTTGTTAACTGCTACCAGGAGAACAGCTTATAGAAATAATATTCGAAACAATTAAAGTACAGTTTCGTTTGTGCATGTTCGTGGTCCATTCACCAATGAATATCTAGAAGAACCGCCATTTTTGGTTGTAACAATAACTCCCCTAATAAATAATTCTTTAAATGTTTCGCGGAATTGTCGAGACATGCCACAATAAATTGCAAAGTTGATTGGATAACTGACAATAATAAAAAAATTAGTAAAGAGTATTAGCTTATTTGCAATTCCGTAATCTAGAAATTCAGTCAGGGCACTCGAAATTATATGTAAAATAGTGACAACGGCTAAAGGAATTTCAACAATTAAAAATACGGTTACTACAACAATTAACATAAGCGTGGTGCAGTTTGATTCTCTTAGTTTTTTGCATTCGCTTTTACGATTTTCCTTGAATAAAATTTCGCGTCTGCGCTGAGCTTCACGCATGGCGCGAAACAGAAGGCCGTTCAAAACAACCAATGAAACACAAGGAATCAAATGTACGAATAATACACGAAAACAAAAGTATGTTGAAAAGTAGAGGTTTTCGCCGAAATATTCGTGGACCCATTGAGCCGTCTTCACCCGGCAAACCGTCTCACGTCGACCGTTCCATTTTACTGGTATCTGAAGAAGAAGAAAAAACATTTATCAGTAAAGAAGTTGATCAAAAAATAAAACTATATCTATAAGATCACGTGACTATGGACATTAACGAGGTCAATTGTGCAGATTATTTGCGACACGTGATATAATTATTTTAACGACTTAACCTGAAAGAACCCTAAAAATGTTTTCTTTATGCAGTCAGCGTTACCAGATTTTTTCTGGGCAAAGCGGGATTTTGAAACATCGGGTTGTCTGGCAACTTTGATAGCAGTAGACAGAGTACCAAGTTTTATCAAAATTGGTTCAGTTGTTTTGGAATGTTGCTAGTCCCGACAGACATAAGACGAAGAAAATTCCGGGAACATGTTTTCTCGTAAAGATATCATTCAAAATATCAAAAAAAGCATGAAAACAAAAGGTATTTTATAAGTTAGTTTTAGATGTTACAAAAAATCTTTTTTACAATTTTATCAAACTGTTAAAAAAATGGAAAATCTATTGAAGCCGCAGGTATAGATGAATGATGTTGGCTGAAACTTATTGATTTTGTGTAAGTAGAAAACATAATTTCTAAGCATATAAAGTTTAGAAGTTTACGATGAACAACATTCTAGAAGTTCTTTAATTCAATTATTCTAACAAGATTATATACACTCTTTGTTTATTGTACATCCCTGTTTTAGCTATTTTAGAATATTAAATGTAAATGTAAGACCCGAAGACGATTTTTGTTGTTCTCCTATGCAAATTTGTTGAGACTTGGTTTAATAATCTAATACGCTAACTTAGAAATTCTGTATTTAGTTTAGAGGAATGTGTGCCACAATTCAAAATGCTTTATGTCAGATTTTAGTAAGATTAATTTTTATTTCCTGTGATCTGTAACTTCCATATTCTATAAAAAAATGTAAGTATGGTGCTGGGCTTGACAAATCGTATCAGATATAAAGTTAGATACTCAAAACATATAAAGAACATCAATTTTTCCGCATAACGTCTTAACAACATGTCGCTATAGTGTATTTTACGTGACGTCATACACCCAGAGTCTTACATGAGACTATTAATAATGCGTTTTAAGGTCATTAGATACAGAGGTGACCTTGTTCCGTTGGATAGTAGTGGGGGAACGACGTCATCCAGAGAGTTGTCAACTGATATTACGTAATTCATAAAAAATATTGACTGGTCTTCCAGCTGACACCATTCATTAACGAGGTGGCCTGTGTATTTAATGAATGCGTTTAAGGGGGTATTCTTATGTGAACGCATAAATTTTACCTCTTTTTAGGGAATTTTTTTTTAGACGACAATAACATTGAATCATTTTAATTTTTTTATGTTTTTGTTTGTATCTTAAACTGTATAAACAAATTTTTTTTCTCTTATTTTACATTTTTTTTATATATATATTTTTTTAAATTAAATTATACACTAAAAAAAAGCAGGTCACTGGTCATGGTAATAGCGGCTGTTCATGTTGTCTGAAATAAAAAAATCGAATGGATCATTGTTCAGTAGGGATGTCGCTATCGTCCCTACTAAAATTAATCAATTTCATTAAAAAAAAAAAATGGCGGACTGTAGAAAAAAAGTTTGTGTTTTTTGTTAATTTTTTTGTTAAAAATCGTTTAAAAAAATAAGAAAATATTTTCGAAAATAAGCAATTTTAGTACGGACGATAGCCATTAATGAGTAGAAGAACATATATAAATTTCAAAGCAATCGGTTGAATACTTTTTTTTTTAGGACCATGACAGTTTTAGAAAATAATGTTTCCAGAAAAATGCGTTTAAAGTTTCAAGAGCCAACAAGTCGCTTACGGCGCGTCGGCCACTATATGAGTTGTAATTTATTTAAAACTAGAAATTTCGGTCTCTATTTTTCACAGCATATTTTCGATACGTTTTACTATTGAAATATGAAAAAAAAAATCGATTTTTCGAAGTGGTCACATAAGAATATCCCCTTAACGTCCATTTCTCAACAGATTCCAGTCGCACCATTACTATTTCCCCCGTTATTTTCCAGATTATGCGCGAGTGGAAGAATTTAGCATATTAGGACAAGGTAGGCAACTTTATGAGTATAGAAATTTAGCAGGTCGATCATGGTCTTGAATAAGGAACTATTTCGAAATTTATCTGGAATTATTCATGAAAAATCGCAACAAAATGGCCGATACAGAAATTAGAGTTTATTGACATGATGCACTTAAAGCTATTGACACATCATTTGTGAAAATCCGTTCGGTCGTACCGATAAATTATCCTCTGTAGGCGGGTAAAAAGATAAAATATACGTACTTCGACGTAGTCCCTGTCGAAGAAGCGTGGACTCTGATGCAGGAGAGCGGCGAACCCGATGAGGAAGAGCGCCTTGTTGACCCGACTCATCGTGCAGCAGACCCTTGCGACGGCTGCATGGCACACGTAGATGTACCTCTGGAGCGCCAGCGCAAGAGTCAACCATATACTCGCCGTATGAAACATGGCCGGCAACACCTGAAAACAAAAAAAAAATTATCAATAATGGAAGTTGCTCGATTATAGAGTGCTGTGATGAAGTTGGGCTATATGTATAGTAGAGTTATAGGTAAAAAACTGAACAAAAATAAAATTTAGGAGTTTAAATTTTTGATGTGAAACATTTAACGACGCGCCTGAATGGGAGGGAAAACGTTGTCTTACCCAAGGTCATTTAGAAGTTGATAACAATCCTAAACCAGCTTAGAGCTGAATTTGTAGGATTGTAGAGATTTGATTGTTGCCTGGCTGTCAGAGAGAATATGGATGAACTAGTTTCGGTAGCCCCACGTGTGAGATTTGCACGCATCTGTATTTTTTTAAATCGATTTTATTACTTCCACTCAACTAAACTTGTTGGACTTAAAGTAAAATAGACAAATTGTTGAAGAATGCAAGTTAAATTTCAGGCAGTTTTCATTAAAGTCGACATGAGTAATTTTCTCAAATGCAAAACGGATGTGAGCATGCTGAGCTTGTCACTCACACAGAAAACAACAATTAAAGTTTGTTTTAACAACTCACTCATTGTTGTCCATTTTACTGCCCGTTCGTATTGTTATAAATTGCGTTTTATTATTTGAAAACGAAACATTACTGGTCTTAGAGATAGCCGAGAGCTGGAGAGCTGTTAGACAGTTTTGGGTAGGTATTTGAGGCACTGTGAAAATTTGTACAAAACAGTCAAAATCGTTTACGACACCGTTTAGAACAACATACCAATTATATTGACCAAAATCAAAGGTCCCGGCTGAATGCGATTACATTTAATGTAATATCTTCATATCTTCGAAGAATTATATCTGTTAGAACGACCAGCTATATTGTAAACAAAATTCGTACGCACAGAAGTGTTCCAAACAGACTAAAATTACAGATTTATATGTACCTACACATTCAATTATACTATATACTTAATAAAAAAATACTTTGGACCTCGAAAACATCACCGGTTATTACTACTGTCGGTTTTTACGACCAAATATGAGTAGACCCTTCGATGTCGTTATAACAGATTTTGACTGTATTTCTTTAGTTATGTTATATCAGAATACAAAAACACACACCTGGCTGAACCATAGTTTATCCACTTATTCAAAGCCATTTTTGAAACATTGCGCTTAAACTCCTCATGAACCAGACATTCAAATCATATTAAAATAATTTCGAATTATGCAAGTAATTTGAGAAATTCCAAAGAGCGCGGTGATCAAGACAGCTTTGACAAAGCTACAAAGCGTTGTCATGAACCTAAGCTTGCATTAAATGATAATATTGCAATCAAGTATCCAGGTTGCAGGAACTGCAGGAAGTAATAAATGCTTGTGGTAAACGAAGCATGCGCCAAATGCGTCATTACAGTTGCACTCGATGATTTGTCTCTATTGACGTGCATTAAAGTGATATTACATTACTATTATCTGCGATCACAAGACAAGACGTCGTATTTTGTAGTACAGCGCCGAAAATCGGTATTTGACACTAAAATAAATGGTTAAGTATTGACTTCAGAACCACGGGCGTGTGCAAAATTTCAGCATGATCGGATATCGGAAAATGGTCGAAAAATCGATCGCAAGATTTGTCCCTGACAAACAGACAGACAGATAAAAGTTTGTAATTATGTGAATACGATAACTAATCGAATAAGAAATTTGAAATTTATGGTTTGTATTCACAAAAACACGACGTTGATTCATTATCTCAATTTTAAAATTGCAATTTTTTGACATGTCAAAAAAACGCTGCCCGACATGATAGTTTGAAGTATGACGTCAGACTTGTAGTAAACACACATATATACCTATATTTAAACACACGCCACACACACGCGAGTAAACACTAAACGAGTCTCGCGTACCGAGACTTGCACTTGTTTGTATACTACAAGAGTGACGTCACAGTAGGTAAAGATGACAGCTAGTGTTTTCACAGCAGTTTTTAAGTATTTTGATTGAACATTCAGATGTTTCGATAATTTTTGCAGCAAAAAAAATTACTACAGACTAGAGAGTTATATGAGTTTATCAAATATAAGCCATAGGCGATTGTGTTTTGTGACCGCAGATATAATATTACACTTAACGTGCATGTAACGCAATATGATTTATGGCTTTGTCCCGTCAGTAGCTGTAACATTAATGTATTTGAACGGAAAAGTAATGATGCTACTCAACTTTTGTTTTTTACATATTTTTTAAGTCGACAGGATTGTGTACATATTGTCGATGTGACTTTAAACGTAACGAAGTTTGTGACGAGTGACAAAGACAAAGTGCATTAAATGTCAAAAAACTTAAGTTGACCACGTGACCCTATTTCAGCCTCTCTGGAACCCCTCCCTCCCTTCATGTAGCCTAACGTAGCCTTTCCTATGACCCCCCACCCCCGGATGGAACATAGTTTTTTATTATTTTGTGTTTTCTGTTAACAAACTGTTAAAAAAATTTGGTTTCAAGTCGCACATGCATACTACATTGAAAGAATATAGCGTTTTTAATGTTTGAAAATAAATATCCAACTTATTTTTCATTGTGCCAAATAAAAAACATGAAAAAAATTACGTAGCTTGTAAATAAAAAAATTACAACTCTTTGTCCTATAAAAATCTTTAAATTTGCAATAAAAAATATTGAGGGTCACTTATCGAAATAAAAACTATCCCATCTTATGATCTTTCAAGTTGGACTAAACAATACACATTTACAAAATTTAATTGAAATCGGTTGAGCGGTTTCGGAGATTAGCGTGGACGAACATCGTGACACGGGAGTTTTATATATAAAGATATAGATTAAATTCGGTGAAAACGAGGCTTAAAAATGGTTACCATATCAATAATATTTAACATGATAAAATGATAAGACGAAACTCGATTACAAACTCATAAGCTAGTGCATTATACTTCGATAATAATACTTTGTAAAGAAAACACGTTGCAAACATCTTAAGAAGTTTATAGGTGAAAGTCGCAATATATCGTGTTAAATCTACATCCTTCCAACTTCGGATAATGACTTCAAGTTAAAAAGTTTTAAATGTTACGACATCATGAATCACTCGAACATTTTAAAAGTTTCATTTGTCTGTGAAAACCGTTTTTTTATAATAATCCTGAACTCCGTGCTGTTTAATGTAGTTGTCAAAAAAAAAAAAAAAAGAATGGTGCGTATACCTTTTTACATACGCGCTGTAGTAGTTATACTTCTTTGGCGTGATCGCGATAATGGATATTCACAATTTCGTTAAAGATGTACATTGATAAAATAAAATAGGATGTCTAGGGAAATGATAAATATAGTTAAAAGTTAGCCTGTTCACTTCGAGTAGTACTTATTTACTTTGGATAATAGGTGGATATTGTAACAGAGAAATGAGACGTGTTATCTATGAGTACGAAGTAAAACTATCCTGCATCGAAGAGTCGTCTTTATCAACGATTGCAACATTGCCGAAACACGTAATACATTCATATTAAATCAACAACTAACTTCACGGTGTCTCATTTTCGTTGCATGCTACGTGCGCAACAGAGAAAATTTTACTCTCAATGCGCCAAAAGAAGTATAACTTCAAAAAAAGGAAATGTTATTCTTTGCACAAAAAACGATCTGCTATACGAATGATTGGAACAGGAAAAGAGAAATACGCGAAACGCCCCTACCCAGTCCAGTAAAGGCTAATATTTGTGTATTGATTTTTTACAGACACTGTGGCGAACAATATATCTGAAATTTATATTCTGAATCATGAATGGATAGAATAGAATTTGAGATTAGTCTTTGAAAGACTTCGTGTATACGTTTACCTATCCTGTTTATCTATGCGACCACAAGGCATAATCGTCTAAGTTGATTTTTTACTAACGGATACAAGAAAACTCAAAAGCAGCTTTTTCAAAAGATCTCATTTCATCTCATTTTGCATGATTCTAAGCATAATAATTTTCAGATTTTTTTCTGTTTAAAGTTTCACTTCAAAAACGGTCGAATTTCACCCTGCACATAAACTTACGGGGGAAGTTGAACTTCTTTGGAATTATGAACTCGTTTTATTGATCCACTTATCTATTTTACGTTACTAACGCTTTCCTTATATTTCCCCGTCGTAGAATGATTTCTCCCTTTGAGTTTGCGTTACCAAGGTTTCTCTTATATTTCCCCTTCAACGTTACAGAAAATTTCAAACAGACGCGTCGCTAAAGAAGTTTCACTTCAAAAACGTGAACCCAACTCACATAAGCGAAACTTCCTTAGAGTTATGAACTCGTTTCAGTGATGCGTTAACCATTTTGCGTTACCGAGGATTATTCTATATTTCCCCGCTTTTGAATCATTTCCCCTTTAATTTTGTGTTGCCAAGGTTTCTCTTAGATTTCCCCTTTAACGTTACGCGTTATTTCCCCTTTAACGTTACAGACGCGTCGCTAAAAAAGAAGACAAGAAGATAACACCACTCACCTCGTACATGGCGATCCAGGCGTAGCAGGCTTCGACTGGCGACAGCGGTTTGTAATGGTTGTCGAACGTGTACATGTAGAATAGCCAAGGAGCCGGAAAAAGTAGGGTGAACATGTCGCAGAGTGCCATGGCCATTAGGACGACGTTCGTCGGCGTTCTCATGTGACGTTTCGACAAAACCACCACCTGGTTTGCAAGTCACAAATTCACGCATCAGTTGAGCAGAGAAAGAGACTTTATCGTTTTACCAGTTCGCTCTCAAATCAACTCAAAGGGAAAACATTTGTGGCGACAAGACAAAGTGGTCTATGGCAAAGCGTGAGTAAGTTCTATTCTCCCTCAGAAGCTCACATAAGAAGTTTAACTTCTTTAGTTTTTATGTACGTCAAATTACAGAAATTATTTTGTACTTCAATTGTTTGTAATTTTAAACGTCAGATTCCCAAGCACTGATATTATATGTTCATCCTTGTCTTATTATTTTGCGAATCAAAATCCAAAACACACTATAAACTTCTGTCCTTGTCAGTTTCGTGTAATTTAGGAGACAAACTAACTTCCCCTTAATTTGTTACATTCTACTTCCCCTCGATTTCTTACTTTTTTCAAACAGATACGTCGCTAAAGAAGTTAAACTTTAATAATAATTATAATATATCTCTTAATTCATTTAGAAATCAGGCTTAAACCACTTTATCTTGTTACCACGTACGTAAAGGTTTGAAGATTTGTTTAAGAAGGTTTTTTAAAAATTCAAACGAATAAGTACGTGAAACTAGCTACGGCGCGCGTATTTTGTTATTTGTAGCGTGTTTTAAGTAAAAAGAAATTACAGCGTTCCTACGAAAATAATTCATCTGTGTATACGTACGCGGAAATGTCTGTTATACCTAAATTTCATGCGCGAAATGATTTTCAGAAGTGAAAATTCAAAACTGAATGAATTTGATATGCTTCAAGTTGTGGAGAGAAGTGTATATGCAAAGATATTATATAATCAGAAAATTTCCATTGTTCAAATTTTAATCAAACTTTGGTTTTATACCCAGTATGCAAATTAGCACAGGTGCACGCAGAACACAGACAGCTTATACAAAGGATTGTTTGTTTTCCGGACCGATTAAGAGCGTACACTGAAAATCAAGATGGCTGTTGAAGGTTTAACTCGGTCTAGGACTCAATCCAAAAAATGCTAATATGAAAGTTCTCAATGGAGATGTGTACTGCCAGACTTTGCCGCTAGGGGCGCCAACTAAATAACGACCTGTCTGTGAATAGTTTTAAAAGAATAGTGTCCTATAAGTGTCTCAAGTTTCAGCTTAAATTACATTTTTGTTGCTTTTTTTAATGGTATTTTTTTATTAACTAAGTGTCAATATTTTTTTAACCAATTTACATCAAAATAGTGAGTATTTATAGTGTTTTTCTCTTTTTCTAGTTCAAGCAAAAACATATATGTCCATCTCATTTAAGCAAAAGCAGATTTATTTTTTTTTTATAATATAATAAGATTACTTACAATTAACGTATTCGCTACCATCGTCACAATTAGAAGAAACGGTACAATGTATCCATACATTGGCTGCGCATATTCGACGGGCCATTCTTTAGTAATATTAAGAAAGTCGCATTCTCCACAAATCGAACAATTCAACATCGGCAAATCATTAGTATCTGTCATGTTTGAGGTTATGTTGTTCGGCGATACGGGTATCGGAGCAATTCGGCAATAGTTCTCGCAAAGTTCACAGCAGTCTACATCGAATATGTCTATGAATCTGTAATTGTTGCAACTATTTCCTTGCCTTGTCGTGACTATATCTATCGCAGATATGTTATTTGTTTCTAACAAACGTTGCATTTTTGTTATTTTTTGTTGCTGGTGATTTTCAAACGGCGACTCTTTGGGTTTCATATTAAAAAAACAAATGCTTTTTCATTTCTCTAGTCTTCATTATTCATAAATTGAATGTTATTACATTTTTTTTAACGTTAAACGTAATTTAATAATCTTTCTCGATATTACAGTATTTTTATATCGTTTGTTCAGATGTTATTTATTTATTTTTTATTACATTTTGTGCGAGATATTGGATATATCGTGGATTATGTAATAATTGGATTTATTTTGTTCGGCTATTTTTATTAAATAACATAACGTGATATCGATTTCAATTGCCGGTTTTTATTTATGACAACTGCTGTGTATTTTTTTATCTATGTCAACGTCCCTTTTTCCGTCGAGCCATTAAATTGGATCAGTTTTCCTTTTAGCGAACGTATCTGAAACAAACGAATGACGAAACATTAATTAATAAACTAAGGACACTTTAATTAAACGAAACATATTCAAGAATATTGACAACAAGTCGAACGTTTATCTTAAACGAATTTCATCTCAAAACTCTATCATCAAAATATTGATTATTTTAACGATGAATTATTATACGGCATTTTTAGGGTTCTGTACATCCGACGAAAGAACGGAACCCTTATAGAATCACTTCGTGTCTGTTAGTCTGTTCGTCTGTCGCAGCTTATTTTTTCCGAATCTACTGCCCAAAAAAAACATATATAGGGTTTGATGATTCAATCACGGACATATAACGTAAATAAACGAATTCCGATTTTGGGGGTCCATTTAAGAGGCAAATTAGAAAATAATAAAAAAATTAAGTGCGCCATGTGACATGTCAAATGAAAGGACTCTCACGAAAAACGAAATGGTGTGGAATTTAGATTTTTAAGTTTTCATTTGAAATAGTAACAAACTGAAAATATGAATTGTTACTAGGCCCAAATAACCCTGGCGATTGATTATCTTACAAATCTCATGTATTTACAATGACAATAAATCATGAAATAGTTGAAAGGAGTGCATAATTAAAAATCAATAAATATGGTGGAGGTTCGGATATACATGGTGGAAGAACGGGTAAGCATTATTTTCAGTTCCAATAAATTATGATCAATTCTAATAATGGCTTTGTACTTTTACAGTAGCCATTAAATTGATTTGACTATTTATTTCAAATAAGTACTGTCCTTAATAAAAAATAAATGAATGTATTGAACAAATGATACTACTTTACTATTTTATTTGAATTTACAATAAATGCTTTTTTTAATTCCAATTCCAATAGAAGGTTTTTTTTTCTATTTTAAATACTGTGTCTTTTTATCTTAATTGTACATAATTCAAGCAATTTTGTTAACTATTTTGACATTTTAAATTATCGATATTTCAGTGGTCATCAAACTCGATAATCAAGGGAACTAATTTTACAATTTAAATTATCTGGTGAACTACTTGTTTTTATCATTTCACTTATTTACTATGACTACAAAACAAAAAATTGGAACGTAAAATAAATTGTAAATTGAGGTCACCACCTTCAATACTTATTGTTGATAAAAATTATGTTTTAAAATGTTACGATAGTTATTCACAAATTACGATTTGAACTAGTTATAATCTAGATAAACAAAAATTAAACGTCACAGAAAATTTCAAACAGATACCCTCGCTAAAGAAGTTTCACTTCAAACTTCTTACGAGTTATGAACTCGTTTCATTTGATGCACTTATCCATTTTACGCTACCAAGGTTTTTGTATATTTCCCCGCCGTAGAATCATTTCTCCTTTACACTAAGGTTTCTCGTATATTTCCTCTTTAACGTAACGTCATTTCCCCTTAATGCTACAAAAAATTTCAAACAGATATCCTCGCTAAAGCAGTTTCACTTCAAACTTCTTTAGAGTTATGATCTTGTTTCATTGGTGTACTTATCTATTTTACGTTATCTAGGTTTTTCTTACATTTCCTCGCCGTAGAATCATTTCTGCTTATACCAAGTTTTCCCCTTTAACGTAAACGTCATTTCCCCTTAAACGTCACAAATATTCTCTCTAAAGAAGTTTTCCTTCAAAAAGATGACAGATATTAAGCTGACATAAATATGTTGTTTAATTATGTGTTATTGACGTTATTTAATATGAGCGTTGAGTCATTAAAAATATACATAATTAACGTTGCGACGTAAAAGAAAATAATGTAGCGGAATTTTGCCCTTGTGTCAAGTTTAATTTCATAGACCATTAATCCAGTCTGTTGCACACATTGGCGATCGCTGTACGTAGTCCTTAATTTGAACAACGGACATTTTCCATTTGACGGAACTCACCGTTTAACGATATTACATAATAATAGATTCTATATCTAGTTGCGTAATGGGTTTATTTACGACCAGCGATCACGAGTTTTAGCAGTCATATTATCATTATGCACGTGATATATGTGGTCATTTTGGCACGCTTTCATATCGAGCAGAGTGGAGAAGTGGTGAGAGTACTAGACTCGCATTCTAGAGGTATCGGGTTCGAATCCCGACGCGGAGGCGCACATGTGGCTGAAACTTTTTCCTGCTGCGTCTCGCCTGTACCGGCCATTTTGTTGACGTTTTCCATGGTTTCCCTCAATTAATTCCAGATCAATATCTAGATGGTTCCTTATTCAAGTCCATGGTCGAATTATCTGTCACAAAGTTTCCTACCTTGTCCCCTAATTTCCCTTAATTCCTTCATTATTAATTAAGTTGAAGTTTAAAAATGTAGAAAAATAACGGGAAGTGTGGTAGGTGGAAAAATAGTAATGGTGCGAATAGCATCTGATATAACACAGTGTCGACAAATGGACGTAAAACGCATATTATTATATTAAACTAATAAAAAAATGGTCGACGCATTATTTAATTTTTAAACTTTGAAGTCATTTTCGTCAGACAAATTTTAAACTATATACAGAATGTAATAAATTTATCTATGGTATGAATTTTTAAGAAAAAAATCATTAATTTTTTACAGTTCAGTTGCTTGTTTATTTAGAAAATGTGTTGGCTGAATTCTCATTAAGTTATGAAACAGAGTTAAATGTGTGAATATTCATATTTTAATCAAAGAACGCGTTTTTCAGATGTTTTCTTGTTTATTCTATGTAAATTTTATATGAAAGTAATTATAATTGTTGTTATATAAATTTTGTATTATCTACGCTTTCAAATTATGCAGTACAAAAATCTCCACCAATAAGATAACTGTTACTCTTTAGCATCATTTTTAGTTGTCAAGCTTAAAAATATTTTTTAAAATTAATACTCGAGATAAGCTTTTTTTCAAAAATTAAAAAAAGCTTTCTTGAAAATTCCAGTGGCGGTACATTTAAATTAATGGGTTCTCTGGTATTCGAATTCTAATTTTCTGCAGCTGACCAAGGAGGGTCACTTTACGTCACTTGCATGACAAAATTCCCGGGCGTAATATTAAGTCACATTAGTAGAAATTTTTTGTTCCATAATGAATATTAAGCTTTTATTAATGCTGCTCCGCTTAACACTATTTCAGTAATACGCCACTATAACGTAAATTATGGATCAGTTTATACAAAATGATTCAAATGAATATAGAAGTTCAAAGACAAGACGAAGTGTCATTGATGCAATATTTTGCTATCGACAATAGTTTGCTAAATGAAACAGACAATGGCAAACGATATTAGATGACTACTTCGCAAAAAACAAATTAGGTCAAATGAGGGACCTTCCTCATCACAAAAATCGATATTAGCATTAAATAAATCTATAACTATATGATAAAAAAGTTTTTAACAATAAATGTTACGAAATTAAACCAAAAAAAAACTAATACATTTTCTTATTCTCGGTTCTGTTTCACTTATGCCTGTTATCTACGTATTAAATGACCTCGTTTAGCGCTGTTTCATATAGCGCAGGAACATATCGGAACGTATCTCCCGCGTTAAGCGGGGTCTTACTGTACTTCTCAAAATAAATATTAGATTCCATATATTTTTGGTTTTGTTAAGTTAGTATTTTTAATTGTTTTTTCTGTGAGTGAATTTTGTATGGATTTAGGATACCTACGCTGCTGACTTTTGATGAGAATACTTGTTCGAATATTTAATAATGTGAAAGCTGTAGTCTTGCTTGTGTTTTCAAGTATGAAAGTCTATTTTCTTGAAAACCGTACTTCAGTGTGTATTTTTATTATTTTCTTATTCTTCAATGTCTGCGAATAACTGCCTTCCGACTAGCATAAAATGTAATATTTATTCGCAATAGGGCGGTATTAAGGATAAAAAATTCATGTTTTTATTGCCGACGTTTCGACAAATAACCGTGTCTTCAATGCACTGACTATAAATCTAAAAACAGCCGGTTTATTTTGTTTTTATACAAGCCATAGGTACTCTATAGAAATAAAAAAAAACTCTTGCTTTTGTGAAGACTCATATTTTTTTTTTGTTATTTGAAGAGCAAAAATTTAACTCTTAAGCCATACAGTTTACTCTTAAAAAAATTACACAACTAATTTTGAAAAAAACTATCTAGAAATACATTGTTAAGTTTTTTTAAATTTCAATAGAATATAATCAGGCACTTTAAATGTAGTGGAGACTTTAGCTCCACCGTATTACGGTCTAGTGGTGAGTTACAACAAGTGGATAGCATTATCTCCATGAAAAAATACATGTATGTGCCAACTTTCATGGTGATCGGTCAAACAACATCGAAGTCTATTAATGTCAGATATACCTACATCCATTATTATGTATTTATATAGATGGTAGAACTTCCATACAGAAATCGTAGAAGTTGAGCCTTCACAAAAAATTATTGACTGTAGATATATTTATTTACATAAAAAATTGACATATACAACGAAAACAAACTTACTTAAAAAGAATTTCCAGTGAATTATTACTGATTTTCTGAAAGTAGCTACAAATAAACTGAAGCAAATACCTTCTTTATAACTAAATCGCAAATTCCCTATACGAGAATTGAATTTAATTTGGTGACTTGTATTTTATTTTTATTAGTGTATTTGCCATATGGCAACATACACTATTGTCGTCGGTCGGATGGCGGGACCTAGGGGTCGGACCAAAATTTCTCGACGTTTCATAACCTCCTAAACACTTTGGCACCATTTTTAAAAATGTTTATATATATATGTATATATATATATATATATATATATATATATATATATATATACGTATATATATATATATATATATATATATATATATATATATATGTGTACGCGCGATAACTTTCGAAAGAGTTAATTGATTTCAACGAAATTTGGGCCACGTGTTGAAATCCATCACCGCAAGAAGCCTATTTAAAATGGGCCTAATCGGGCTATTTTAAGGGTAGTTTTTAGGGGTTAAAAACTGTTTTTGGGCCCCAAAATACCGAAAAAATTCTCCGAATCGTTTCAAAATTGAAATTTAACCCTCTGGTAGTAATTAAAAAGTGTCCCCAAAATTTTAATAAAATCGGCCCGATTTACAAATTTTATGAAAACACTAGTTTGCAGATAGTGACTTATTTATTGAAAGGTGTATTTAATTCGGTGTAGACGTTAGATTGATAATAATATTACAATTAAGAAAAAAAATGTTATTTTAAGGGGTGTATTAAGGGGTTAAATTTTTTATTTTGTCCAAAAACAAACTTAATTTCACATAATAAAAGTATAAAACCACATGGCCCTATATACAAGCAAATACACTATATTGTCGGCAGGGTTTTGGCACTGTGACCCGGGTTTTTATTTTATTTTGGTATCCTTTTCCGCCCATTTTCTTCTCTTTTTTTCTAAATAAATTAAAGTCAATAACAACAAATTGAAAACAAAAAGTAGGTTATGTATTGTTCTGTTATTTTAAATAATAACCCACTTCAAATATTTATTCAGATACCAAATAATGTTAATTGTTATTCATAAATATGTTTATTAGTGTATTTGCCATATGGCAACATACACTACTGGCATCGGTCGGATGGCGGGACCTAGGGGTCGGACCAAAAATTCTCGACGTTTCATAACCTCCTAAACACTTTGGCACCATTTTTAAAAATGTTTATATATATGTATATATATATATATATATATATATATATATATATATAAGCGTATATATATATATATGTGTGCGGGCAATAACTTTCGAAAGAGTTAATTGATTTTAACGAAATTTGGCCCACGTGTTGAAATCCATCACCGCAAGAAGCCTATTTAAAATGGGCGTAATCGGGCCATTTTTAGGGCAGTTTTTAGGGGTTGAAATACATTTTTGGGCCCCAAAATACCGAAAAAATTCTCAGAATCGTTTCAAAATTGACATTTAACCCTTTAGTAGTAATTAAAAAGTGTCCCTAAAATTTTAATAAAATCGGCCCGACAGGACCGGACTTACAAATTTTATGAAAACACTAGTTTGCAGATAGTGAATTATTTACTGAAAGTTGTATATAATTTGGTATAGAGGTTCGATTGATAATAGTATTGCCATTAAGAAAAATAATGTTATTTTAAGGGGTGTATTAAGGAGTCAAATTCTTTATTTTACCCAAAATCCAACTTAAGTTTGCATAATAAAGCCATACGGCCTTCATTAGCAAATACACTATATTGTCGGCAGGGTTTTGGCACTGCGACCCGGGTTTATTTTAATTTAATTTCTATTTCGTAGCTACGAGCAAGTCGCGGGGGCGTCTTCCAGGGGCGGAAAACTCAAGGTGGCGTACTTTAAAGATATTGTATTGTTTTTCTTTCAACAAAATATGTATTGGGGAGCGTAATATTCAAATCTTGCCCTGGACGCATAATGACCTTAGCTACCTACGACACACTAAATGCATTTTGTATTGTTAATAGATTTTTATAAATGTTTATTTATATGAAAACATGTCCCTGTAGAATTTGAATCCAAAAAAAAATAATAACAAAGACAAGGTATACTTTTTTTTAATTGAATATGAGATGGTGTTTCGATATGTCATTAACACCCATAAGTTAGTGGTACATATACATATAAAAAAATAATACATTAATAATATTCAGTAGTGATATATAATATATATACAATAAGAATATTTTATAACAATATTCCGGTCAGTAGACATCTCTATAGGTGGTGTCACTCTAAAAAAGTCGTTCTCCTGGACACTGGTAGGTATTTTATGTTTATTATATATTTTATCATATAAATTTGTACTTTTCAGGTACCTCAAAATGTTTTGCACAATGGATTCATCATTTTAAGGTATCTTTGATAATGCTTCGAAGTCATTGCCTATAATTCCTGTCGGTGATAATCTCAGAAGTTAAGCGTCTATAATTTCCGAACTGATGCACACTTCACATTTGAAATATCAAATGTGTTTTGACATTTACACAGATGAATTTTTGAGAAAGGGTCCTGTGCCATTTATGCTGTCTTTATTTCGGCTTTGACAATGCCGTCTTAATTAAATAATTTCAATTTAATTAAATACTTTGTTTGCTCTGTCTTAGAATAAAATTGTTTGAGTCGGTTTGTATGAATTATTCTTTGTTAATATATATTTACTTCACAAAGGCAGTGAATCTTAGAAATAACAACACAGTCTGTGCAAATTTTGCTGAAACTATTAAGGCTGTCGGAACGCGGTGAATTTTGTTTGTGCTGAGACCCAGCGGTAAGGGGCGAGGAACGCAAAAGACATATTGTTGAAGTTACTTTCTTTAGCTCTGTCTCGCTCAAATCATCCGCACGTTTCAATTTTTGGCTGGTGCCAACTACGAGGCTAAAAAATGTTATTGCAAGGGTGCAGCTGTCAATTGATTACTCAAATTTTTGGAAATATTTTCAAGATTTAAAAACTTTTCCGAAAAAGTAAGAGTCACTTTAGGTTTGTGATGGAACAGTTTTGTGAAATAAGTACGAATAAGATCGTAGTGTGACATTGAAAATGTGTGTTTTTTTAGCAGAATTAATGCCAACTTTTTTGTAGTAAATCGTACATAAATTACAAAAGTAGTCCATTAGAGACCTAGATTTGTTCTTTATCTTCCTTATAGAGAAATAATTTTTGCAGAATGTTGACGAATAAGTCTACAATCAGTTGACAGCCGAAGCTCTATTTTTGACTTAAATTCAGAGCATTCCGACAGCCTTAATTCATATATATAATTAGTAAAATATATTCACTGTTGATTGTTTTATTAATATCGCGTTTAGATATACAATATCTGGGCGACCGAACTTTACACGGAAGAAATTTTACCATACAAGCCTCCAGCGCCAAAACTACTTTATCATTATTAGTAAGGATCCTATTGCATTAGTTTTCACGCACAATTTTTTCTCTTTTAGTATATTAAGTAAAATCGAGTTTATACATTTTTAATGCTTATAAGTTTTTCTAAAAAACTGATTTAACACTCTTATCTATATAGAAACTTATTCCCTTTCGTTTAAAAAAAATACGAGTTATAAGCAAAAAACATAATGTTTAATCATATATCTATGATATAAAAATAGCATACCTTAATGCCTATTATTCAAATATTAGTTAAAACTATATGTTGACGCCACTGTGCGTATAGAATTTGATTTTTATATTTATTTTCAATAGATGGCAATTGTGTCATGGGAAGATTTCGATATTTTGTTCTCACGGACCAGAGTTGCAGTTTGGCTTTGCAATGATTCAGTTCATTTGATTTAGTAACGCATAGATATTCGATCAATGCAGTTCATTTAGTTTTGTTAAGAGTATCGTTTTGTTAGTGGTTCAAGACAGTCGAATACTGATAGTCGTTCAGTTCGGTTATTTTGATTTAGAAGTTGGGCATTGATAGTCGATCAATGTAATTTGTTTATTACTGATATTGGTTCAGTGAAGTAGTATATTGATATTTTGTTCAATCCAGTATTGTTTGAAAAGTGTTCAGTTTTTCTTTCCTTTTCATTTCCCTAAACTGAAATACATTAACATCAAAGGAATCATCAACGTATTGGTAAGTCGATTTATCACTTACCTACTGAATAATAGTTATTAAAAAAAAATACAGTCCACTTAAAACTTTAGAATACCGGCAAAAACATTTTTGGTCCTATTCGAGCCGGATATTAACCATTTTTGGTCATTCGAGACAAAACACTATATTTACTTAATTAATATTTCTTCGCTTTTATAAACATTTTTTATTTACTATAACTTATTAACGATTTACTGTCAGTATTTCAACACAATTGTTATTCCAAACCTTAAACTTACAATATTACAGTATTTTGAAACGTCAAAAAATTAATTTTTAAAATGATTAAATCTGTGGGAAAACAAACTTTTCCGAGAATAAAACTTAGTTAGATCGATTTTTTGTCCCCCAATAGTCCGTTTCAGTGAATTACATTTAAATCGTAATACAGCCGTCTCCAAGGTACTCGAAATTTATCAATATGTGTACAAGAACTGTTCGTTTAAATTAAAATTTTTCGTGTTTATTAATACTGGCAATAAAATTACATAAAGATTGTGTGTCTAAGTCTGTTTTGCCATGACTCTTAAATATCTAATTCGTTTTCAATTAAATTTAGTACAAATCAGAGCTGGGCACAGCATCGAACCTAAATACTTTAGATTCCATAGACGTGATTCAAATAAAATAAAATAACGTTTCACTAGTTCTCGACTACTCAAGTTGCGGTTCCATTACAGTATTTCGAGTACAAGATAAGTACATATTTGCTTTTTAAATCCAATATTTCAAGATCTTTGTAAATTATTCTTGAAGTATTATCTACAGATACCTATTTTATCAAAATCCCACGTATTGATCGGTGTTTCAACTTGTTTTTTTATTGTTCGAGCGATGCTTCTTTTGAGAGCTGATATCAGCTAACCTATCCGTGTATGGGTGGCTCTAGTTGCAATGTAAAACTAAAGGAGGCTATAGACACGATGACATATCTGCACAAGGGAATTTGCACGTTTTATGAAATAGCTTTTTCTTGTCCAAGCTTCCATCGCACAACAGTCTACTGAACGATGCTACTAAAATTTTATTATTGAATTTAACCGGCTGTAGAACATTAAACTAAAATGGTGGCGGGGGAAATAGGCTTGTGACGTCACATGGAGCTTTTTTCCACACAGTTGGGATAACAATAATTGAAGAACCAAGACATGGGCATCGGTGACGTAGCAATCGACTCAACCAATCATAGATGTGACCATGTTAATAGTTTCTTACGCCCAACCTAGGCCGCGCGTTAGTATTGTTGAAGATGTGACTAGACGAGACGCGAGAGTGGGCGGGGGGGAAGTAGGCTTGTGGAGTTTTTTTCTAAACAGTTGGGATAAACATAATTGAATAACCAAGCCATGGGCATCGGTGACGCAAGCAGTCGACTCAACCAATCACAGACATGACCATATTTATAGCCTCTTACGTCGAACTTTCTGGCATTCTAGTAACCTTGGGTAAAGCCTTCGTGTTTTTTTCTTTGCAAATGGATAAATTTTCAGTAAAAAACATTTGCAAGGACACCTTAATTGTAATTTGTAAACAGTATTGATTAATATAAATTAACCGCAAGTCCAACGTTTATAAGAGTACCTTTTTATAAGAACAATAAATTAATCAATGGTTTCAACTTTTGGGTATCCAAATTCTATAATCATCTTCCGGACAGTATACAGGCCTTACCCCTGAACATTTTTAAAAATAAAATTAAGATTTTGCTACAGAATATGTGTTTGGATAATTTCACAGATTTCTTTTCGTGTAATATATAAAACTGTTGTATTTTTATGTAATGATCTAGCTTTTTGTATCTTTCTGACGCTTTTATACCAATATTGGTCACTAAATATATTTATCTATCTATCGTTATCATTATCGATTTATCATCTTTCTAATGGATGTAGGTTAATCATTATATAGATTATAGACGCTAAACAGCTGAGGTCGTCAGCAATTCTATAGTATAATGTTAGTTACACTTTTCTCGTATGTCCGTTGTTGACTCAGCTAACGTAGGCCACGCCGTGTGTAACCCCGTCTTATCCATACAAGAAGAACTTTATCCCCAACTATTTATTTATACCGCAAAGTTTGCTATGCGAAGACGTGTATCGAAGCACTCTGGTCCCTATTCTGACAAGAAAATAAATATAATTTACGGATATTACATAACAAAGAAACTTCTGTACACAAAACTGATTTACCGCTAACATTTGAATTTCCGCGAAAACATAAAAAAACATCTCAATTATGCGATCCACGCATTTTTTGCTTTAAAATATAACTAGCGAATACTTCGCACCGTTAGTGGTCAGTTACGTAATATAATAGATTGGAAATACATTTTATTCTATTCTATTCAGAGACTTCAGCGCCACTACGTCACTTAATATTACTAACAACTGTTAAAATAAACAGATCGCTACCAGATGGCGCTGTTTTTTTGAATGTTATGTTCTGTAATGAAATTGTTAGAATTATTGAAACTGTAATTTTTTAATGGAATCTGGTCGATTCGGCACGATTGACAGTTTTGGGATACATGAGTTCCCACGCACTAGTCGGCTAGGATCAACTCGGCAACATCCAGTGTGCGCCAAGCCTATTCGATTTCAGTGGGTGTGGTTTTTTACTCGATTAAACAGCTAATGAATGGCGATGCTTTATTGTTTTAAACAGCTGAATGTAAGTTTATGACAACCAAACAAATTTTTGCATTTTAACGTAACTCAAGGACGTATACTCCAGATATGTATAATTCTATGGGCAAAGTTTGTCACGAAAATAGATGGAGGTACTTTGTTTACGTACAGTAAGCCAGAAGAATGATGAAATAAGTTGACGTCGAAAAATGAACTGGAAATAAAAGTAATAATTGCGTTTGTAAAACATACATAAAAGCTAAAGCAATATCAAAAGTGATATTTGGAAGACCAAGAGGGGTTAGAATAATTACAGGTCGAACACGATTTCTGTACGATCAGCTCTAAACAGGCTCGAAACTTGCAGCGATATTAGTTTTTTGTTGATTTCAAAAAGCTTAGGTACTTCAGAAAAGAGTCGTGAAATCATTTATTTTTTCAGAGCAATCTATTACAATTTTTTAACACCACCAACAGCTAGGGCTAGTACCGATTTATTATTTATTTAATAATAAATTGAAAATCAAATTTATACATTTATCAGTTCTAGGATTGGAATCTCGGTTATAATACGTGGTGTTTGGCCACGATTTTTTGGGATTCCAAGAAATTATCCTCATCGACATTCTGCAGAAAGGAAAAACAATCACCGGACAGATTCAATGAGAAATTGAAGGAGACACGGATTCATTCAAGAAAAAAGTGCTCTTTCATCACGAGAACGTACCAGCACATTCGTCTTTGATTGTCGCGGCCAAATTGCACGAAATGCATTACGAATTGCTTCGGCACCCACCTTACTTGCCAGACCTGGCACCCAGCGACTTTTTCCTCTTCCCTAACCTGAAGACATGGCTCGGAGGAAACCAATTCGGTTGAAATGAAGAGGTAATCGCCGAGACAGAAGCGTATTTTGCAAGGTTTGAAGAATCATATTTTTCCAACGGATTAAACAAATGGCTCGAACGTTGGGAACCTGAAAGGAGACTACTTTGAGAAATAACATTTTTTTGTTGAAAATTATTCAAACGCAATTACTTATTGTTCAGCCCACGTATGTGCCGTCACTATACGATAATATTATTCGTTATTCGGAACGAATTACGTATGATAACAGAAGACTGTCTGTATATTATATTCTCAAGTGTTTCATTTATTAAGCAGTGCCAGAAACAAGTGAAAAGCGACTCATTTATTTACAGTTATTAAAATATCTCTAAGTTAACGCAGTGTCGCTGGATCGTTACTCGTTGCCAACTTCCCATCTATTCATGTTTAAACATTTTCGCCCTTCTCATTCACAAGGGAATTATAAATATCATATAAATTACCATTAGCCGAGAATAACAGGGCACACCTTCTCGGCCGCTTTTAAATTATCCTTTCACACCAACTTTAATGATGGAAGATACAAGTCTTGTTCTTTAATTTAACTAATTAGTTGGCGAAAGTAAGATTGAGTCGTTTACTCTTTCCAATTTTATATAATACCAGCGGCCGGGCTTCGTCCGGATTTAGAAATTGCCTATTAAAGATAGTGTTTAATTGGATAAGAATTAAGTAAGACCTCGCTTAACGCTGTTTCTAAAAAAAGTTTAGCCACTGTAACGTAAAATATGGATCAGTTTATACTTTATACAAAATGATTCAAATGATGATAGAAGTTCAAAGGCAAGACGAAGTGTCATTGATGCAATATCTTGCTATCGACAACAGCTTGCTGAACGAAACAAAAAAAGGCAAACGACATTAGATAACTTTTTCACAAAAAATAAAATATGTCAAATGAGGAATCTTCCTCATCACAAAAATAACGTCTTACTCGAACTTTTATTTGATTTTCATAAATGTTTTATGAACAAAAATTGATATTAGCAATTTTTACATCACTATTTTGCATCAATTTGGTTTACCATACATTTTCGGTTATATTTATAGCTTCAGTGCACGCGCCAGTACTTACGCACCAGTGACCGTATATAGTACAATAAGACCCCGCTTAACGCGGGAGATACGTTCCAATAAGTTCCTGAGCTATACCAAACAGCGCTAAATGAGGTTATCTTAATATGTGAAACAGAACCGAGAATAAGAAAATTTGCTAGTTTCTTTTCATTTAATTTTGTAATACTTATTGTTAAATACTTTTTTATCATTTTTAATTATAGATTTATTAATTGTTAACATCGATTTTTGTTCATAAAACATTTATGAAAATCAAATAAAAAATTAAGAGTAAGAAGTTTGTGATGAGGAAGGTTCCTCATTTGACATATTTTGTTTCATGTCATCTAATGTGGTTTGCCTTTTTCTGTTTCGTTCAGCAAGCTGTTATCGATAGCAAGATATTGAATCAATGACACTTCGTCTTGCCTTTGAACTTCTTTCAATATTTGAATAATTTTGTATAAACTAATCCATAATTTACGTTATAGTGGCTAAACTTTTTAGAAACAGCGTTCAGCGGAGCAGCGCTAAGCGAGGTCTTACTGTGTAAGTGAAAGCACATGCACGAGACAGTGACAAGAATGGACGAGACTCATTTGTCAAATGTAGGCAATGCTTATATTTCAAACCACCTGATGACACGCGCTGAGATACGACCAAACTTCAAACTCCAAAAATAATTCACAAACACTTTCGTGAACGCACATGTTGTCAGCTTTAAAGCTACTTCCTTGCATAAAGCTTTGCAGTGAAGTTGAAGAAGATGGAGTGTTGGGAAAAGCTTCGCTGCTGCATTCAAATCTTTACAAGGTCTATTGAACACGTGATCATTATCGCTCCGTTAATTTTAATGCACACATAAATTTTCAGTACAGTCGGAATCATGTATTTTCAACTCATATATTTACAACACAATCTATTTGCAACTGATTTTAACAGCGTCGACTCTGGGGTAGAGCGAGAGGAGCGGTCGCTCTAGGCGCCAGGTGGCCAAAAACCAAATGCGAAAACTTTCATAATGTTAAAGAAGCAGAAGTATAATACTTAAAGCTACTTAATTTATAATGTCAACAAGTGTTGATGTTTGCAATGAAAATTTATTTTTGAAAATTTGGGACTTATTATTTGTTTAACATAAAACTGAAGTACAATTTACGTGAAGTGAAAGCTTCGACCAAAGGGCGTTGAAAGACAATTTCGTGCTACCCTGATCAAGGACTAGGGTCGGCGATGGATTTTACTCACGTATTTTTGAGATTTTATTTCCTACTTCTCACGCAGTGTCTCCTCCTCGCTCCTCAGCTAATGGAAATACGATTGACAACGTTTAACATCAAAATATAAACGATTTTTTTCTGATTGATTTATGACCGCCACGAAGTAAGAATGAAGGAGGTTGAAAATACATGAGTTCTACTCAAGGTTATTAAGCTTCGTCCGGTTGGATAGTAGTAGGGAGACGACGTCATTCAGTGGACTGTCAATTCATATTGCGTGGTTGATAAAAATACTGAACGGCCTTTCAGTTGACATCAATCATTAACCAAGTGACCTGTGTATATAATGACCTTGATTTCTTCTCTATTTTGACTGCACTTTGTATTTAAAAAATATTATTAACTACTTCCCTGTGAAGTAATAAAGTGAACTATTAACGAATTTATTCTTCTTTAACCTAAACTGAAACAGTATTCTGGTATTATGATGATAGTTTAAAAACAAATATGGTGGCTAGCGAACAGCTGATTTATTTTAGGTTATTAACATATTTTTGAGCGTATACAATCTGTAGTCTTTATCATTTTTATATAGTTCTTTCGCCAGTACAGTGGTAAAAGGTTTAAACAAACAGAATAGCGATCTGTGATGAATATTGAGAAACGTAATAATAATTACACACAATTTCGATTTGATTATTGGTTGATTACGCTATTTGTAGAGAGGGGTGGACCGCATGTTTAACTAAACAAATATCGACATTTCCGTTTCTAATGCGCAAAAGTTATCAATATTCATACTGCTGTCGAGCGTCTATAATCTACAATAGATAAATCAATAGTCATATTGGATGTATTTTGTGTGTTTAGCGCTTTGAAATTGGCACGTGCTACAAAACCGCACGGTTCGTGTACACACATATATTATGGCACATTGCATGTAAGTTAAACAATGAATAAAACAGTAAACTGTTGGGCTGGGTGCGGCTCCCCTTACCTACTTAAATGCATAGAGTTGGTAACACTGGATGGCGCCTGGATTCACTGATCTCTGCAATCTGTGAATGGCAGCCATTGCAGAAAATACGAAGTATAGATGTGAAGGATATAAATACAATGTTAAAAAAATAGAATTTATAAAGACTAAAAAAACACGCTTTTATGAACTGAAAAATGCTAAAAAATTTGACAACAAAATCAGCTTTAGTGTAAAAAGCGTGGAGTGCTTAATAACGATGATAAATTTTTCATTTACTAACTAATTGTAGGTAAACGTGGAACTATTATGAAATTTTAAGTAGATAGCACCCTACGCTTTTTACAGTAAAGCTAATTTTGTTGTCAAATTATTTTGCATTTTTAACCGACTTCAAAAAAAAGGAGGAGGTTCTCAATTCGTCGGAATCTTTTATTTTTAATTTATTTTTTATGTATGTTCCCCGATTACTCAGACGCCTGAACCGATTTGGAAAATTCTTTTTTTGTTTGAAAGGGTATACATCCCAGGTGGTCCCATGGTCATCAGGTCAGGATCTGATGATGGAACCCTGGAGAAATCGAGGGAAATCTTCAAAAATGTGCGAAATCAAATCCATCACTAAAAAGTAAAAAATAAAAAAACTTAAAAAAATAAAAATATTAACCTCCTTCAAAAAATCACTAAAAATATGAAAATAATGAAATTTTGAGGTCGGTGCCTATTTAATAAAAGTATAGATATGTAGTTAAAAGTTTTTGTAATGAAATTAGCTCCGACCTCAAAATATCATTATTTTCGTCTTTTTAGTGATTTTTTTGAAGGAGGTTAATATTTTTTTTTAAAGTTTTTTTTTAGTTTTTTTGAACTCTAATTTTAATTATAAGACTAAAAAACAATATTGCATATGAGGTAGGCAACTCAACGTATGCCACTGTACAGCGTGTTAGCTTGCTTGCTGTAATTTTTCAAGTTTTTTTTATCCTAGTCAGGATAATGGGACAAGCTTATTAAATTATTGTATTGTCATCGGTCCTTGATAAGCGTGCAAAGGTTCAGTTTAATCTGACGTTTTGTAAGTAGGTGAATTTTACGTCCAAATATTCCATTATAAACACACAAACAAGCCAACATACAGGTGATTTGGTGAATAAACTAAAGTTCGTGAGTGAATACCCAGAGTGTGCTGCTGTGTGTCGAAGACTTCTAAAACGTAGTCATCAACCTCCTAAAAGCTTCTAGATTAGTAGATTTATCAAATATCGGAATCCATGCACCCATGTGATATTGTATAATCTGGCTAATTTGCGTATTTTTGAATATGAAAATGGTTATTTGTCATATACATATATATTTTTGAACTTGTTAGGGTACCGTACCTCAAAAGGAAAAAAGGGAATCCTTTGTGTGGGACTGTCCGTCCCACTGTCACAGCCAATTTGCTCCGAACTACTGGACCGATTGAGTTGAAATTTGGTACACATATGTAAGTCGGTGACCATAAGACGGATGTGTAACGTAAATAAATGATTTTTTTTAATTTTTCCATAGTTACGAATATGTACTTTTATATCTTTTAACTGAATCGTTTGTCTCAAAATGGTGGACGTCTGCGGTAATCTGTCAAATCTGGGGACAAAAAATGAATTTTCTTGTGCACTCGTTTTTAGAGAGGCAAAAATCACAAAAAGCCTATGTCGTTTCAGGCTGGACTGTCCGTATGATTAGAGATCAGTGGATGACAAAGCAGCGACACTGAATTACAAGCATAGATGACAAGACACATGTTACAGCAGGGAATTATGTAAATTTAGAGTGTAGTCTCAACTGGTTGTTTTCAGCAGTAACTGAAACTTAACTTTGCTGGGTACCTGAAACCTGTTTTGTTACTTAAACTCACATACAACATGACGTAAATTACAAATTATTAGTTTTAGTTATAAATTTGTTAACGGCTGAGTAGTTTTTTTAATTACGCTCGATTCAAAAAGACAGGCCCGACAACAGGAAAAATTCAGATTTCAAACTCGAGGTGCTTTTTTCAAACGAGTTGACCTCAATTATATAAAAAATCGAGTGCGTACTTTATTATCCGCACTGGAAGTTATACTTTTTTGGCGTGATAAAAACTCATTTTTAATTTGTATGTAAATCATTTATTGAAATAAAATAATAAAAGAACTGGAGTGAGATTAGAGTAAACACTACTATCAAACTCTATCCTCCTCCCTCAGTGAATTTAAAAATAACTACAATGATATATGGTGAAGGCATGTCCATCAATGAAAGTCTCTATTCTGTTGGTAGCCTTTTTCTGCGAGTAGCTTCATCCTGTTAATTTTTATGTTACACTGTGCGTGTGCATCGTAAAAATTCACTTGCAGCATTTTTACATAATACGTCAAAAAAAGTATAGCTTCAAAAGGAAAACATGTGTTCAATCAACACGTCGAACACCCGGTACATTATAGGTATTAAAAACTCATTAGAAATATTGATGATTATGACACACGGGTCGTTCTCTGATAACCAGCTATGGCACAGTTAATTCAACTTTGTAATGACCCAGTGGGGCGTAATTACAATTCACGTTCTTTGGAATGGGACTGTATCCAGGGCCATTCCAATTTCAAAAAATCATTGAGTGCACTATAGACTAAGTACATTGTAGACTTTAGGTCAACGAAGACCTTCTGAAGGGCGTGGAAATACATTAAGAAATAATACTTTAAGTATCTTATATAATATATACCATCTGATCAAATTTGACCCGGACTGGTCCATTTGATCCGCGCGCGTAAACTCAAACGGTGAAATATTTTTTGTCTGAGTTGGTACAACTTTCTTTAACATTCGTTTAAAATTTGAGTGGGATATGTTAATTATTTTGTGGTTGGCAGCCATTGGTTTAATTTGCTATAAGTTTGGCGATTTTTACTATGGACAAAAAAATAGAACGAGATTGCTTAAATTTTGTGTTTCCAATAGAATTTCGGCTACGGAATAATTGAAAATGTTGCAAAAGTGTTTTGGGG
Organism: Venustoraphidia nigricollis; assembly: GCA_034508555.1. Lineage (NCBI taxonomy): Eukaryota > Metazoa > Arthropoda > Insecta > Raphidioptera > Raphidiidae > Venustoraphidia > Venustoraphidia nigricollis. The sequence continues at coordinate 2,077,775 of JAVRKA010000045.1, read as the reverse complement.
AGTCTACTCTGTCGAGAATTCAAGTATTTGAGTGGCATAAAGCATTCAGTGAGGGTCGTGATTTCGTAGAAAAATTGCCTCATACGAGACGTCCATCCACCTCAACTATGTTAACGACGATAACATCGAAAAAGTGAAGAACTCTCACTGAATGCTTTATGCCACTCAAATACTTGCGTTCTCGATAGAGTAGACTCCCAAAAACACTTTTGCAGTATTTTCAATGATTCTGTAGCCGAAATTCCATTGGAAACACAAAATTCTAAGCAAACTCGTTCTATATTTTTATCCACAGTAAAAATCGCCAGACAAACTTTTAACAAAGTAAACCAATGGCTGCCAACCACAAAATAATTAACGTATCCCGCTCAAATTTTAAACGAATGTTAAAGAAAGTTGTACCAACTCAAAAAAAAAAATTTCACCGAGTTGACGCGCGCGGATTAAATGGACCAGTCCGGGTCAAATTTGATCAGCTGGTATTACTAATAGCGGCCTGGTTCGGCTTCGCCCGAATTAAGATGTATTATGCTGCAGTGGTCTTTCTTATCGAAAAATAGACGAAGTTGTCCGGTGCTGCTTTCTATTTATTATTAATAGCCGCACGTGACTAAGATAAAACACGGTAGCGACAACGGTAGTGGAGTCTTCGTCTCCAGCGTATTATTATCTTATCTCGCCGCGCTGCGTCCTACTCGGTAGCATCAAGAGTAGTGGAGCCTTCGACTCTACCTACAGAGTTTAATTTAAACCATTCTCGAGTCCACTTGAACACACACAAAAAATTTCATCAAAATCGGTCCAGTCGTTCAGGAGAAGTTCAGTCACATACACACGTATACAGAAGATTTTTATACATAAAGATATCAAACATTGTGTGTTCGGACGTCTTTTTGCCATATTACTCTCCATATTTTGTTTCGATATTGGTAACTATAGCATTCTACTATTTGTAGTTCTGATTTTCTGTTTTTTTTTTTGTCTTTGGAGTAATATTTTAATAATAATAAGTGAAGTTAATAAAAACAATTTTAAAATAAGCCCCAAAATGAACAAAGCTATCCTCGTTAATATTTATAATAGCATATCAAAGCGAATTACAAAGCTCATATGTTGAATTCAATCAAAATATCTCATCAACTGGTTTTGGTTACTAATTACTAATTAGCGATTATTTAGTAATATAGAAAATTAAATAGAAGCCATTAATTTCCATGTAAAATAGTAGAATAATATTAATAATACTGCTATATTGACAAATCAATATATCTTCATTTATAAAGCTCATATACTTTCAATGGCCATAATGCAATGTGGGTTATGTTTTCCAATTTCGTAGAACAAGATTTCATTCTCTAGTAAACGAATAGCGATACATTTATCTTATACGCGCTGCAATGGAATAAAATTAGAGTTTAAAAAAACTAAAACAACACGATCTTATAAACTAAAAAATGCTAAATAATTTCCCAACAAAATTAGCTTCACTGTAAAAAGCGTGGGATGTTATCTACTTAACTTTTCATAAAAGCTCTACGTTTACAATTAGCTAGTAAATGAAAAATTTATTATCGATATTAAGCACTCCACGCTTTTTACAGTAAAGCTAATTTTGTTGTCAAATTATTTTGCATTTTTTAGTTCATAAAAGCGTGTTGATTTAGTTTTTTTAAACTCAAATTTTAATTATAAGACTAAAAAATTGTATTTGACTATGGAGTAGGCAACGCAACGTACGTCACTGGACAGCTTGCTTGCTGTAATTTTTCAAGTTTTTTTTTTGATTCTGAAGGTCCTGGTCAGGATAATTAAAGTGGCTTAATATTTTTTTTGTGTAATTTCTCGTTTTTATTTGATTTTAAATCGCTTATTTAGATTAAATACACTGTAAAAACGTATCTAAAAGTGATATGGGACGAATGGTACATATTTCTAGTTTATTTTGAAGCATTAACATCAAAGATTTTTTATAGAATTCTCGAAATATCCTAAACGTGAGTAAGATGCATTTTACTTGCCTACAAATATTCATCTGCTTGTAAGAGGTGAAAAAGGGAGTATACTGAACAGCTGGTACTCAGGTTTTTGAAAGAATTTTTTGTTGACTATATTTTCTAAGCTGACAAGAAATCATTTTTATACATGTTCTGAAAAATTCAACTGTTAAAATATATATAAGAGTTAAATTTCGTTTTCACTGGAGTTGATATTTTATATTGAATTTACCTAACAGTATATTCGTTTCGCATACTTGTTCTTCATATAGTACAGATGAAGATAAAACGTATAAAGTGTGTATGTAGGATATATATAGGGGAATTTGTATGTACACAGTTGGTAGCTGAATTTCAAGGGTGATTTACCTATGTCAACAGTGAAAATGGTGTAGGAAAATTTAACCGTTATATATTACCAACGTTACTAAAATCTTTTAGTTACAAACCACTTTAGTGCTTTGGTTGATATTGCGCCATTAATGTGCCGTTTTGTTATATTATCAAAGGTTAAAACAGCAAATCATGTTTCATGTAACCATATCTGAGCTTTGAACAACAAAGAATGCGTTGTTTGTGTTGTACATAATATGTATTGGCATTCCAATCTCAATTTTACAGACGGACGTTAGTTTTTCTTACGAAAATCTTCCATTGCATTTCAGAATTTTCTATGTTTCTACCCGAGAGAACAGTGCTGGATTTGATAATTCAAGGCCCATGGCCACAAAGCCAGATGCGTTCATATATATTTACACACAAATGTAGTCAGGATTTATGGGCCTAGTACCAAATCATATCTTTTAATAATAAATTTAAAATCCAATTAATACTTCCACTAGTTTTTGGAATAAAAGTCTGTGAACTGAGGGCTTGTAATAGAGGAGCAATACTTATGAACAACGGCACTGATGCACGCTCGGCCATTTTATTTATTTTTGTATCGCAATAACGGTATCGCTCAAGAACGGCTGAGCTAATTTTGATAAAACTTCAAGTATGGTAGGAATTAAGTTAACAAGCGTGTCGAAAACGACATTCACTTAAGCGAAACCGCAGGTAAAACTGGTACGATATATCGCTGTACTGATTAAATATTAAATTTCTGAAAAGTTAGGTTATAAACTTCAGAGAGGAAATATCTGCTTTTGGAACGCAAGTTCAAAAATAAAACCAGTTAAAACTTTTCATGTTTTGATGAAAGTTTTCAATGTTTATGGAAAATATGTAAATTCATGTAAATATCAGATCATTAAAAATGATCAAATAACTTTTACGTATAATTATACTTTGGAATACACTGTTGCATAAAATTATAATACTGTCCGTTTTTCAGATGCACAGGCAAATGAGTATCCGAGTACTTATTTCTCAAACCTTGCAAATAATGTGTTTTGTATTCAATATCTGCAGGATGACAAGCTTTGCTCGGAAGAAATTTTACATTACAAGTTTTCAGCGCCAAAAATGCGACGCTTTGGGTCGCGACTTTATCATTATTTAAGTACAAGGGTCCTATTGCATTAGTTTTCACGTACAGTTTTTTTTCTCTTTTGATATATTAAATAAAATCAAGTTTATACATTTTTAATGCTTATAAGTCTTTCTGAAAAACTCATTTTAACACACTATAATCTATGTAGAAACTTCTTCCCTTCCGTTTAAAAAAAAACTCGAATCGATCTGACATTAATTAAGTGGGTTATAAGCAAAAACATAATGTTTAGTCATATACGTGATATAAAAATAACACACCTTATGCCGATTATTCAAATATTATAGTTTATATATAGTATATTTATTTAGTTACATTTTATTTAGTATACCTTATTAAAGATTCACTGTCAGTATTTTGGCACAATTGTTATTCCAAAGCTTACAATATTACAGTATTTTGAAACGTAAAATAATTTTTTTTAAAATGATTAAATCTGTTGGAAAATGAACTTTTCGGAGAATAAAACTTAGCTATAGATCGATTTTTTGTCTCCAAATACCCCTTTTCAGTGAATTTACCGTTCCCACGACTACCAGGGCATTTTTTTAAACCTGATCATAAATCTCCATTTAATGTCGTAAAACAGTCACACTTCTTTATCTATAGAAAGAGATGTACATAAAATAGGTTCCTTGTGATTATACAGATCAGTGGACGTGACACAGTAGACCTGTCAGCCAATCACAGCTTGAACGTTATACCAGGACATTTTTTTTGAATGCAAGAAAAATAACAATCATTAGTCCTCGAATAAGACGACGGATCCCCGGATACTACGCGTGTTATTTCGCTTCCTTTCTTCATAGTTCATGTGAATTTGTGTTGACTTTATTGTTCGTGTGGTAATGGTGTGTTCATGCAACGTTGAGGAAATGAACTGTCATTATTCAAAAATACACGATTTACTTTTCATGTTTGTATACAGTAATCTCTTTATAAGTCAACACTTCCAAGTTTTCTTCTCCAGCGCAATTCTAGATGTATTTGTTGAAGCTGTGTATTTTCCAACAAACAAATTTACTACTGAAAGTCGCTATTTTGGATTTGGAATGAAGTCACACTGCTCATTGTATTCATTTAATACCCATGTAGAGGGGATTATAAAGAAGAAGGTAATCCGCCATTTCGTGGTGGCAGCCATATTGAATTTACCGTAATATACAATATATTATATTGTATTGTCTTCAGAACCAAAGGCGTGTACAAAATGTCAGCATGATCAGATATCGGGAAAGTCGTTCGGAAGATTTGACCCGAACAACAAGTTAAAAGCTTGTAAAATCATTCGAATAGGAAACTTTCGATTATTCCCAAGGCTGTTAATGCATCATATTGGCAAGATTATATAGGTAAAAATAAAAGACTAGTACTTCTTGCCACAACAGTTTTATTAGTGGATGTACATTTCCAGAGCAAAGCTAGCCTAGTGTATTGCTGAAGATTTTTGTTCTCGAATTGTACATCCACTAATAAAACTGTAGTGGTAAGAAGTAACTATTCTTTTATTTTTATTTATTCCAACCACAGTGCTCTTAATGTTTTATATTAAGATTATAGGTGATTGGGTTTATCGAGCTTCTACTGTATAGTGTTATGTTTGTGGCAGATGGATTCAGATGTCTATTAACAGACACGATAACAGTGTTATCTTTGTGTAGCTTAATGTCATACTATATTGTAATGACTAATAATGCTTACCTTGTTTAACTTAAGGAAAATAGCATTCCAACAGTATTATTTATGTGTTACTACTGAACCCGTGGGAATACTTCGCACCGTTAGTGGTCAGTTACGTAATATAATAGGGTGGAAATTCTATTCAGAGACTTCAGCACCACTACACGTCATATTACCGACGATTGTTAAAATAAACATATTGCCATATTACCGACAGCTGTCAAAATGGATGGATAAATTTTAACTGTAATTTTTTAATGAAAAAATTAATTTTAAGATATTAACTTATTTTTTGTCATTAGAGAGAAAAATGATTTCCAAAATGGCGTATCTAACATTAATTTTGATACAGTATTAAGAGAGATATTTCATACCGACCAAAAAACACCTCTGAGAAATAATATATAAGTACTGATTAGACTTTAGTATTTCAATTAATTGGATGGAGATGAATATAATATTTTTAAAATTCGTGACCAAAACCATTAATTGACAAACATACAAGGATATAATTTATATTTACGAAGTAATTAGTAAAATTAGCTTGTGAGAACTGTTTGTAATATGAAAAATATATTTCAAAGCGTATTTCCTGAAAACATAAAAAAATATTAAAGGCGATTACTAAAGGGATTAAATAGGTATTCGTTTTTAAGGGTATAAAAAACAATGTACACAAAAAAAAAACTTCAAAGTTGGTTTTTTATAATATTGCTGTTAAGCTTAGCATGTTTAGTTTTAATTCGTCTGACATTAATATTTTTTTTAGGTTCGATTTGAAATTGAAGTAATACTTGAAGTGCCTACCAGTCGATGACTCGACCAAGTCTATAGATTCAATATTTAAACAACGTATTGCTGTTAACTCTTCAGAATTATACGATTAATTAAAAAAATTATCGAGTGGAAGTTGTTGAAAGTTCTTGAATAAAAAAATCGCCATGCAGTTTGAATATACAGTGGTACCTCGACATACGAGTGCCCTAACATACGAGTTTTTAGAGTTCCTGTACCTCAAAAGGAAAAAAACGGAACCCTCATAGGATCACTCGCGTGTTTGTCCGTCCGAAACTACGAAACCGATTGGTTGAGATACGAGCTCGTCGAGGAGCACTCTCAGGAACTGACAGCCGAGGAATTACCAGAGTTACAGTCGCAGCAGCATACGGAGGTTCTGCAAGAAATTGTGAATTGAAAAGCGAGAGATTGAAGATTATAGACGTTCACCAACTGAGGACAAAATTGAAGGTCATAACTGCAGATAATCGATATAACTGAAATGAAATACGCACGTAGTTAAGACTGTAATTTCAGAAGCTAATCTATTTTCAAAGGTGTTGTGCTTTGTTCATAATATGTGTAAAGTAATTACGCAGTAATTAAATTTCTGAAATAGTCCATTAGACGGCATCACTGTCGTTAACATTGCCTGCTGGGAATCGATATTGCTCCACTATAATAATGTAAATTATAATATTCAGCCTCGATATTGCATCGTTTTCGATAACAGACGCCAACGATCTTAGCTGTTGAGCGTTTATAATTTACAATCTATCTGTCTCGCTTTTGACACGGAAGAGGAGAATCTACTTTACATCGCTCGGTGATCAACTTTCAATAAACAAGTAGATATCTATATAGAGCAAAAAAAAGTAACTGAATGAAGTCCAAACGGTAAAATATCACAGATACGAATAATGCGATAAAAAAGGATCTCGTTCAGCCGCACTCCAGAGACAAAATGGCTGCTGCGTGTCACATCAAAGCCGTTCGGATCACAGACCGTGTTCATTCGACCGCTTTGGGAATATTTTTCCATATAATATACGGAATGTCCGACATATTTTGTTAACACGCTTTTATTAGCTTCACTTGTATGTTTGTTTGTTTGTAACGAAATCTTTGAACATGAAATTCATCTAGTTCAAAACGTCAGATTATACTGAAACTTTGCACATTTATCAAGGACCGATGACAATACAGTAATTTAATAAGTTTGTCCCATTATCCTTAGCAGGATCATCAGGATCAAAAAATAAGACTAAAAAATAAAAAATAGTTTAAAAAAACTAAAAAACACGCTTTATATAATACGAAGGTTGATTAATAAGTACCCGTGTTTGACGACAGATGGCGTTGACGAGTGAAATTGACTTTACTTTTAAACGATCTCGCGCTGAGTTGTAGATAAATTCATAGGTTAGGTTATTTTTAACAGCTATAGTTGTATCATTCGTGTTTTTTATTTTTCGGCAAAATGGAAGAAGAGCAATATCGATCTGTAATTGTTTTTTTATCATCTATGACCACGGTGAGATACTCGCATAAAAAATGAATTACGGATTGATATTGCTCTTTTTCCATCTTGTCGAAAAATACAAAACACGAATGATACAACTGACTGTCAAAAATAACCCAACCTATGAATTTACCCACAACTCAGTACGAGGTCGTTTAAAAGTCTGCAGTACACGATGGTAAAGTCAATTTCACTCGTCAACGCCATCTGTCGTCAAACATGGGTACTTATTTATCAACCTTCGTATAGCAACGGATTATAAAAAGCAAAGATGAATCTTTGCTCAATTATATACACTAGTCGTGGGATGTGGGAACAGTTTAATAAAATATTCGTTCCTGTGCTTGTATATTGCGCAATTATTTGTGTTAATCAATGGTTGGATCTAGTTACAGCTACTTTTATTTATTTAAAGTCCCCAGTTCTATACAACATTTGAAGCATTTCATTTCAGATAGTCTATATGTCTCTTTGTCGTTGAACTTTTTTAATTATCTTTAAACGAGCCTTTGTCTTCTGTTTTGTGTCCGATATGCTTTTGTTCGTTGTTTAAAAAAAGAAACATTTGTTTCAAAAAGGTAACGAATTGCAAAATGCTTAATTGAAAATTTATAATTGTTCAAAAATATAAATCTACTATTTCTATAAATCTATATAAAGGTTGATTGTTTAGACATGGTACAATACCATGCCTAAACAATCAAATAAAAACACTTTTGAAAAAAATGAACCCCTGTCTAAAAGACGTTCAGACAGCGTTGAAGGAGGTGCATTTTTTTTTTTAAGATTCTTATTTTTTTATTTTTAGTAGCTTTGCAATACGTAGTTTGCACGTTGATAATCGCCTTTTTCCTTTATATTTTAATACTAAACTAAAAAAATAAACTGTCGAACCGATTTAAGTAAAACTTATACAAGGCCATCCTGAAGATATGCCCTATTAAATTAAAAAAAAATATTCATCATAATCGGTTCACAAATGCTGGAGATAGGAGGTAACATAGATAAAAAAAAATCTTTTTTAAATACGATTAAACCGATTAAAAAAAATTACGCGGTACCAATCGGTAAACATTCTAAACAAAATGGTGCCGAAATTTTTCAAATCTGCCAATACCTCGAAAAGTTGTGGCTGAACAAACAAAAAAGATATTTAGGTACACATATCCATGACGAATTGATTAACCTCTTTTGTTTTTTGAAGTCGGTTAATAATAACTTTGCCATCGCGAAAGTGGAAGATTCAGGTTTTAGTCTCGACAGTAACATTGTTTGAAAAATAAACTTTTCTAACATTGCATTGAACGTTTCATAACAATAATAGCAATAGTATAGCGATCTATTTGTATAATAATTATTATTGTTGTATTTTGAGATAATAACGAGAAATTGAGAATTGCAGCCCTATTTATTACGAGATGTGTACGTCGAAGCATTTATAGCAATGCAGTTGGGAAATAGTTACTGAATTGGTATTATAAAATACGTATACATACAATGTGTTTCACTTTTCTTGTTCTTCGATATATTTTGTGACGTACCATTTTTGAATTTTTGTGATTCGAAGAAATTACAAATTTTCTCATTTTTATTTCGGGGTTGCTTCGAGATTGTTTCGGAACTGTTTCGGAACTGTTTCGGGATTGTTTCAGGTTTGTTTCGGGATTGTTTCGGCATTCTTTCGGGACTGTTTCGAGACTTTTTCGGGATTGTTTCAGATTTGGGATTTTATTTGAAAAAGTACCTACTGCAAAATGTCCACCGCACATCACGAAACCTGCACTAAAATTTACTGATTTGTGCTGGTTTAAAGATCGCGTGAGGTTATGATGTTGATAAACTACAGGCAATTCAGATTAAACATGTTTTTCTGTAGATTATAATATGTAAATAAAACTGTGGTATGAATGTGACGATCTGTCCATGTGGCAATTTTCACGATAGCAAAGTGCCCTCAATGTGTAATAATTTCGCCGCAATTTTAATATTAAAAACTAAAGGAGTTAAACTTCTTATGTGAGCTTATGAGGGTTAGGCTCATTATATTTTTTTTTTATTTCTTTTGCTCATAATTTCTACGGTAATTTGGTTGTATTTATATACAGGATTATTCAGTGTTGAGACAAAATAGTACGTATCGATTAGTAAGTTTGATGAATAATGAAATATATTTTCTATGTAAAAACTGAATTCTTGGATTTTCATTGGTTTAATAATTTTATTTCTTATATAAAATAACAAAGGTTCTGTAAACTCCGACGAGTTTCGAGGGTCTTTCGAATACGTAGTCACTCGGTGAATTCACTAAAGCGAAACACACAATAGATACTTTATCTATTATATTCCTATATTATTATAGTAGAGTGGTAGAACGTGTTATTAATATGCGAGATGTGAAACTATATTAAATCTTCGTCTGGATAGGATGTTGAAACAACGCCACTAATTAAAGGTTTCCTTACGTCATTCATTATAAGAATAAATGAAAATTGCAACCTAAAGACTCTACACTCTGCAACGATATAATATTATATGTATTTCTGATTCCGTTTGTAAGTTTCGACTAGACAAAAATAAATAATTTCTTGCAGAATAACCCGGGTCGCAGTGCTAAAACCATGCCGACAATATAGTGTATTTGCTAATACAGGTATTGTGGCCTTATTAAATGAAATTAATTTTGTTTTTGGACAAAATAAAAAAAAAATTGAACCTCTTTATAAACCCCTTACAGTAATAATTTTATTAGTTGAAATATTGTTATCAATCCAACATCTGCACCAAATTAAATACGACCTTCAGTAAGTAAATTCGTATACGCAAACTAGTGTTTTCATAAAATTTGTAAGTCCGGTCTTGTCGGGACGATTTGCTTATAATTTTAGGAGCACTTTTTAATTGCTACTAAAGGGTTAAATTTCAATTTTGAAACGATTCTGAGAATTTTTTCGGTATTTTTGGGCCCAAAAACTTTTTTCAACCCCTAAAAACTACCCTTAAAATGACCCGATTAAGCCCATTTTAAATAGGCTTCGTGCGGTGATGGATTCCAACATGTATGCGAAATTTCGTTAAAATGAATTAACTCCTTCGAAAGTTATTGCCCGCACATATAAATATATATATATATATATATATATATATACATATATATATATATATATATATATATATATATATATATATATATATATATATATATATATATATATATCTGACTGTCAACCCGAGTAAGGTGAAGTTCGCGAAATCCGAACTGAAGTTTCTGGGTCACAGCATTTCGTCGTCTGGTCTCGCTGTGGATAGTGAAAAGGTCCAAGCCATCACCGATTACCTGTGCCCAAGAATCTAAAACAAATGGACGATCTTATGTGTTCAATTGTTGACGTCAGTACTGAGTTCAGTGAACTCAGAGACATACAAAATAAAAATGTTGAATTAAATTCAATAAAAAGACAAATTTTGCAAGGTGTGAACGTAAGACATTTTGCCGTTCGAGACAATTTTTTAGTGCGTCTAGTGGGGCGCCATAATAAAGCCCGTATTGTTGTACCTAGTGCAGCCAAGCCAAGCATCCTCGAGCAGTTTCATAACTCTGAAATGGGTGCTCATCCCGGAATTAACAAGACATATCGCTCTATTGCCAGGCGATTTTGGTGGCCAAAGATGTTTATAGAAGTCCGACAACACATTAAGGCCTGCCAGTTATGTTTGCGTCATAAAAGCGACCAAAACCCCGACAAAGTAATTATGTCGTCTAGTCCTCCTACGGCGGTTTGGAACCGCTTATACATTGATTTAATGGGACCGCTTGTAACAAGCAGCGCCGGCAACAAGTATGTGTTACTGATATTAGATGGTTTTAGCAAATGGCTAATTACATACGCTATTCCGGATTCCAGTTCTGCATCGATCGTCAAATGTTTACATCAAGTTTTTACAATGTACGGTCCTCCTGATTCTATTGTATCGGACAATGCAACGTACCATACAAGTATTAATGATTTACCTTGTCGAGTCTTTCTCGGTCGAGAAAGAAAATTCCCGCTGGATCTCAAGTGGAATTTACCTGCAGTGTGGGAAAAACGAGATTCGTTAACTCCAGATGTTGTCCGTGACATGTTGAAGCAATCGCATGATCGTCAAGCGAGTTATTATAATGTCAATCGTACTCCTGAATCAAAGTTTCAAGTTGGTGATTCCGTTGTTCAAAGATTGCATTACCAAAAGATGAGGCCAAACTTTCATTTAAAATTCCTCCCGAGGTATAGCGAACCCCGTACTATCGTCCGATTTTTGTCTCCAGTTAGTGTAGAATTAAATGACCCTGTCACTGATAGATTGTTCCGAGCTCACGTAGAGCACTTAAAGAAAGTTTAAAACTTATTCCGACTTCGTAATTTTAAGCTAGTTATTTAGATTTAACCTTGTTTCATCCGCACCGTGAAAATTTTGTTTGTTGATCAGAGGTTAATTGTTGTCACTTTTGACAGTTCAGTGTTGCCATCTTGAGCAGTATGTTTGCGAACTTTCCCCGCCGTCCCCCTGTTGGTGGGAAATTGTGACATTATGCCCATATGTCACAAGAATATATAGTATAACCTTAATATAGTATAACCTTAATTAAATAAATAGTTAATAATTTAATTATATCTGAACAGTTATAGGCAGCTGTGATTCCGTATTGCATTTTCTGATATCCGTGGCTACTACGATATCATGCCTCACTTAGCAACGAACAATAAAGCCTGACATTGTTGTGAATGAATATGTTTGCTAGGTGACGGTTTCGTGAAAATAATAAACAATAATAAAATAAGAACGCTCTCTGTTCCGGTATCTGGGAAGTATAGACGTATCCGTTTCTGTTCTGTAGTTTTAAGTCGGTATTTTGCGAATTGTGTTCTGTCCTGTTCCGTAGTTTTTAAGTCGGTATTTTGCGAATGGTGTTCCGTTCGGTCTGTAGAATTTAAGTATCCGTTTCTGTTCTGTAGTTTTAAGTCGGTATTTTGCGAATCGGGTTTCGTTCTGTCTGTAGTTTTAAGCATCGGCTCCGTTAGTTATTATTCAGTCTGTATTATGTTATTTATTTGTCCTGTTGTCTGTCTGTAATATCTAAGTTTCTGTAACTAATGAGTAAAATAGCTTATCTTATATTTAATTGAATTTACTGAAGTAATTGTGTGTTGCGTTTGGGTTGTCCGTTACTTATTGAATAGTACTATAGCTCACCTTATTATAATTTTAGTTATTTAAGCGATTTTATTTAAATCAGTACCTTGAGATCAATTTACTTCTTCGTAAAAGTATTATTGATACGGAACAATCGCTACTGGATTTTGTACCTCGCTGCACGTCTAATAAAACTGTTAATTATAATTTCGGAATAAACACTGTATTGTTTTCTTTCTTGCTTTCCTCAGGGTCTGTGTTGATCGGACGCCCATAGGCGGATATCAAATTTCTATCAAAGAAACTAAACGGGCCCAGCAAATTAAGAACTGATATCCTCCTGCGACGCCGAGAACACAGATTCAATTGTTGTCTTTCTTTTCTTTTCTCTTTTTTTAAGACAGTGTTGCAACAAGTGGGAGTCCGTCTACGCAAGAGAACATCAAAATATATATATATATATATACACGTATATAAATATATATATATATATATATATATATATATATATATACATATATATATACATATATATATAAACATTTTTAAAAATGGTGCCAAAGTGTTTAGGAGGTTATGAAACGTCGAGAAATTTTGGTCCGACCCCTAGGTCCCGCCATCCGACCGACGCCAATAGTGTATGTTGCCATATGGCAAATACACTAATTATTTGCCTCCTCGCATAATTTCTTTGTCATTATTCTGTTTTGTTTGTTTGTTTGTAATGGAATCTTTGAACGTGAAATTCACCTACTTCAAAACGTCAGATTAAACTGAAACTCTGCGCACTTGTCAAGAACCGATGACAATACAATAATTTAATAAGTTTGTCCCATCATCCTGACCCGGATTTTCAGGATAAAAAAACTTGAAAAATTACAGCAAGAAAGCTAACTCGCTGTAAAGTGACGTACGTTGAGTTGCCTACCTCATAGTCAAATGCAAAATTACTTTTTGGTCTTATAATTAAAATTAGAGTTTAAAAAAACTAAAACAACACGCTGAACTAAAAATGCAAACTAATTTGATAACAAAATTAGCTTTACTGTAAAAAGCGTCGAGTGCTTAATATCGGTAATAAATTTTTCGCTTATACTAGCTAATTGTAAACGTAGAGCTATTATGAAAATTTAAGTAGATAGCACCCCTCGCTTTTTACAGTAAGGCTATTTTGTTGTCAAATTATTTTGCTAATTCTGTTTTTTCTGCTACTCTGTTATTAAACAATTTTATGAGGTATTTGGTGGACCTTAGAATGCTTAAGTTTCAGTTGACTAGTATTAATTTTAATTCATCTTTAAAGTTCAATTCCAGATATATGTTATAATAGAAAACAGTATCACGGGTAATTGGAATAAAAATAAATCAATTTAAACACTCATTGATTGCAACGTTTCGTCTTTATTTAATTAAGACTTTTTCAAGCTCTCAATATGTTTAAATTATAATAAAACTATGAATTAATAAGCAATTTCGCATTACAAAAATCAATAAAAATTGAAAAGTGTAGAAAATAATATCTTATTTTTTTATAATTTAAAAAAAAATTTAAAAAAAATAAAAAAAAGAAGATATTATTTTCTACAATTTTCAATTTTTATTGATTTTTGTAATGCGAAATTGCTTATTAATTCATAGTTTTATTATAATTTAAACATATTGAGAGCTTGAAAAAGTCTTAATTAAATAAAGACGAAACGTTTCAATCAATGAGTGTTTAAATTGATTTATTTTTATTCCAATTACCCGTGATACTGTTTTCTATTAATTTTAATTATTTAATTTTGTTGGCAGATACTGTCAATGCGTGATCCTTGCATAGTATCCGTGTTTTAAACAATAAATATGATATATTAACCAGAGATTTGTTAAATTTAAATCTACATGGCCGGAAAGCTAGTTTATTCATAAAAAATGACCTCATTAAACGCGTCATTTTATATTTACGCATCATCATTTTTTTACATCGTCTCATTATGTATATTCAAGAAATTTTTATGAAGATTTTTTTGCATATTGCTTTAACTAAATTACCGTAAAAAATATGTAAATTGTAAACTATTATTCTAGGGAAAATCTTCTTAATTTTGGTGTGAGTATATTTTTGAAACAACCTATTAATATACAAGATGTCTCGATGTATAATAAGTAGATAAATTTTCATATCTCCCATGTCATATATTTCATCAAACTAATATCAAAGACGGAGATAAAGTCTGACAGACAGATATCGCAATAATATCACGGTATTGCTTCTTGCACATAACGCACAAATGCCAACGTACTGACACTTAGAGAAGATGGTACCTACTATACTAGGATGCATCAAACAGCATATTATCGATTTTTTAAGGTTACCGAGTAGCAGTTGTTCAATATGCTCCCTTTTTCACTATCTTAAGAGCAGTTAGATGTGTGTGCATTATTGATGAAAAAAGCAAGACCAAGCCAAGACTGAAATAGTCTTGATCTTGTTTATTCAGTCTTGGTCTTGCTCTTGCTCAAATAATTCTATTCTTGGTCTTGGTATTGCGTATTCAGTCTTGGTCTTGCCTATTTGGCCTGCTACTTACGTCTTTTGAAAAATTTTCCTAAACACTATCATCGTCAATGTTTTTTAGAGGTAAAAAATTATATATAATTAACGTCTAATTAAGAAAACTTTATTTAACTACAATCAGGAAAAAAATTGTTATCTATTAAAGTTATGAGAAACATTCTCATGTTTCTTATTTTGAAAGGAAGTTATAATTTTTAGTCAAGTCTTGCATATTTGATCTTGGTCCTGCATATTCGGTTTTGGTCTTGTTCTTGCAGAACCGCAAGCCCAATTCCAAGACCGATTTTTCTCATCACTATTGTGCATTTTTACTCACGTTTCGGAAATCTCTAAATTCTATGAAAAATCTTATTCCATCTTTGCTGTTAATGTTTCAAAATAAACTAGAAATATGCACCATTCTTCCGATATGACTTTTAGTCAAGTTTTTACGGTTTATTTGATCTAAATAAACGATTTAAAATCAGATAAAAACGAGAAAATTAACATAAGCTGTCCTGGCTATGCTTGACAAGTATGCGCAATCTTTTAAAATGTATCGGTTATTTTTTTTTTCCATTGCATAGTTTAACTAGCTAAAAGTGTCTTTCGAGTTTCGACTGTGGATATTTCGCCCCTCAAACTCACTTCGGCTCGGTAATTTTTATTTTAAAAACTTCGTCTTCGAAAATAACTACCTTATATGAAAAAGTCAATTTCAAGTTAGCTTATAGTATAGTTCTTTAAGTATAAACAAACATATTGTACGTATAGATTTTGCCTGATGCCCGAACTGCATAATTTAATCTTTCCCGGAAAAATAATAAAACATTTCTAATTCAAATTAGTTCCGTAGTACGTTAATAATTGACAAGCGATCGTACATTAATTATGTCTAGGTTTTGTATGACGACCGAACTATAGGTTTGACCTTCCCGAAGAAATGCTACCTAACACAAAAAATATCCTGACCAAATCGGTTCACTGGTGCTCCAATAATAAAGACACGAAATGTCCTTTATTGGTTTGGAATAATTGTTATGATCAACCCTATTATGTGTGCTTTTTCATGGTTGGCAACATTGAGATTGTACAATAGACGAGCATCGCAGAGCTGTTCGTTATTACATTTAGAGCTGCGTTAGTTTTTTAAGATTTATCAATAAAAATCGTTAATTCAAACAATGCAACTGTAAAAAAGTGTTCTTAAATATTCATTAGACACGTGTGTTTTTCGGGTATTTTTTTGTAAAAAAGTTTTTTTGTGTAAATGTTTTCAATATTTTTCCATATAAGTCATTGCATTGTTTTTCTATTGACTTGATCACATCAGCCGTGATACGTTATAATTTGAGTGTTTTTTGCGGGTTGGCACAACTGCACACTAAATAAAAATAAGAACAACGGACTGTCAGATGCTTATCAAGTTTATACACTGTAACATTTTTGAGTTTTAACATAAAAAATACTTAATAATTTATATAATATGAGTGTGAAAAGTATTCTTGAACTTTCTTTATTACGTATGTAATGTCACTCTGCCAGTGTTTTTCGCAAACATGTGTTTTTCAAGAAATGACATTTTGCGTTGTGACCGGCTATGGTGCAGTGGTTATTATAACATCAAGGTAAGAGATTGTTACTAAGGTATTGAAAATAGTAATTTTAACAAACAGTTTTTATAATTAGTGATTCAATATTGGTGAAAACACGTTTGTATGGTTTTATTTATATGTATTTTGAAAATGCCGAGTGAAAAATCAGTGCAAATTATTTTAAACGAAATGTTAAAAATCTGTAAACCAAATTTGTTTATTATTGTAGTTTTTCTTAATAGTGAAAAGTGCTAAACGATGAAACCGAATTATAGTGAAAATTGGAGAAAACCTGTTTTTGATACGGTGTTTAAAATATTTTATCTAGTCTCGTAGACAATATTGTGAGAGTGAGACATGCCGTACGACACGGGGGCCGGTTCCCTTCTATAATCCTGTTAATAAAGCATAAGGTTTAATATCAGAACATAGGTTTTTAGTCGTACTCAGTTAACAAGAGACGATCACAATTTCGCTTAGCTTTTGCGTTAGTCCGACGATCGATATCAACAACAGAATGTTAAAACTACAATATAAGTGATATTTTGAATTCTTTTAATCAATTTTCATAACAATATATAGTAAGACCTCGCTTAACGCGGGAGATACGTTTCAATAAGTTCCTGCGCTAAAAGAGGTTATCTTAACACGTAGATAATAGGCATAAGTGAAACAGAACCAAAAATAAAAAAATTTGTTAATTTTTTAAAAATTTTGTAACATTTATCGTTAAATATTTTTTTCGTATTGATTATAGATTTATTAATTACTAATTCGATTTTTGTTCAAAAAACATTAATGAAAATCAAATAAAGTAAGAAGTTATGTTTGTGATGAGAAAGGTTTCTCGTTTGACATATTTTGTTTTTTGTGAAAAAGTCATCTATAATGTCGTTTGCATTATTCTGTTACGTTCAGCAAGCTGTTGTCGATAGCAAGATATTACATCAATGACACTCCATCTTGTTTTTGAGCTCCTATCAACATTTGAATCATTTTGTATAAACTGATCCAGAATTTACGTTATAGTGATTATTTTTTTTTTTAGAAACCGCATAATACTGTAACATCGTTAACCGGTGCAGGGTTAAATAAGGTCTTACTGTACATATAGTTTCCATGCAAATGGCCTCAGCCGGTGAGCGTGTTAAATTAAAAAAAATTATTATTATTATCTATTAAAAACCATAAAGTCCTCATGGAAGTCTCCAGCGCCCGCTGGATTTGATCTACAATAATTTCATCTAAAAAGAACCGCCCAATTATCATTTCAAACTTCATAGGTTGATTGGTTTATTACAGATTTGTCCATTTTACCCTACAACGGAACCAGACGGCTGCTATTTTGAATATAATAAATGGTACGGCCCCTCAGGAACTGCATCGTCTCCGAGTTGTAATTTACAGCGTGCGTCGGTACATGAATTTCGTTCAACAGGTCGTTTGCGTCGCTCGTGAAAAGACATCTCTATAAAGGTACATGTAACTAGCAATTATGTGCCTCTTTTAATTTTACCAGGAAATCGATTGGAGGATTAAATTTCATCTGTTTTATTTATAATACTCTGTGATATGTTGCTGCCACGAAATATAGATACCTATGTTTAAAAAATGGTTTCGATTTGGTGGATAAACTATAGTTCAATATAATTTCAAATTGAAATTAAATGTTTTGTGCTTGATTTGAAGCAATAAGTAAAGCTATTCCACAGTCGTAGTCAATGTTTGTTTATGCTTTGTTGACGAACAAACAAAACTGATAGATGCCATTTTCCTCAAATATATAGGTAACACAATGCATAGATAATATTCACATTTATAACTAGCGGTTTGCCCACGATTTCGTCCGCGTGGTATAGTAGATATATTGGATTCTTTTATATAAAATTCATCCGCATCCCTTCGGACAGTGTGTTCAAAAGATCGTAGAATATGTATTTCTTTTTTAACTTAAGTAATTTCAGAGATACATCGTATCCTTTATGAAGGTTTCCATCACCCTGATCACTCCCACAAGGGTCATTTTTGCGATAAAATGTAGCCTAGATTCTTTACCTGCCTGTGAAATGCCATTACAGTCGGCTTAGCCGTTTCAAAGATTAGCCCGGACAGACATAACAATCTGACTGAAAACTCTTGGAATCTTTAAAACTGTACAATTACAAACTACGTTATGATTTTATTTATTTGTATTAATTGAACTTCTGTAAAACTTATTAAAAAAGCAACTCTCGCAGTATGTGGACTTTGCAATCCATTGGCTATATATACAAACACATCAATCATTACTTCTGTAAAGAGTGCTGTGCTGTACAAAGTTTGGAATTGTCGAATTTGAAGGAGCTGTGGAGAGTTGCACGTAAGCTTTCTGTTGCCACAAGCTTTACTGATAATTTGAATTGCCGTTGGGTGGCTTAAGCGTTGAATAACGCATTTCTGTAGACGCAAAGCCAAGTTGCTTATATCGATCTTAAAATAGTGATGTAAAATTATCGGTAATAGTTGCCATTTTAGCAGAATAATTAGTCGGCTATCTATAAAACAAGATGGCAGCTTCCGACTTCTGTTTCTCAGAACGATAAAAAACACAACAGTAGAGCAGTTTTCAACAGTAGAATCGAAAGAATTAAATAATGTATTTATATTTATGTAGATATTGGTTATAAAATTAAAATCTCGACCGGAAATCTTCTGCGCAGCCTTGTATAATAATAATAATAAATAACCGCGGTTATTTAACCGGTTAAACTTTTCATCTAGTTTCACTTCTGAAGGTTCTCGGATTGCAAAAATGTCCGTTCGTCTGTCTGTCAAAACAATTTGGGTCAAATCATATTTTCGTATAGGATACCATTGGCATCTTATTCGGAACGTACTCGGTTCAAATCCCAGCGGAGATCGTTGGCATAGGATAAATTGATCTTGTTTCAGTTTACGTTTTAAAAGCGGAAAGTTAGCAATACGTTATTGTGTACTGTGCATTCGAATGTCGTATTCTGTTATTCCAAATGATAATCTGTGAATTTTTCAAGCTCTTTATGTAAATAAACAGGTATACAATTATGATATTCATTATTCACATTAATATGATTGAAGCAGGAGTCACCAACTATTTTTGTTGGAGTCCGTTTTGAAAAAGCCAGATTTCCGCCCTTCAGTATTTCGAAGATATTCATTTTTTCTATCAATCACGTTAGTTTTAAACCTATCTGAGACATTTTTATATTTCTACAAATAACGAAACATTTTTCATGCTTTCATACGTTGTCCAAATCTTTTCTCGACACTAAGCGCGTTTGCGGCCGATTTATATTAATCGAACTTATGAAAAAATTCAAACTGAATCGATTCCGACCATCTGCAACCTTCTATCTATTAGTTTCGGAGTATTTAAAATTTAACACATACCGTTTCTTCTATTTCTCGTCGAAGCTGGTGGTCTGGATGTGAACCGCTGTTCGCCGGTTGGTGATCTCCGTGTTAGAGTAAAATATAGAGTACCTATGTGAACTGGCGTATTATACGTGATTTAATTATCTTCGTTCGTAATTAGTTTATGTAATTTTCGCCGGAATTATATCCATTTCTACCACAGGCGTGCGTATGCAAGTTTCAAGTACGCGTAGAAAACCCTTCAGCCATAATATAATCTGTTTAACAGCGCAGTACATAAAATGAAAGAATAGAAGTACCTACTTCATTTCTTGTGTATAATGTTATAGTACCGTAAGCTGATCCCAATGGACAGCTAAGTTAAAATGATGGTTCATTTGCTAAAATTGACGTTATTATGTACAGGGACGGATTCGACGGATCGGGAATGCCCTGAAGGGCCGAGTTTATACCAGATACCGCCTTTGGTTCAACAATTAAATACCGACCCCTTCTGCGGTCCGTAAATTTTGTTGCATGTTATAAAAATATTGCAGCAGAAAACGTTTTAATGATCGGTATATATATTATTTTTCAAAGGTGGTTTTTTGTCGGTAGGAAATATCTCCCTTAATACTGCGTCAAAATTAATGTTTGATACGCCATTTTGGAGATTATTTTTTCTCTAATGACGAAAAATAAGTTAATATTTTAAAATTAATGTTTTCATTAAAAAATTACAGTATAAAATTTTGCCATAATAATAATAATAACTTTATTAAGGAACAGACAAAAGCCTTTTGGGCTGTTTAGCGTTTGCCCTTTTCAAATACGTACATACATACAAAACAACGTAACAATTTTGCCATCTAGTGGCAATTTGTTTATTTTAACAGTTGTCGGTAATATTAAGTGACGTAGTGGCGCTGAAGTCTCTGAATAGAATTTCCAGCCTATTATATTACGTAGCTGACCACTAGCGGTGCGAAGTATTCGCATGGGTCTACTAGTTGCTATGAAAACGTTTTCGTTCGTATAACCTAGGTGCCTGATACCTGTGTCAGATAGTGAAATATATGCTCTCGAAAAATTTCGAACTGTGATTGCAAAATTCATTTTATTATTGTTTTTATTAGCTGTGATTGAGCATTAAGCTTCACGAAATTTGGCTGGCTGCTTAAAAATAAAAAAAAAAATAACAAATTTTTGCCCTAAAAATTGAATAAAAAAACGCGGTACTTGTTAATATTTCTTTACAGCACGTCACGAGATATAGAATTAACATTTTATGTTAAAAATACTGACAATTTTGGTTTGCTCAATAATGTTTTTCAAATTTATTTTGTTTCTATACAAAAGCTTGTGTAAAATTAATTTTCCGTTTTTATCTGATTTTAAATCTTTTTTGTATATCAAATAAACTGTAAAGTATGAATATATGTCTAGTTTATTTTGAAGAATTAACATCAAAGATCGAATAAGATTTATCATAGAAATGAGAGATTTCCGAAACGTAAGTGCACACACCCATCCAACTGTTCATAAGATAAGCATATTGAACAACTGGTACTCAGAAACCTGTTAAAGATATGTCTAGACCAAAAGTTATCAACAATGCTGCCAACATATTTTGGGTTTAAATTAAGGTCATGGTAACCTGAATGAGTCCAGTTCAGGCTTAAGTTCGGGCAAAAAAGGGAGCATATTGCACAGTTGGCACTCAGTAACTATAGTCTTGTTACAACTGAAGGTTTCTAAACCATTAATTCGTTATACTGTAAACAATGCTCAAAATCACAAAAATGGAATATAAAAAATCGGTCCGGTCGTTTATGCTACACGTAAACATACTTATGAACACGTGAACACCTATTTTGGTTTTGCAGTCTAGTCCAGTGGCTCTCAACTTTTTTCAACTGGCGACCCACCTTTCCTTATCAGAATACCTCCTGGGTCCATCGGTCCATAGTGGAGGGATGTAGTGATTCTGTTGTCTGCCTCAGATGCCAAAAATCAAGAACCAAGAAAACAATCAGAACACAATTCGATTTGTTTCGATTTTTTTTATCTTTTCTGATGGTTTTAGGATCGAGTCACGACTCACATGTAACCCTTCCGCGACCCACCGGTTGAGAACTGCTGGTCTAGTCGAATAAAAATTGCACTGAATTCTCCCAGAAAACCGTGCAGATTTTAATAAGTCGAATCTTTGAATATTGCGGAAGTACTATAAGAATAAGTAATGTTCAGTCCTTTATGCAGACAATAATAAAAGCCAGCTTTCATTTATTATGGCGCACTAACCCTCCTATACCATTCGTATAGCGAAAGACGTTCGCATCGTTTTTATTAGTCGTAATTAAGTTTGAAAGACGAGTTGATAAGAGAACTGACATTTGTGTTGAAGTAACACTACACTACCAAAGTACCAAACCTTTTATTACAGAAACTCGGTGTATTAATTATTGTAATACCTGTTATAATGTACCCACACGGGCGTACACACATAAAAGCATCCTGGATTTTGGAATAATCGACGAAAGTATCAAAATTCATAAAGCTTACTCAGTTATAATCCATATGAGCAAAGCAAGGCCAAGCTCAAGAATGAGAGTCTTGGTATTGGTTTTGCTTATTCGGTCTTGGTCTTGCTCAAATAGTTCTAGTCTTGGTCTTGCTTACTTAGCCTGTTACTTACGTCTTTTGAAAACTTTTCCTAAACTATCATCGTCAAGGTCTTTTAGAGGTATAAATTAAAAAATTATATACAATTAATGTCTAATTAATAAAACTTTATCCATGTTCCTTATATCGAATGGAACTTAATTTTTAGCTTAGTCTTGCATATTCGGTCTTGATTTTGGTCTTCGTCTTGTTCATTCGGTCTTTGTCTTGCTACTATAAGTATGGTCTTGCGGAATTCAAGACTATAAGACCAAGACCGATTTTGCTCATCACTAATATGCTGACACATCAACAAATTTAATATCTTTAAATTATATTTTTGTAGTATATGAATTTATTTTACTTACTTTCATTGTGAATTTACCTTTATGCATGACATATTATTCAATTGTGTAGTCGTTACGTAATAATCGACACATTTTTCGCTTTTTACTTAAAATGTTATAATTTATATAAAAATGATTTGTCGGGAAAAAGGACTTTTTAAGTAAACACTTATTTGTTATTTACAGCGACGTTTCGTCCCTTGCTTGCTTGGGACTTTTTCAAGCTTTATAACTGTAATTGAATTATTAAAATACAATTTATAAATTTACAATTGAAATATACAATATCAGATAATAATTATACACACCTATTAAATGTTTAGATCAAGTAGATATAAAAGTTAAAATACACGCATGTAAATATAAATTTGAGTTAAACAATTGTTCATTAAAATTGTTTAACTCAAATTTATATTTACATGTGTATTTTAACTTCCAAAATTCAAGAAATCGGTCAAGTTCTGTTGGTACAAACATCAGACAAAAGTCTGAATATGTCCGTAATATTTAAGTTATAAAAATATTCGAATACAGTACAATTTCGATAACATGAACACAAAAAATCCTGAGGAGTTCATATAGCGGTATGTTTATATTATCGAGGTTCGCAGGAAACACGTACATTAGGGTGGTCCTTAACTGGGGTATTATGTCCAGGGGGTCAAGCGTTTCAAAATTGATAAAAACAATTCTCTAAAAATTTTAGCTCTTAATAGTCCGTATTCCGACTAAAGTTTCTTATGGAAAATAACGTGTGGAAAACGCCTTTTGTTTTTCCAAATTTTAAAACTTGAGGACAAATGAATCTACCAAAATATATATATAAAAGAGTTTTATTGTCATAATATAAAACAAAAATACATTAGTTTACATTGCGGTTCCAGTTAACATATTTTTTTTGACAATAACGGGTGCTACAAAAAATTTTTTTTTTACAATAAGGAAAAAAATACATAAAAAAACGTATTCATAACATCTACCAAAATCAGACATACATATTTTTGTAGAGAATTGAACGCTCTACAAAAAAGGCATCTTGTAATTTTTCGCGAAGTTTACTGGTTCAAAAGCTTTCTGAGATTAAAGTTTAAACTTTAATCTCGAAAAACTTTTGAACTAGTAAGCTTAACGAAAAATCACAAGATACCTTTTTTGTAGAGCGTTCAATTCTCTACAAAAAACCTGTTCATATTACTGTGAGTCGTTCATAAGAGTGCATATTCATATTATCACGATTGTACTGTATCTGCAAAAATACGAAATTACAGACAGGTGGCTCGTTACAATTTTTTATATTAGTATTGTCGACAATCAAATGATTTTAATATTACGTAATATGCAAATATGCACCGGCACTTGAATAAAAGAAAATCATATCAGCTGATGTGACGTCACGGGTAGTTGTGATTCAATCCTGTTCACTATCCGGTATACTAAGATACGTGTAGTGCTTTTTAATTTTTATGAGTTGGTTACATTGAATCAAAAAAAGATACCAGCACCGTACGTCAAGTGACTTATTGAATATATATTATGTCTGTTGTATTATTGGGTTTTAACACAAAAAATCGTTAAGTCAAATAAAGTGAATATTGAAACGTGTTCTTTAACATTGCTGTTTTACGCATGTGTTATTAGTTTTCCGTGTCTTTTTGTAAAAAAGTGTTTTTTGATAAAATCTATTTTTCATATAGACATTTTCTATTGACTTAAATCATATCAGCTGTGGTCAGTTGTATTTTGAGTGTTTTTAACGGAGTGGCATGACTGCGTATAAAATGAAAGAGCACCGAACTGTCGGTTGATTATAGAATTTATAGCTCGGTAACATTCTTGAGTTTAAAAACAAAAAATCCTTAATTCTAATGTGAATGTTAAATAGTGTTCTAGTGCAATCATTTTTCGCGTATATGAATACTTATTGTCGAGATTTTTTGTAAAAAGCGTTTTTTAACAAATCAGTTTTTCGATGTGAAGCGGTTACAAGGTGAGTGATAGTTAATAATTAATTGTATTATGATTGTGATATATTTTTTGACAAAATTTGATAATTTGTGATTGAATGTTCGGGAGGGAACATTTATGTTTTTCCATAGTAATTTTTAAATATTGCCTTTAATATTGTTTTATACGTACATAAACTGAATTCGTAAATACTGTTTTTAATTATTTTTCAAATTTATTAAACTTCAGATTTTTAATATTTTGTGACAACTTATCAAGCATTTTAGGGCTGAAATTTCTGCTACCTATTGTGTCAATCACTGTTCAAAACAGTTTAGTGGAAATAAAAATTTTGTTTATTTTGAAATAATTAAAATACTACAAAAAATATAAAATGCTTATTTTAATGTTTTTGTTGTCGGTGTCAAACTTTTGCAGAAATATTTTTTTGTTTTAAATATGTGAATTGAAAAATATGATGTAATTTTTTTAAAAATTTTATACGAGATAATACAAAAGTATAAATGCATATATGTAATATGAGTAAATATGCTTTCTTCTATTGATTGACAATTTATTGAATATGTTCCAACCGTCCAGTGAAGGGTTAAATATCTCTATTGCTTTATTTAGCGGTTTCGTGATAGGCTGTTGCATTATTTAGTGATCCAGTCTAGTGATGCAATACGATAATTTCAGTAGTATAGGTGTTGATACGGGCTAAAACTCGTCGGCATAATATGCTATATTATATAAATTGAATGTATTGCAATTTACAGTGCTTCCCAATCGGAGGGTCGCAAACGTTACGATATGTTGTATAAATCATATAAATTTGTTGATTTCAAAATTTATTTTTATATACGTATAGGACGCTGATTATGACACCTGGTGTCGAGTATCTAAGATACTAATATTATAAATGCGAAAGTCTGTCTGTTACTTTCTTACGCCTAAACTGCGGAATAGATTTCGATAAAATTTGGTAAGGAGATAGATTACATCCTGACGAAATACATAGACTACCTTTTGTCTAAGAAAAAAAAAAACACTTGAAGAGGGTGAAATAGGGGTTGAAAGCCCAATTATCAATCTATCACGACATTTTCGGATGTGCATAAAGTAACTTTTTAACTATTAAATGGTTTTCTACTGTTGAATCCATAATTAAAAACAAATAATACAAGTATTGAGGTTATTTAATAGGGATGTTGACTGTATTCAAATAAAAAAATTATTTTAACGAAAAGTAGTAGTTTCTATGATAGAAATACTAAAAAACACTATATTTTTCCTTATTTTTAAGGAATTTAATATATATTTAATAAATAAAACCCAATAAAATCACTCTCAAGTCACGTGACAATAGACGCCAATCAGAGCGCATGACGTCATATGTTCAGCCGCTGTCAAAAAACTTCATAGTTTGGTTAATATTTAGTGTGTAATTTATTATTATTTGTTTAAAGGATACGTCAAATTACATATAACTATAGCAACGACTACGAAACAACTTTTCATCATCTCAGTTTACTAACGTTTATGAGCACAGAATACGCATCTATAGGATGGTAACTCCCGTGTAAACTTTTGAGCCTCCTTTGGTATGAACAGGTAACGTCACGCGACTAGTATTGGCGTTTTGGACCGAAATTTGAAACGGGATTTAAAATACATGATTTTTAAGGCTTGAGTGGTATTTAAATAAAAATAATAAATATTTGTAGCAATATTGGGTACTTATGCACGATTTAAAACACTTTCCCAAAAATAGTCAACATCCCTATTGTCAAAAGCTGTTAAAAACACTATAACTTTTAAAATATTCCGTTCGATGTCGCATGTATAGCCTACTTTATTGTTTTATGGAATAGCTATTTTGACGTTATCAGAAACAACTTCCGCAACATATTCGTTGCTTGCTGCGAGGGTAACTTCCACAATATCAATTTCCGTAACAGAAAATTTTACCCTCAGTGCGCCAAAAGAAGTATAACTTCAAAAAATCGGTTTTGAACTTTGTAGAAACGCCGGTCTATGTGTGCAGAGTCCGCCATTGTATAGTCTTCAGGCGTCCGTTAATAATTCACAGCCAATCTCTCAGCTTACACGCAAATTAGCTGCAATTCCTGTTAAGTGCGGTAACGCCGTAACGGAGACGCGTTCTGTTGACGGGAACGTAAATTACCTATAACAGGACACTATGTATCGAATTTAACACTGCATGAAACTTTTCTCAGACCTCTCTCGTGAAAGTAGGTCAGACAACAGCGCTGCACACTGCAAATAAATATTATTGTTTATCGACTTTCCGGCCCGGTTTCGTCCGGGAAGATTTTTGTCAAGCAACAAACCAATGTCAATTTCCTATACCCAGAGCCGGGTTTGCATAAGGGCACTTGAGGCCTAAACCTAAATTCAATAGTTGATTCTTTTTGTTTTACAGCATGTAGAAATCAAATAGATGAAGTGACTTTTTTATCAAAACTTAAAAATAAAAGAAAAACAACCTTTCAAAGTTTAAAATTTTTAAAATTTTATTTAATTTTGAGGACAGTCGTTTCTGTGAATATGTTGTCATTATCAAATGACAACATACTTCCATAGTGACATAACATAACGTTAGAATCGCTATATTAACAACTTTTTACAGTCAAATAACCTCAATACTTGCATTTTTTTAAATTATGGATTCAACAATAGAAGACCCTTTAATACTTAAAAAGTTACTTTATGCAAGCACTAAAAATGTTACTTTTGAGAATGGAACAAAGCTAAAATGCACATAAATTATAAGACCACAAACATAATTCTAGACATTCTATTTTATTTTATCAATGTACATGTTTATACAGTTATATTTGTAACTGTTGGTATTATTAAAGAAAATAAAATAAAAAAAAACCCGGGTCGCAGTGCCAAAACCCTGCCGACAATATAGTGTATTTGCTTGTATAGGGCCGTGTGGTTTTATACTTTTATTATGTGAAATTAAGTTTGTTTTTGGGCAAAATAAAAAATTTAACCCCTTAATACACCCCTTAAAATAACATT
Organism: Venustoraphidia nigricollis; assembly: GCA_034508555.1. Classification (NCBI taxonomy): domain Eukaryota; kingdom Metazoa; phylum Arthropoda; class Insecta; order Raphidioptera; family Raphidiidae; genus Venustoraphidia; species Venustoraphidia nigricollis. Next base: position 2,049,620 of record JAVRKA010000045.1, on the reverse strand, counting down.
TTTTTCTTAATTGTAATATTATCAATCTAACGTCTACACCGAATTAAATACACCCTTCAATAAATAAGTCACTATCTGCAAACTAGTGTTTTCATAAAATTTGTAAATCCGGTCCTGTCGGGCCGATTTTAATAAAATTGTGGGGATACTTTTTAATCACTACCAAAGGGTTAAATTTCAATTTTGAAACGATTCGGAGAATTTTTTCGGTATTTTGGGGCCCAAAAACAGTTTTCAACCCCTAAAAACTACCCTTAAAATAGCCCGATTAGGCCCATTTTAAATAGGCTTCTTGCGGTGATGGATTTCAACACGTGGCCCAAATTTCGTTGAAATCAATTAACTCTTTCGAAAGTTATCGCGCGTACACATATATATATATATATAAATATATATATACATATATATATAAACATTTTTAAAAATGGTGCCAAAGTATTTAGGAGGTTATGAAACGTCGAGAAATTTTGGTCCGACCCCTAGGTCCCGCCATCCGACCGACGCCAATAGTGTATGTTGCCATATGGCAAATACACTAATAAAACTTCTGCCGCGTGTGCATAAGTACACGCACCACTTTTTTTAACATTTTTTTATTATCACTTGTATGTATGTTTGTATTAGAATATTTGAACGTGAATTTCACGTACTTCAAAACGTCGGATTAAACTGAAACTTTGCACACTTATCAAGGACCGATGACAATACAATAATTTAGTATGTTTGTCCCATTATCCTGACCAGGACCTTCAGGATAAAAAAACTTGAAAAATAACAGCTAGCAAGCTAACACGCTGTACAGTGGCGTATGTTGCGTCGCCTACCTCATAGCTCAATGCAATTTGTTTTTTATTCTTGCAATTAAAATTAGAGTTTAAAAAAAATGACATCAAAATTAGCTTTACTGTAAAAAGTGTGGAGTGCTATCTACTTAAATTTTCATAATAGCTCTACGTTTACAACTAGCTAGTAAATGAAAAATGTATTACCGATATTAAGCACTTCACGCTTGTTACAGTAAAGTTAATTTTGTTGTCAAATTATTTTGCACTTTTTAGTTCATAAAAGCGTGTTGTTTTAGTTTTCTTAAACTCTATTTTTTAATCATGTGTTCTACGTTACAATTCACTATGTCTTAAAATATATGTGTGTATAAAACCAGGGGAAGGAGCATTAAACGATTTTGAAGAGAGATGCGTCTTTCACTAAAAAAATAACAATAAAAATACAATGCTAGGAAACTCCGAGACAATTTGCGGAGATAGAAATGCATTAAATTCACAATTCCGCATTGATGCCAACACAATGGCAATGCAGGGATAATCAAAGAGGGGGTTCTCTTTTTTACTTTGACATATTATAGAAAATGTCGAAGAAAATTTGTGAACGTGTCGCGCACACTTTCCTTCAATCTAATTGATGGCGTCTCTTTCGGTAAAATATAATATTGTGTCTCCCCTTTTGCTCTCGTATCATTTATCATGTTTGATTTTGTATGAAAAGAAAATAAGTGACCAGATTTTGCAAAAAAGATGAACCAGGCAATTTCAGTCAAAATAATATCAGAGTCGAACTCTCAATTTTAAAATTGTTGTTTTTTTTGTGAAAATAAAATAAGTGGCCATCAATACTAAATTAAAACTCGGGTCGCAAAGCCAAATCCTGTCGACACTATAGTGTATATTTGCTAATACAGACAGCGTGGCTTTATTATGTGAATTTGTTTGCCTTTGACACAAAATAAAAAAAATTAATCCCCTAATACATTCCTTAATATAATATTTTTTTACTTAATTTCAATATTATTATCAATACAACACCTAAACCAAATTAAATACACCCTTCAGAGACTAAATTTGTATCCGTAAATTGATATTTTCGTCAAATTTGTAAGCCCGGACGATTTTATTCAAATTTTAGGGGCGCATTTTGGCCTTTACAAGTGGATTAAATTTTAATTTTGAAAAGATTCTGACGGGCTTAAAACAGTCGGACATGTAATAATGTCGTTGTTTATATGCGTTCTCTATTACAAACCCCCAGTTCTCAGGTTTAATCTGAGAACTGGTCAAAGTATCAATTGAATTTTTAATTTATTATTATAAAAACTAAAATAAGAATTACTACTAGGCCCAAATAATTTTGCCTGTTGGTCATGGTCTTAAAAATTGTAACTAAACTTTTGTTTGCAATCATTAAGACGTAATATTTGTTCAGTTTAATTATTTTGTTAACAGGATTTTATTTTGTAAAATAGTATAACTCTGACGTGTGAGTATAAGCGAGAGAAAAGACCGTTCCATTTAACTTCCTCAGAACCAAGAGGGATAGAAACTCCCTTTCGAGTTTAAAAAATTTCTCTTGTCATAATTTTTTAATCGCATACGAAATAGTTTGCAACCTTTGTAGAATCTATAATTATTTTTGTCGAATCATTTCAATAAAAATAATAGTTTAAAAAACCTAAAAAACAGTGTGTCATAGTGGTCACGAAATATTATTGTTGAAATTGGACAAAACCAGGATCAGGTAAGCACAAGGTATACCATTAATGTTAAACTATTTTCATTCATCTGATAATAGTATATATTATTAGTAATTATTTTACTTTTCATTGACACTTTTATATTTTTAGAAAAAATACTTTGGATGTTTCACTTCTGCCAGGCGTCCCGCGACGGCACATAGTTTTTTTTTATTCAGCATAAGCGAATTCGCCTTTCGGTTATTTTGCTGTATTTGAAGAACGTTGCATTTGCAGCGACATAGGTAGATTTATTCTTGCGTCAGTCTAGTTGTATAGTGTGTTGGCCTTTGATAACACAGACTGATAAATGATGATCTACTTTCATTAGTTGGATGAAGACAAATTTCAGCAGTGCTTACTCTTCTTACGTGCTTCTAGATTTATATCGTCGTCACACAGAACTTGCCATTCTTTTATTTCACTTACGCCGCGCAAATTTTTAAAGCTTGTTCACTTATTGCTGTCATTTTATACAACTCAAATAAGGTATTTGGTTCACTTGTGAATATCAATATGAATGTTTGACCAAACACTGATGTATGTTGGTTCTGATCTTAACTAATGTATTAAGTTCATTTATAATAGTTATATTTAATATATATTTTTAACGTGGCTAATCTCTCAGATAGTAAAATATGCTCTCGAAAAATTGCGAACTGTGGTCGAAAAAATTGATTTTATTATTGCTTTTAAACGCTTTTATTTATTGTAGCTTCCTTTCTGTCCGGTGTGGGTTAAATCTAGTATTTGTAATTTTACCTTCTTGGGTTGACTAATTGATCTGAAATTTGGTACATACATTTAGTTCTGATGACAATACAATATTATTATTTAATTATACAGTCGTTATACATATTTTTATGCCCCCCCCGTTTTATTTTATTTCTATTTTTAATCGTTGTAACGGATTAGTTACAACCATATGTTAATTAATTTTTTGAATACCGATTACTAATAATAATTTATTCTTTGTTGCAGATGCTGAAGAAACTCTACTACTCTACTACCATGGGCGGTAATAACCTGAGCTGTCGATCGTCTAGAATCAACAATCTCTCCTGCAGAAGAATTAATTATTGGTGAGTCAGATATTTTTATTTTTTATCCCATTAACAATAACAACAACAAGTCTCCATTTTATGATTTTGTTGTTAATGTAAAACATTATAATAGAAAACAAGATCACGGGTAATTGGAATAATGAAAATAAATCAATTTAAACACTCATTGAGTGCAACGTTTCGTCTTTTTTATTAAGACTTTTTCAAGTTCTAAAAATTTTAAAATAATTAACATTCATATATAATAAAAATATTAAACATTATGGATTAAATAATTTACTAAAAAGAAACAATAGTGTGACTAACCTCAATGTGCTTAAACGATAGTTAAACTATGATATAATATACAATTGGGCATTACAAAAACAATTATTAAAAATTGAAAAATTGTAGAAAATAGTATGTTCTTTTTTTAATTTTTTATTCTTATTTTCACACTCAACTAAAAATTATAGCATGATAGTTGCTTAGCTTAACTAATTATCCGCTTGTTTTCTATTATAACATATATCTGGAATTGAACTTTGAAGATGTAAAACATTATATTTCAAAATGTATTATTGATGTGTTTTTATATTGTTTCTTTGTTTACAACCTTTTTTTGAGTTCAATTTTAAATTGCAACAAACATTTAAATTAATGATAATAATATGGTATTATTTATTTTCATCGTTAAGTATATGTTTAAAAAATATATTGATGGACATATAAACAAGTATTTATGTGAAAAATCCGTGTTATCATTAGATGTTTTTGTTAGTGACGATTTTTGTTACTCAAAATTTTTACATAAATATTTTCTAAACTAGTTGGTAAACCACCTAATACAACATTACAATACATTACGTGTCGCTTACTTGCATAATCTGTCCACGTCTGTACATAATCTCATAGCTATGGTGACTTTGAATATAGCTCATTTCAATCACGTGCCACTCTATATATGCTTATGATATACAGGGTGTAGGTTTTTTTTCCGTTAAACGGGAAAATTAAACAGAATTTTTAAAGTTATACTTCTTTTGGCGCATTGAGGGTAAAATTTTCTCTATTTTACATTTTCGATCGCTGCGTCATCAGTCGAATTTTTGATAAACGTGCTTATAATGATTTAGCGAGCAACTTCATCTTGTTAATTTTGATGTTACAGTCGTCAGCATTCTCCTGCTAATTTTGATGTTACAGTCGGCAACTTTATTCTGTTAATTTTTATGTTACAGTCGACAACTTAGTCCTGTTGATTTTGATGTTACGGTCGGCGACGTCATCCTGTTAATTTTGATTTTACAGTCAACTTCATTCTATTAATTTTGATATTATTTGTTTTGTTCCAATAATATAATCGTTGAAAGGAAGTTTGGATGATGTGTCGCTTGTGGCCAACGTTTCGAAATATTTTATTTCAACTTCAGGGTCTTAGGCAAGTCAAAGATGTGATACATCGCAAGATGAATATGATGAAAACGAGGAAGATAATTGCGCTGAATGCGGAGAAAATTATTGCAAGACTCGCCTTCTCGAAGAATGGCTCCAGTGCGTTATTTGTGAAAGGTGGGTACATGAAAATTGTACGGAGTTTGACGATATTTGCTCAAAATGTGGACAAAAGAAGAATAAAGAGACAAAACGGGCCAAAATTCAAGGCAAAAGAAAGGGAAAAGGCAAGTCAAGCACTGGCCATCTATCCCGTACTATACAACGGCTAACTCACCCTGATATGCCGGGTGAGATGGCCAGTTCCATTTTTTTTTCAATTGATTTATCCTATGTTCCTTAGTTATAAAACGTTATTTTTCGTTGATTTTTGATAAGACTAATTACAGTTAATTATGATAAGAATAAAGATCTGATTGTAACAAACATATTTCAAATTTTATTTCACCTTAAAAAAACTATGGCCATCTCTAACGTATTTACCCTATTTCGAAACGTTGGCCACAAGCGAAACATCAGTAAAACTTTTCTCTTTTGATTGTTCCTCATCCAAACTTCCTTTCAACGGTTAATTTTGACGTTACAGTCGGCGACTTCATCCTGTTAATTTGGATGTTACATTGTAAAAATTCACTATTATCATTTTTTCATAAGTCGCCAAAAGAAAAATCAGACAGCCTGTATTTGAATCTACATTCACATTACAATTAATACCGTATACCTTCAATACACATGTATGTATATACAGGGTGTAGGGCATCATGTAAAATCGCTAAGCTCGTCAACTCGTATCGAGTCACGTTTGTTATTCGAATAGCTTTGGATGCTTCTCCTCCAACCTCCTCGTGTCGATTTTATCCTTTCTGCCATCTGTGCAATAATATAATATGTACGTCTGCACGCCTCAGCCATACATAAAATCGGTTTGACACTTCAACACTTTCCACTATGTTTCCGATTCTATAACAAAAATCGATCTGCTGTATCAATTTCTTCGCTCATATAATGCTTACGTCACGTTTTTAATATTGTGAATACAATGATCCGAATATGATATCGCGGTGGGCGCCTCCGTCTCTTTCCACTAATATTTCACCCAGTGGCGTAACAATTGGGTGGCAGGACGGGCAAAATGCCACGGGCCCCCGGCCGAAGGGGACCCCCTGCCCAAGATGGCTGTGAGCACAGGTGGATCCTAACTTTGATTATTACTGTTGGTAAATTCGTGTCCATAATTTTAATGAAGTTGGAATCGTAGGGAATTGGACAGTTTATGAAAAGAATTAACTTTGATTAAGTTCAACGTTTCGTTGCTAATTGCAACTTCCTCAGCAACTATATTTAAAAACAAACAACAAAATACAAAATAGTAAATATTACAATGACAGCTTTATATAGGTTATAAAGAATGTTTTTTAAAAAATTGTCATACCTTATTCTTATAATTCTATTGTTAATTTTGTCGATATTATTATCATCTTGTGGTAAATTTTTTTTCTCTTTCAATTTTGTAAATAATTTTTTAAAAATATAAACAGTTTTTTTAATATAAAAGTTTTTTGTTTGTAAAAAACAGATGTTATACCTACTACGTTTATTTTAAATATTACAACATTTAGTAAAATTTATTAGTTTTGTATTTAATTAATTTAAGATATTTACTAAAGTACATACACAAGTTAAACAAAAAAAAATGTATCAAGATTTGAACGTATTTGTAAGAAAAAGATATTAGCCAGTTTTAGAACGTATCCGATACGTAATAAAGTCCTGGCCACTTGTAAACGCAACGCTGTAGTTGGAAGAAATGAAGTCTCAGTTTTCAATGCACTTTTAAGACACGAAATAGAAAAGTCATCTTTTATTCGCTGATTTATTAATCTTAAAGAATCATTTTGTTTCTTGCAGCTTTTTTAAAGTGTGCACTGCATTTGTAACCATCCCTGTGACTATGGTTAGTGCCGAGCGATCATTTTCAAAATAAAAATTGATAAAAACTTATATGGGACATTAAATGTTACGCAACTTAGCTATTCTATCTATCAAACATTCCAAGATCCAAAATTTGAACTTTGACGATGTCATTAACACTTTTGCTGAACAGACAGCCGAAAAAGGAATTTTAATAATTATAATTTTGTACTAAAACGTGATTTCAGTCGAATATGTTCTAAAAGTTACTAGAAAATGAACTAATTATAATAGCGTTTGCACGTACTTCACGTGGGATTTCTAAAAAAAATAACACTATAACGTCGGTTGAGCTTCTTTACAGAATTTGCCTCAAACGATATAGTTACGCCACTGATTTCATCCAAGTGAATTTACTGAGCGAGCGAAGTTAGTAAGTAGTTTGACCTTTGGCAAAGCATTCGAAGGAGAATAACTTTAAAAAAACTTTAAAAAAGTGTGCGTGTAACCTTTGCGTGCGGTTGAAGAAAAGCTGTTAACCTAACACTATACGTATATATTGTTAGGTTAACAGTTTTTTTAACCCAGTATGTAGGCTTTCACGGCCAGCGTTGTTGTAAAACTTCTTGGCTTCCAGACTTGTACGCCGTGGTCCATTGGTATTTCTATCTGACGTTTCGTCTACAACTGCGGTAAACATTATTAAAGGCGGTGTCGTAGCGGGCAAAGTATCCTTCTAGGCTGCTCACTTACCTATGGCAGCCTAAAAAAAAAACTTCAAAATGTTAATGTGTCTTCCCGTAATTCGAAATCTCGTGACGTGTTGTAAAGAAATATTGACGAATATCACGTTTTTTTATTCAATTTTTAGGATAAAAATATATGTATTTTTAAAATTTCTAAGCAGCAAGTCAAATTTTGTGAAGCTTAATGCTTAATCACAGCTAATAAAAACACTAATAAAATTTATATTGCGACCACAGTTCGACATTTCCGGGGAGCAGATTTTACAATCTGAAGGATCAGTTATCTTAAACATCTTCCTTTATATATGAATTAGTATCGATATAGTTGGAATGGAGTCCGTAGAACTAAACTGACATTTCTTTCACCACGACCTCCACACTAGGTCCCAAACAAATATTGAAATAGGATAATTACGATATAATGATAAGATAATATTGTGTTCGATCTGAAATGCGTCTATAATTTATTCAACAAAGCATCTGGATTTCAAATGGAAAACTCGTCGTGTTCTTTATTTTATTTATTGTTGATTATACGTGCTCGACAATTTAGGTCATTAGCGTCTTTATTACATCAAATAACATAATCACTTAAAACTAAACGACTTCACAAAACATTCATGAGCACAGGCAGGATTCGAACCCACGACAGTCCGGTCAAAAAGTCAGTACGCTAACCACTGGACCACCCTGTCCTCTGTGTTCTGTTTATCAGAAATACATGTAGGTACAAATTTTTGAGGTTATGTGTATTTATTTTGATGCGTTGAAAGTAAAATTTTAGGAAACATCGACTGCAGTATGAAGTTGACTGCGCTAAAGAAAATTCGAAAGTATGAAGTTGGCCATAAGAAACCCAGACTGAAATGACAGATGTATAAAATCAATGCACTTTCTGCCATCTGGAAACGGTATAACAATATACTAGACCAAAGGTGGGCAGCCTTTTTTATAACATGGGCTAGAATAAATGTAATGTTTTTTTCCGCGGGCCGGAGTAGTAAATTGACACATTCTTGTGATCTGTAATTTTTTAGTCTGCAATTAATATGAAATCTATAAAAAAATAAGTTAATTACTCCATTTAATTCTCTTTTGAAGAATAGTTGTTATGAGTTATGAGAAACATTTGAAGCGAAAATGCTTTAATATATGTTAGTTTTAACATCAGTATTAAATTATGAACATGCATGTCGCTATGTGCGTTTAATATTCAATTTAAACTAGACGGGGTATATTAAAAAATATTTATTTGTCATTGCTTCTATAAAGATTCGCAGGTCGAATAGAAACTTTTCGCGAGCCGGGGGTGGTTAGTGGTTACCCACCGTAGTACTAAACGACTATAACCTTTGATTACAACCAATACTCGTTTTTGTGCCATATAGGGCGGCTAGAAGTAAAAACCAATAAAAAAAATGTTTTCAAATATTTGAGGTTAATTTTTTGTAAGTATTAAGTATTCCTAAACTTGTTGAGGATTTTATTTTGCATGTATATTAAAAATTAGTTTTTAATCACGCTAAAGAAGTATAACTTTAAACGCGCGTACATAAATACACGCACCGACTTTTTTTTTCGTCTCATAATGAAGCTCTCTGATACAAGGCATTACTGCATGGTTTCATTACACAATGGATAGATTAAGTTCATTAACGATTTTAATCGGATTAACTTCAGAGGTGGCTTAGGCAACTGAAATACAAATAAACAATTATGTTTGACTAATTGTTAGCGGTACGTCAAGTTAGAACAACAATATAGCAGTTGAAATTAATTATGCGTCAAGTGTTTGAAAATGTAAATAAATCCTATTTGTTTTCTAAGACGATGTCTGCGCTTGCCTCCATTTTGGAAGGAACATCGGTTTTCGCCCATATCGATTCTTTTGAGTTAATTTGTAGAAAAGAAATAATTCACACAACTAAATTGCCTACAGGTGAGCACTGTTAAAAAAAGTGGTGCGTGTACTTATGTATGCGCGGCAGAAGTTATACTTTTTTGGCGTGATCGCGATAAGCGATATTCACATTTTCGTTAAAGATGTACACTGATAAAGATGTACATTGATAAAATAAAATAGGACGTCTAGGGAGATGATAAACATAGTTAAAAGTTAGCCTGTTCACTTCAGCACATGCGGTAAGAGAGAGATGAGGCGTTCATCTATGAATGCAAGGTAAAACTGTACTGCATTATTTTAAAACACAGTCAATTTCAGAATGTCACTTCGAGTAGTACTTACTTATTTTCGATAAATCCTATATGGACATTGTAACAGAGAAATGAGACGTGTCATCTATGACATCTGCCGACGATTTCAACCTTGCCAATACACGTAGTACATTCATATTAAATTAACAACTAACTTCATAGTGTCTCATGCGTGCGGAACTTCCATAACAGAGAAAAAATTACCCTCAATGCGCCAAAAGAAGTATAATTGCAAAAATTCTGTAAATTTTCATAGAAATATTAAGTTTCGCGTATAATATTTTGTTCATTAGAAATTTTTATATTAAATGTATTTCGTCATTATCCTTGTAACAAGGAAAACTTTCTTTTACACGATAAAGATATCTAAACAAAATTAAATTTCCAATAAAAATATGTACTTTTTTCGTACGATGGATTGTTTCGAAATTGTATCTTCGAAAACAAATTATTGTCAAAGTTTATGTTAAAATAATTTTTTGTTCATATATTCGTGACTGTTGAGTTTAGAGTAAAAATGGTTATTGTCAATATTAAACAAATATTTTTTTATAAAAATGTTTCTAACCAGTTGTTTCACACAACGGCTGGCTTAGAAGTTGTAGCCACAAGAAGTAAAGTATTTCCGGGTCAAACCCGGTTTATAACAAATAACTTCACAACGAATAATTACGGCTTCACACTATTGTAAATAATTATTGCTTGCGGTGAATTTGTGCCCAGAATGTATAAACAAATGAAAATATATGGCAGTGACTAAGCACTTAAATTGACTTTTGAAACAATAAGTGAAAACTTTATTCAAATATTAAACAGCCACGCATTTAGTTTAGTTGAAATTATTGAATAAAACAAACGCACACATGTTTCAAGTTATGTGGTTTTGACAAACGAACCCGTTCTGATATACCTTTCTCCCTCCTTCCCTCCACCCATCCCTGAGCTCCGCTTTTCCATTTCTACCCTCGTTGGTCTGTTTTCAGCAATTGTTATTCGGCTGTCTAAAACACCGACTTATATTCCAACATTCAAATGAAGCGGCAAAATACGAATGACTGATTTTGAAACATTTAACGAGCCAAAACTGTATTCAATTAAAGCTGTTATTTGTTTTTTAAGGCTGTTGAAAATTAAAAAAAAAATAGTTATCGTGTTTCTGAATATAATTTGAGAATTGGAACGTTGCTTCGTTGTGTTTATCGTACAAAAGCTCTAGCTTCTTTAATAATCGTCATAAAAATTGCAAAAAAGACAGTATACTGAACTTGTGAATAGTCGAACGTTCAACAATACAGTATCTCCTCTATTCTAAGCCCCTATTTCTTAAGAAAAAAAACTGGCCAAGTGCAAGTCGAATTCGATTATGAAGGGTTCCGTACCATCGTACAATATTTATTAACTTTATTTTATTTATTGTTGACAGCTGACTTTATATTTTCAAAATATTTCCGAAACTAAAAAGTTCAGAAAATATTTTTTTATGAAAACTTTCTTGGCAAAATAAATAGAATAATAATAATTTGTTATAAAAAATACGTCCTATACTATTATTACACGAAAAGTAACATTATAGCTATTATTTCTTTTGTGAAAGAGTCGATTTTCCCCAAAAACAATAGGGCTCTTCATATTTGCGTGTTAAATATCCCCCCAAAATTTGGTTTCAACCCGCTCATGCGTTTGACCTGTATTGTGTTCACAGACAAACAGATATTTTCCAAAAATATGTTTCTTGGATTGAGGGGACCTCAAGGCGAAAAATTATTGTAACATTTTGAAAAGTGAATTTTTTCCTAAATTAGTACTATTCCCCACTAATAGATTGGAATGGTAAAAAAATATGAACACTCAAATGGGTCAAAAAAATGGATTTGACGATGACCTTAGATTGTGATAATATTGTAGCAAGCTTTGTTACAGTAACCTTCTCTCTCTATAATGTAATATTTTCTAAATTGTTTTTCCTTAGTTACAAGGAAAATTGAAAGTTGTTATGATTAACATTATAAAAAATTAATCTTATGATTACATTAGAGAAAACATTTCATTACGAATTATATATAATTCAATTTTGTAGTTTTCTTTTATTTTCTGTAAGTGCTTATTTAAGTTCTTACAATTGGTGACCCCGACGTGATCAATTGTAAGAACTTAAATAAGCACTTACAATATAATTACAGTTTTCAGACATTCAAGAGCAGTCTAATGTTGTATTCAAATGCTCTGTACACTCTGTACAACATTAGATTGTATTCACACAAAAACAAATGCTTGATCTATACAGAAAAAGGTCGTTTTTCAAGTCAACTTTTGATTAAAATGCGTAGAAAAATGTCGTTGTGAAGTAGAAATTATGCAAAAAACTATGCTAAATGTACGTATAAATAGTTCAAAAAAAATATCATTTCAATCGATCAATTTTTTTCGAACAGAATCGAATTAAAATTCTACAATGCTTTTCTTATGGAGAAATATGTGTGTTCACAATCTAAGGTCATTGTCAAATCAAATTATTTGACAATCCTTTCTGCCACCCAGCATCAGTGTACGAATTTTCCGTTGAGAGAATTTCTTTTTTTTTTGAGTGCGTAGGCGCTGTGATGTGATGAGATAATTATTATTCATAGCATTCATAAAATTTATTTCGAATATGTCAGAGAAACATCAGAACTGTCAACTATCCAAGCGTTATGACTGAAAGATGAGTTGACAAAATGCAACGCCTTCACGAAAAACAAACTGAGACGCGAATATGCCAGTTGTCAGTTTTAATATAGCGATATTTACATAAAACTTGTTTACGTAATCAAAGCTGTCGGACTACACACAGTCGAAATCGAATGTGTAACCTCATAGACGTGTAATAGACAAGCGTCTGAAAGTTATTAAAAACTCGGGTCGCAGTGCCAAAACCCTGTCGACAATATAGTGTATTTGCTAATGCATTAGGCAGTGTGGCTTTATTATATGAACTTAAGTTGGTTTTTGGGCAAAATAAAAAACTCCTTAAGGGGATACACTACCCAGGCGGGTCGAAAAATAAACTTTTTATGTTAATTTTTTTCTCGAGTTCTAGGTGGGGGCTTTATTACACATACATATATTAAAGTTCTCAAAAATATTTTTTATTTATCGTAAAATCACACCTTTAAATTTTCACCCTCGTCACGTTAACTCATTGAGTTGAAATTATACACACATATGTAATTACGAAGACAATGCAATAGAACAGAATGGAATAGACTTTTTATTCTGTAAGTTGCAACAACAACTTAGAACATATTATGATAATCTGAAGATTGCCTGAAAATTTCATCAAAATCGGTCCAGCCGTTTTGGAGAACATACATCCATATACACATCGGTTTTTATATATAGGGTGATTCATAAAAGGTGCGCAGGACTTTAGGGGAAGATAGTTTGTCTAAAAATATGAAAAAAAGTTCTTATAAACATGGGTCCGTTTTCGAGATACATGGGGTCAAAGTTGAGAAAAAAAATCGTTTTTTGTCAATATCTTTAGAACCGTTAGAGGTACAACGCTCAGCTCTTGCACATACTTTAACCTCATAAATACTCTTATTTCAAGGTGTAGACAAAGTTTTTTTAAAAAGTCAGTGGCGTAGATTTAGGGTATTTTTAGTATTTTAACCCCCCTAACTTCTACGCTATTGAACAAAATGGGGTTTTGTGTGATTTTTTAGAACCGCCAATATTTTTTCAGCAAAAAAGGTACTCTTGGTCCATTGCTCTAAAGTGATCCGTTTTTGAGAAAAATTGCATTTTATTATCAAAAACATACAATTTGTAGTTTTTTACCAAAAATTTAATTTACTAAAATAATTTCTTTTTCTTTTTTTTATTTTAAATACCCTAAATCTACGCCATTGACTTTTTGTGTCTACACTTTAAAATAAGGGTATTTATGAGGTTAAAGTGTGTGCAAGAGCTGAGCGTTGTACCTCTAACGGTTCTAAAGATATTGACAAAAAACGATTTTTTTTCTCAGCTTTGACCCCCTGCATCTCGAAAACGGTGCGTTTGCGGAACCATGTTTATAAAAACTTTTTTTCATGTTTTTGGACAAACTATCTTCCCCTAAAGTCGTGCGCATCTTTTATGAATCACCCTGTATATAGATGTATTTTTTTGTTCATTTTTTGAGGAACAAAATGATGTCACCCGCCCTTATTTCCAAAGAATCGCTTAGAAAAATCTGAAAAATATTGAGAATTGGGTGTAGATTAAACGAAAATTATCAGGATTGAAAAATTCTAGCACAATCATAATAATTATAAACGATAAATAAAAAAATATAGTTTAGTTTTGAAAACGTTGATTTATTCCCTATACTCTTTTGTTTTAAAAAACTGCAAACAGCTGAATGCAGTATAGGCAGGCATATTTATATATCACTATTTGAATGAAAGTGTTATATCCGTCTCACACAGTACCGCTATCAGACGAAGATAACGCTACTGTCATACAATATTTTTACTCAAACGAAATGAATTGCATCCGATCAATTCAAATCGAATAAAAATATCTCGCAGGATGTAATTTAAATATTGTACGCGCGTTTGTTTTTACAGGACAAAAGTTTATTTCGTTTCGATCGGAATAAAAATTATACTTAAAGTAGCAGACCCGTGCGAATACTTCGCACCGTTAGTGGTCAGTTACGTAATATAATAAGGGGGAAATAAATTTTATTCTATTCTATTCAGAGACTTCAGCGCCACTACATGTCATATTACCGACAACTTTTATTAGGTCTAGTTAATAAATAATCTGGATCTTCTTATGAGCTCCAGAAAATTGGATATTATAGATTAGTTTAATTTGTGAACGTTGAAGACGAATAATTAAATATAATCCCGTTTATTCGATGGACATAATCCCAATTCAGATTGATTACTGCCGTAATAATTATGGCAACGTCTATCGAAAAGAGTTAACGACATCTGGATTAACATTGTTCGAGCAAATATTTATTATTGTACTGCTGTTACCATGCAATTATTGGGGCTTGCGGGTTAAATGTCATGAATGTTACACAGAAATTATGAATGCGATGTCGGGAGTGGGTGCGAATTTTAATTAAAAATGGCCGTGTAAACGGGAGGTTGGTCGCCAGTCGGCGGTGACTGCTGCCCACTTAAATTGAATTCACCAGATCAAAGTTCCATAAAAATATGAATAATATAAGGTTTCATCAGCGATATTCTATAAAATAATATATTCTTTCGCAAAACGAAATATTGAATTGTATGCGTATTGACCCAAAAACAATAAAAACTTCTTTTGTGGATAGGGTAACTAATGGTGAGCAAAATTGGTCTTGGTCTTGCAAAACCAAGACCAAGACTCTGTTTACACTTGCAAGACCAAGACCGAGTATGCAATACCAAGACCAAAGGCAAGACCGAGTATGCAAGACCAAGACCAAATATGCAAGACTATTGCTAAATAATATAAATTCCAAAAATTTTGCTTGGTTTATGTCTTCTTACTGACTTTTGGGCGTAAATTAAATTGTATTTCGGTTCGTGTACGTGTAGTTTCTTCTCTGTTTGAACGAGAAAAATTGGCAAGTATTTACATCGTCTCTGAAAAAATTTCTAGTCATCTAGGACGATTATAGAGTGTAAAAATAGGTTATTTAAGGTGAGGGAAAGGATTTTTTAGTCGTATTAAAAAAGACGCATTTTTGAATTGAACAAAAAAGTATACCTATATTAGGACAATAGATTTGGTCAGATGCGCAAGACCAAGACTTTAAACACGCAAGACCAAGACCGAGATTATATAAGCAAGACCAAAAGCAAGACTATATAAGTATGAACAAGACCAAGACCGAGCTATATAAGCAAGACCAAGGCCTAAACTAGAAATATTTGAGCAAGACCAATACCAACACCGAACAAACAAGAACAAGGACCAAGACCAAGACTGACCCAGTCTTGATCTTGCTTTGTTCATCACTAAGGGTAAAGTATGTTTCAAAATGAAAAAAAAAGTGGCCAAGCTTTTAAGAGTTTCCGTCCGATGTCGCTGGTTTCGCTAATTTAACGTTTATTGAAAAAAAAAAAAAATCTTTTGTGATGTAACTACAAATTTAGGGTTTTCGAATTTTTTCCTTTATTTGTGCTATGAGGCATTGCTTCTTGCCAAATTTCATGATTCTAGGTCAAAGGGAAGTTCCCTATTGGTTTTGATTCCCTTGCGAGTGTAAAAAGATGCAACATAAACGGCCGGATCTTTTGATTGCGTTGACTTAGAAGTTGGATTTTTTCACAGACCTCAGTATTTAATATTAACATATACATCGACGCGTTCCTGAGAAAAGGGGTCTTAACAGTCAGACAAACGGACAACGATGTGATCCTATAAGGTTTCCTTTTTTTCCTTTTGAGATAAGGAACCCTAAAAATGGAATCCTTATAGATTGTCCGGTCGTCAAAACCATTTTTCTCAGGAACAGTTCTAGGTATCAAGTTGAAATCTATATCAAATACTAAGTCTCTGTGGACTTTTTATATAAAATTGAAAATTATTTATTTTAGATCAGATATGCCAGACAGCCTCAATATAGAGTAAAAATCGAGCATGCGCAGTGAATGGATTTTATTAGAGAGGTTTTTGATTCAAAATACATTGATTTTGTTCCACTATACTATAATACGTCAATTCTGACAGATTTAATCCTCTTATGTTTGCCTCAAATGGAGAATTATGAGGAACAATGCGAAAACACAAAACACCCCACTGCAAAATATGATATTTATTGTTTCTTAGAAGTTATTGAATCTTTTGAAATACAACAAATTTCCGTTGGCTTTATCGATTTATAATAAATATCAACCGAAAACAAACGCCTATATTTATATCGATGACATAAAGGCAAAACTGCTTATATACGAGTATATCGCAGTTATTTTCAGTATCTTCTATTTGATTTCTCTTAGTGCTTATTTGTATTTAAACGTTTCATCTTACAAAAGTGTATTACACCATAACAGCAAAAAGTTTAAATTCTTGTACTGCGCGACATGATACCGTGGGCTTCGTCTCAGGCATCATGTCGCGAAGTTCAGGGTTTTCAATCTTCTGCCCGTGTAGTGTATACTATTTTTCTTTATACCCGGTCGAAAATATGTACTTTCGTATCAGTGTACACAAGAAAACTGTTTAGGCTCGCTGTTACAGATGGCGTGCGAGTAATTCCAGCAGCTCATAAATGTTAGGTTTCTGCCTTAAAATCGAAGCCGAAAGTACGTATTTCCGACCGGGTATAAAGAAAAATATATTTCTGTCCTATTATATTACGTAGGTAACTGACCACAAACGGTACGAAGTATTCGCACGGGTCCGCTAGTATATTATACTGGGCGAGGCACAAACGTTGTGCTTCATAATTTATTAATAAGGATTAAAGGTAAAACGATCGTTTTCGCTTAAAAACCTATAAATAATTAATTAATTTACAGTAGGTTAGCGAAACGAGCTGTAAAATTGTTTAGTCTGGTTGTTTTCTCTTTGAAACAGCTAAAATAAACGAAAAGCAGCAGGTGTATATTTTGGCCTCGATGTAATAAACCGAGAGAGCTCGTGGTTACAAATTGAAAAAAAATTGCAAAGGCTAATATTTTGAGAAATAGCGCACGAAACACCTGACGTGTCGGGGTGCTTTGTGAAATCTAATATCTGGTACATGATTAATTTGATGAATATATTTTATGAAAAAAACGTAGTCAGTTATCGTTTTGATAAAGATTATTTTTTGCTCTTTAGATGGGTTTGCTATTAAAGCGTGTTTTCTTAGTTTTTTTAAACTATTATTTTCCTAGATAAAGGCAGCTGTTGGCGAAAGCACAGGCATAAGTTTAAGTCAAATTATTCGTTTTTTGACGATTTATATGTAAATTAGACTACTGTTTATTTGTTTATTATTATATGTAGTCATTGTAAAGGAAAGCTCAAAGCAAAGCTTAAAGGATTTTAAACGTGCAAGAAAAATGAAAGAAAGCTTTAGATATACACGTTGGAAGCGTATTTGTCATTTATCCGAGACTTTCTTTATGAGAGACGTTATCGTTTAACTCGAGGCAATTTTTCTTTTATTAGCATAAAAGAAGGAAATGGCTCCGTACACAATATTAAACAGATTTACTATTTTATATAAATTAAGAATACTTAATACGTACAGAGCTAGTGACGATTTTAATGCGGTAGAGCATGAGACTCCACTCTATTGTCGCTGCCGAATTCAACACGGTGGAGCCGAAGGCTTCATTATACTGTTGTTGATCCCGAGTGGGACGTAGCCCCACGAGGTAAGACAGTAATATGGTGGAGCCCAAGACTTCATTACTGTTGTCGCTGCCGAGTTTCATCTCAATCGCGTGAGCTATGGCGTGTTGAGTTTGTTTTCACTTCCGTAGGCAGTCCCCAATGATTTTTTTTTACTTCGGGACTCGAGTTTTATAAAAGTGCTTTTATTTTTATGTGTTGCTTCACCTGTCTAACGTTTTAGTGAAATTTTAGATGGTTAATATACAAACTACACAGGTTTCACTGTACTTGACAAATTTTGTCGTATGCAATAAAAATAACCACCTGCGTAAAAAGAGAGTATATTAATAGATTTAATGTAATTTTTACTATGTACCCAATTTTATTATTACGTTATTTTTTAATTTTGATACAGTATTAAGGGAGATATTTCCTATCGACAAAAACACCTTTCATAAATAATATATACCGCTATAATATATAATATAATATAATGGAATATATAGCAATATTTTGTATTTGAAAACGTGGTGATATCACGTTTCGTCTCGTCGAAAAATATTCTCGTCTTAGTACTTTCTCGATATAGATTTCGACAATAAATCTCAGTCTCATCACGAACTATGAGACAAGAAAAATGGTTAATCTCGTCTCGATATTTTTCGCGGCGTCAACATTAAAAACGCGATGAAGAAAACATTTTTTTTAAATAAATGTTCTGTAAATATCAAAAGTTCTTCTACTTAAATATTGAAATGAAAAGGGTTTAAGATAAAAGAACTGTGAAAAAGAATTGATGTACTTCAAAAAGGAGCTTCTGATCTACTTTATGTATGGAAAAATGTTCTAGAAAAATTGTTCGTTAAAATGTAAAGTTGAAAATATAAAAAAGCGCCAAGCGAGATGCTATTTTTGCACATCAGATGGCTTCATAGATTTAGCTTATATTCATTGTTAACATAAAATGAAGTAAGATGGAAAAAGTGAGTTTAGAGTTATCATCTCCTTGTTGCTTTTCACTTCCCATTCACTTGTTTGAAACTGTGCTTGATATATTATCTGTCGCCACAAGACGAAGTAGGTTATGGATTTGAAAAAAGTTGCGACTAACATGCAAGAACAATTTTTTTTCCTGTGTTTAAATTGATTATTATTTCAATTTCGTCCTTCGCATTTTTAAAATTAGCCAGCATTATGATTGGTATATGTATATCGGAATCCGTGCAGTGCACTTGCACACGATAATTAACGTTCAATTGACAAATGTGATACACGTCCTTAGTGTCAGCTTCTTCGTGGTAGCAGGAAAGATTGTAATCAATGCTTCTTTTTATTTTACCGTCCCTCGCCACCGTATATCTTTTCTCTCTGAAATTGTCGTTTTTGCACAGCAAGTTGCACAAAAAGCACTCCATGATCACGCCACAAATTCAAATTCTCTAACGGTCAACGCGTGATCAACTGTAAAACCACTGCTTACGACCTGTGTACTGCACTGCCGAAGGCTGCTGGCTCACGGTACAATACTAGCTTTGCCCAACCGTCTGAGCATTGATTTATTATCAATAACACTACATTTTTGTAGGACAGCGGGACCAACGTATTCTATATTTAATGCTCTACGGAAAAAAAATTTAATGAGCTTGTTACTAATGATAAAAATGTTATCATGAAATTAACCAGTTAAGAGCGTAGGACTGAGAAATCACACCATTGAATTTGTAGGGCAATGTGACCGTTAAATGATACATATAATGATTAATTAATAGTAAAAAAATCAGTTTGTTACTAGTAATAATTTATTTTTTTCCCCACCATTTGTACTTGTTGGGGGTGGGGGAGCCGGCGGTGACACCACTCATTTTGTAGGACGCAACTGTTTTTTAACTCTTTATCACATTATTTATTGATTAAACTAACAAACTTATTGTTGATAATAAAATTTCAGAAATCATAAAATAAACATGTTAGACAATTAGGCCCGTCGTGTCGTTGGACACCATATCCGAGAATTTTCGAAGATAAAAAAGTTGGCGTCTCGTTATCAGGAAGCTACTGGCAAAAATCTAGTCTGTTACTAATCATTAAAAAAAGAGGCCTGTACCACGAACTATGACTAGAATACTAGAAGGTTGGGCGTAAGAGGCTATAAGCATGGTCACGTCTATGATTGGTTGAGTCGATTGCTTACGTCACCGATGCTCATGGTTTTTCAAAAAAAATTACTTACTTATATATAAATGTCGACGTTTTTTCAATTTTCAAAAATTAATATTAACATTAAAAATATTAACTTTACGAACAAAAGTTTCTCGTTGGGTTTCGGTGAAAAATAGTATAAAAAAATTGTTTGTTTGAATGTTTTTTCTTCTTATTGTTATAAAAAAATGTTTTAATCAATATAAAACCAGGTTACTGCCTGTTTACTTAAGTTTTAATAATCAGTGCAATCTTTTAAACTGATTCCAGGAAAAAAAATTGAATCTAAATCTGATTTTACCTATAGTCTAAAACGCCTTTACTATTTTGTATGAAAATAATGAAATACAAATTAATAGAAAATGCCTCTTTTATTTCAGATAGCAGCTTGCAATGAATCTGCTTGGGCGAGCTTTTCTTTATTTTGATTTATTATTAATCAATAATAATAAAGAATCTCAGCTGTTTTGTATTTACTGGTTATGTTAATTATATTAGGATCCATCGTTCCTCTTCTATCTTTCGCGACGCGTTAAATTTCAGTTAGGGTCTCCGTGACATATTTTTTTCAGTTATTTATGTAGGTATATAATTTTTCGCAATGCACACTTCGACATTTCTTAATCACATGACACGTTCACAGCAACCATCAGTTGTTTTTCAGTGTTGAAATTTGCTTTGTTTTATTTGTTTGTATATTTTGTGTATTAGTAGACCTTTTGGCGTCCGAACATATCTTCAATATTTCTGTGTCCCAACATAGAACAATCTTCGTACAATCTGAGTGTTTAATATATATTGATGATACGTTCCCTTTGAAATAGTATCACCTAAAAATACACTGAGGCGTGCCTAGGAGTTGTGGGACTGCTCTGTAGGGTTCGGTATCCGGTCTCGTTAGTATAGTTCCCCCGTTTTGTGAGACCATCGCAGCTTTTGCGTTAGCTTTGCTGGTTTTTTGAATGCAAAAGGTCCTTGCGCGGTTTGTAGGCATCTCTAGGACAGGACCTAGAGTTGGACCACTGGCTTGCGTCCTTAGGAGGCCTTGGGTCATGTAAGCGATAGCCATAGTTGAACCAGGGGCGGAGGTGGTTCGAGTATAGGGTTCGTTTAATTAAAATGGACACCATACACACATTACAGCAAACAGATTCCTTCGTGAGACCGTGACGGACCCCTTTGGTTTGACGGGTTCCAACAAAGGCGGAGGGACAATTCGAGTCCTCTTCCCAACTACCAGCGGTGATGGCGAATAAATTGTGAGCTGTTGTTGCCTGATTTAACTGAAGGAGCAATTCAAATTGAAAATTTTATTAGTGGTTATTTTATTACGAAACCTTGCAAATAATATTTCGGCTTTATTGTAATATTTTAATGAGAATCATTTTTTTTTCACTAATTGACAATATGATGTATGGGCCTAAAATATGCTACTAGCAACTAGTATAGTTAAAACGAGTTTCCAAATTTTTTATGTAATCTCTCAATTTCTCCTTCAACCTTTTTTTCAGCAGAACGGAGGGATAAGTTACCGTCCTCTGTTCCAACGACTTTTTTAAAGATTTTGAATTTTTGTATTGTGATTTTTTTACTTCGGATGAATTTCATTAATAAGTATTTTTGCATACAATTTTAAAAGTTAATTTATTACTTTTTTAACGTTTGTTTTAATAAATTTTGATTATTTTAAATGTAGCTACATGCTCTACTATTGGTAGTATACATTTTTTTAATTCTGATGTATATAGTTTAAGACATTCTTAAATGCAGATTTAAAGCTGAAAGTCGTATCAGACACCCAGCATAAATGTAGTAAGTCAGTTTTTAAATTTGTGGGCTCGTTTTAGATACGTCGTTTATCATAAATAAAGCGATCGTCGCATTTTGCCGCATATGAATCACGCGCACCGATTCTTTGTGGGCCCTTCTATGGGCCCGAAAAAAAACCCGAGCCCACACTGTGCATGATTTTTGGTATTTATAAATTTTTGTAATCTCTCCTGTAGTTTAAAACACTGTGAGACAGTCTCCCGGAGGCGCAGAGGATAAAATTCATTATAATATTTACTCGTTTTATCGTAATATTATGTGAATCTATTATTTAGCTAAAAATTGTTTTTCCGATCGATAAATCAACACATTTTGTATCAAGAAATTCTTTATTATAAAAACATTGTTATGATACGTATCTTTAGTAACAAAAAGGAGAATGAAGATTTTTACCGATCACACAAATAAATAAATCACAAGAACTCCGCCATTTTAAGAAAAATAAATGTTCAGCAAACGGGGGAAATGTATGAGCTCTGGACCGGGAAAAAAAGACAATTTAGTGGATTTCAACAGCGTTAGTTGAACATTTTTCTAATGTAGAGACGCGACATGGGGAGAATAGGTCGGCATTTGGCACCGACGTCTACTGAGTAAACAGAACGGTAAGGTCAGGCGTTACGGATGGAGAAATCAGAGTAGAATAACCGCGCCGTTTATATTGGAGACAACGCGCTCTCCGTCTCCGGTCACGTGGCAAAGTGGTTTATGTCGAATTTTCACATCAACTAATTTTAACAAATATATATTAATATTGTTTTATTAATACTTAACCATTTTAACACCATGTTCACAATCTTTATTTTTATTCGACAAAATACTGATATGATTTGACAGAATTTGAAACTCTGAAGATGGTACGAAGTGTACCGAAACGTCAGTAAATAAATGCAATTTTAAACTCAGTATTGCTTCTCAATTGATCCTTTGTCACGGATTTTTATCTAAACTTTCTCCAACAATCGTCAATGATCATAATCGCTCTAATTAGAGTCAACCTCGTATTAAAATGAGATTTAATCACTTTTGATCCAGTTCATCCATTTTTTAATGTACGTTTGTTACTTTCTTAAAGCGACTGTTGTACTCTCGGGAAATTTCGAACTGTGGTCGCAAAATTCATTTTGTTACTGTTTTTATTAACTGCGTATAAAATCTAACCCTACTGTCAGACTATGCTCCTCGCACTGCTCCTCGCTCTGCTCATCGCGCTGTCGCGATGTTGCCCTAAGCGGCCAGACACTGCTGTACTCGCGACGTTCCGCACTCGGCTTTCGCCTTTCGGCAATGGAGGTCGATATACTGTGCCAGCGTGCGCACTATGCTTAGACCGCTTAGAGTGCTTAGACCGCTTGATGCGTACTGAGTGGCGCGGGAGTATGTGGCCGGCTTACTCGTGCTTTTATTGCCGGTCCTTTGACTCGCGCACAAAAAACCGACAATCGAGGGAGCACTGGGCATGACGAGGAGCATGACGTGCGGCATGACGAGTAACGCGGCCACACAACGTCTCTGCCTCCTTTCCTCGCTACTTACCATGCCACTCGTTGAGTGTGTGGCTGAGGCATAAGAATCTTGGTTTACTGCTTTGTCGGTCCATTAAGCTTGTTTGTAATTCGGTATTAGTCACTGGCTATACAATTTCCGAACTGAACTATAAGCCACTTTGCCGCGCATCCACAGACATAGATCTCGTTCATGTAGTTTTCATTTTCTCACTGCGGGATTAACTCACCAAATAACCGAACCGTACACGGACTATCAAAAACTTCACGTGATTATACGCCGTGACACGGTCCGAGTTATGTCCTGGCATAAAACTAAACGCTCGAATAGCCAATTTCTTTCATTTAAGAGCGCTCGATAGTCGTTTCTGCAGAAAAATCTATCAGCTGTCCCATTGATGAAAAGTTTTTCAACTGTGCCAATAAAATTGGTACAAAAATACACACCTGGTAAAATTTTTCCGTGATATTTGTAGTATCGAAGGAATTGTTGAACTGAAAACACAGTTTCTTTCGCGACGTATAGTAAGACCCCGCTTAATGCGGGAGAAAGTTCCAATAAGTTCCTGCACTATACGAAACAGCGCTAAACGAGGTCATCTTAATACGTAGATAGTAGGCATAAGTAAAATAGAGCCGAGAATAAGAAAATAGCCCTAGTTGCTGCACACTGTTAAAAAAAAAAAAAAAAAATTTGTTACTTTTATTTTTTTGTTTAATTTTGTAACATTTATTGTTAAATACTTTTTTAGCACATTAATTATAGATTTATTAATTGCTAATATTTATTTTCGTTCATAAAACATTTATGAAAATTAAATAAAAGTTCGAGCAAGAAGTTACGTTTGTGATGAGGAAGGTTCCTCATTTAATATATTTTGTTTTTTGCAAAGAAGTCATCTAATGTTTCGTTCAGCAAGCTGTTGTCGATAGCAAGATATTGCATCAATGACACTTCCTCTTGCCTTTGAACTTCTATCATCATTTGAATCATTTTGTATAAACTGATCCATAATTTACATTATAGTGACTAAACTTTTCTTTTTAGAAACAGCGTAATATTGAAACAGCGTTAAGCGAGTTCTTAGTGCATAAGTTTTATCGGGATTGGTCGGCGCGCATCGCAACTCAAGAACTCGAACAGACATACAGTGAGAACTGACAGGGGGTGGACTGATACATCGACGAAATGGAAAAACGTCTGTCTAAAGAGCTGTCCCTTTACCATTTTGCATTATTAAGTTTCTTCAATTTATTTTTAAGACGATCTGCGGAGAATAGCCATTCGCAGTACGTAAGATCGTGTCCACGTTGATTTATTGTAGCTTTGCATAGAATAGAAGTTCATTTCAGGTTAACCTCAGATACGGAAAACGTGTGTTGAGTGACGGGAAAAGAATACAGTCGCGGTACTAGTCTATAGAACAGTAGTTCCCAACCAGTGGTCTGCAGACCACAGGTGGTTCATGAGAGCGTCGAAAGTGGTCCTTTGAGATTGATTACAAGGGGGTCCGCACTGATTTAATTTCAGGCTGGATGGCCCGCAAACTTCTATAGGGGAACCACTGCTATAAAGAAATCGCTAACAACAGTAAAATATGAATGCAAAGGCGTTTACTTTGTCCCAATAAGATATTTCAGACGACGTTTGGATTGTTCGTGTAGAGAGGACTGGTGAGTGAATGAGAGAGTTTCATTTCCATGATGCAGCCTAAGCTTGTGTTAAACATTATTTTAAAAATGTTCGCTTCTGTCTGTGTGTCGGCTATTTTATACATATAATGAAGAAGTACCTGGGAGACTGAGCTTTGCTCGGAGATTCCTAATTAATATTTCTTCTTTTAGGGTTCCGTACCTCAAAAGGAAAAAATGGAACCCTTATAGGATCACTCGTATGTCTGTCCGTCCCACTGTCAAAGCCAATTTGCGCCGAACTACTGGACCAATTGAGTTGAAATTTGGCACACATATATGTAAGTCGGTGACCATAAGACGGGCGTAACGTAAATAAATGAATTTTGAACATGGGGGTAATTTTTTGGGAGTAAATTAGAAAATTAAAAAAAAAGTTTGGCACACTGTACCGTGTGACATATCAAATGAAAGGGCTTGTAGTAAGGGTCTCAAATATATATATTTTTATAATTTTAAAATGAATAGTTTTCAAGTTATTTAGGAAAAAAGATGAAAATTTACAATTTACCCCCCCTTATCTCCTACTGGACCGATTGAGTATAAATTTGGTACACATATGTAAGTCAGTGACCCAAAGACGGACGTGTAACGTAAATAAATAAATTTGGCACATGGGGGTAATTTTTAGGGAAAAATTAGAAAATTAAAAAAAAAAGTTTTGCAAAAAGATGGATGTGTAACGTAAATAAATGAAATTTGAACATAGGAGTCATTTTTGAGGAGCAAATTAAGAAATTAAAAAAAAAATTATGCAAACTGTATCGTGTGAGAAATCAAATGAAAGTACTTGTAGTAAGGGTGTCAAATGTATTTTTTCTATAATTTTAAAATAAATAGTTTTAAAATTATTTAAGAAAATAGATGAACAATTGACAATTCCCCCCGCCCCTTATCTCCGAAACTACTGCGCCTAAAATTTTGAAAAAAATAGGGAATATCGGGTCTCCCTCATAGTTTACAGGAAAATTGAAACGAAAATCTTAAGTCTTAATGTACTCAAGGAAAACGGAATAGTACGGAATCCTCTTCTCGCGAGTACGACTCGCACTTGACCGGTTTTTTTTATTAAAATAATTTACGTTTTAGTATAATTTATTCACTGTCAGTATTTTTGACACAATTGTTCATTTGTAATTCCAAAGCTTACTTACAAATATTACAGTATTTTTTAAATATGTGGGAAAACAATCTTTTCCAACGAGAATAAAATTTAGCTAAATCGATTTTTTGTCTCCCAATACCCCTTTTCAGTGAATTTCATCCAAATCGTTGGAACCGTTTGAGAACGCGAAATTTATAAATTTATATATAAGAATTGCTCGTTTAAAGGTATAAGATCATTATAATTATAATTTTTAGAATGTACCTAATGCGAAACTGTTTTGTCTGAACCGAAACCCAGATCTATTTGTCATAATTCCTATTATAAATTTGCACGATTTGCTCTTAAATGTCATTTTGCTTCGGGGTTTTTTTCTCCCAGTAACTCGCAAACCCGTAGCTATTAACATTGAAGAAAGTTTTAGTGGAATTTTGCACGGTTGGCTTTGTAAAATGATACTTTTAAGATAACAATAAAAGCGTTTTATTGCGTACTCATCTACTTATCTTTAAAGTGTTTTACGTTTAGCTTATTCAGTGGTGGCTGACGACGGAAATGCCCATTTAAAAAAAATACACAAAAATTGAATAATATCTTATATGCCATCTTTCATAATGCATTATTAGGTGTGTTGGGTATCGTGCCACAGTGTAAATATAATTATGATGAGCCCCACCCTCATAAGTTCACCTAATAAGTTTAACTTCTTTAGTTTTTAATATTCTAATTACGGCGAAATTATTACACATTTAAGTACGTTGATCCTTATGTCATGTAAAAATTCTCACATGGACAGATCGTCACATTCATACAATAGTTTTATTTACATACTATTATCTACAGAAAAACAATTTTAATATGAATTGTCTGTATGTATCAATATCATAACCTCACATTATGTGACGGTTCAACATATATACTTGTATTTAAAAAATGTTTAATACGAAAATGGTTCTGATATCTGAAAATAGAGAATATGATAGATAATTAATTAGTGCGGACCGAGTCGCTAGTCATATATAAAAATGGATGCTGGTCTGTTTGAGATTAATAAAATGTATTCTCGTATGGATAGATTTGGAAATTACCTCGAAAAAGCTGATACGCAAACATATAAAATTCCTATATATTGTATTATTTTGCTGTTTAAGCTGATTTGGGTTAAAACGTAAAACGGATTTAAAATATAAAAATGAATTTTGTTATAATATTTTTATGAAAATACTTTCAGTGATTTAATCAAACAAAATCCTAGCTGATATTCGAAAACGTGCGGATATCTTTCATATGTAAATGTTACACAATCCAGCGGGTTTTCCACATTTGAAAATGATTTTTCCGAGGATTTTTTCTATTCAAACGGAGCTTTTATAGTACACATTTGCACAAGTATATATGTAAAAATATATATATACATATATTATGTACGTGTATCTGCGGTTACAAGGAACAGTGCTTATGCCTAGTTTTAGAAAAATGAATACATACCCAAGATCTTCCACTATCATACTAGGTATTACAAAAGATCTTTTAGGTCGCAGTTATTGAGAGGATCCGTGCCTTATCGCTCCATTCATAATCTAATCTAATCATACTAGGTACCTAGCCTTCTTTTATGAATTTCCTACATATATCTACATACTTATTACTCTATAATATTTCAGGACAGGCTATAAAAACGGTGAAATAAATCGTAGAAATGAATAAAAAATATAAAAAGTCGGGTCGCAGTGCCAAAACCTGTCGACAATATGGTGTATTTGCTAATACAGGTAGTGCGACTATTATGTGCATTTACGTTTGTTTTTGGACAAAATAAAAAATTTAACCCCTTAATGCGGTCCTTGAAATAATGTTTGCAATATTATTATTAATCCAACACCTGCACCAAGTGAAATACCCCCTTCAGTAAGTAAAAACCAGCGTTTTCATAAAATTTGTAAGTCCGGTCTGGTCAGGCCGATTTTATTAAAATTTTAACAGAACATTTAAATCTTTACTAAAGGGTTACATTTTTTTAATTTTGAAATGATTCTGAGATTTTTTTCGTTATTTTTGGGCCCAAAAACTTTATTCAACTATTAAAAACTTTAGCGTGTAAATTAATTAAAAACTATTTTTGACGATCACAATCCTGTATAGATCGTATGCGCGGAAGTAAAAACTTTTCGAAACAAATCGAGTTCCACAGTAAAAAAAAGAAGCTCGATCCGCATTTAAATCAAAATACTAAAATTTCAATTCGTTTTTGTCCGACTAATTTTCATATTTAAAGATTGTTTTTATTTTACTTTTGTGTGGGACGTAGTCGTTTTTTCATTTATTTATTTATTTTTATTTTTTTTTTGATAAAATAAAGATTTAAAAAATTGACATATGTGCATTGTCTTGTGACCGTCGATCCGTAACTTGGCATGCAATTCTCTGAGTAGATTCAGTATGGAAAACATATCTTTACATTCTGTGTAAAGACATGCTGTGTAAGTACTTGCAGTTGACTGATTTTGTCTTGACACAAATCAATAGAATATAAAAAAACCCGGGTCGCAGTGCCAAAACCCTGCCGACAATATAGTGTATTTACTAATATAGGCAGTGTGGCTTTATTATGCGAACTTAAGTTGTTTTTTTGGGCAAAATAAAAAATTTGACTCCTTAATACACCCCTTAAAAGAACATTTTTTTCTCAGTTGCAATATTATTATCAATCGAACCTCTAAACTAAATTATATACACCTTTCAGCAAATAATTCACTATCTGCATACTAGTGTTTTCATAAAATTTGTAAATCCGGTCCTGTCGGTCCGATTTTATTAACATATTAGGAGCACTTTTTAATTGCTATTAAAGGGTTAAATTTCAATTTTGAAACGATTCTGAGAATTTTTTAGGCATTTTTGGGCCCAAAAACTTTTTTCAACCCCTAAAAACTACCCTTAAAATAGTCCGATTGGACCCATTTTAAATAGGGTTCTTGCGGTGGTGGATTCCAACATGTGGGCAAAATTTCGTAAAAATCAATTGACTCTTTCGAAAGTTATAGCGCGCACACACACATATATATATATATATATATATATATATATATATATATATATATATAAACATTTTTAAAAATGGTGCCAAAGTGTTTAGGAGGTTATGAAACGTCGAGAAATTTTGGTCCGACCCCTAGGTCCCGCCATCCGACCGACGCCAATAGTGTATGTTGCCATATGGCAAATACACTAAAAAGCTGCAGACGCTATATAATAATTTGTTAAATCATTCATTGTTATAATGCTAAATTAGAAAAATTTATTTTTTATCCACCAATAGAATCTCTCTTGTCGATTGTCTATAATCTTTCTAGACAACAGGTCTGTAAGTATAGTTATTTGGAATTGATCTTTCATGTACTGAAAAGCATTTTTTGCTTTGCAGGTTAATCATTTGTTAACACGCTTTTATTAGCTTCATCTGTATGTTTGTTTGTTTGTAATGGAATTTTTGAACGTAAAATTCGCCCACTTCAAAACGTTAGATTGGACTGAAATTTTGCACACTTATCAAGGACCGATGACAAGACAATAATTTAATAAGTTTGTTCCATTATCCTAACCAGGACCTTCAGAATAAAAACTTGAAAAATTACAGCAAGCAAGCTAACATCACGCTGCACAGTGACGTACGTTGAGTTTCCTACCCATAGTCAAATTCAATTTTGTTTATTGGTCTTATAATTAAAATTGGAGTTTAAAGAAACTAAAAGGACACGCTATTATGAACTAAAAAATACGACATAATTTGACAACAAAATCAGATTTACTGTAAAAAGCGTGGGTGCTATTTACTTAAATTTTCATAATAGCTCTACGCTCCACGCTTTTTACAGTCAAGGCTAATTTTATTATCAAATTACTTTGCATTTATGGGTTCATAAAAGCGTGTTTTTTTAAACTCTAATTTTATTTTTCAAAGTAATCGGTGAAAACCGGTTCTCAAATTTGTTAAATCGGTTCACATCACTAGTTAGAATTGGACAAGGGCCGAGATAAAACAGATCGACTGTATAATTCTTTGTATTGCGTATTCAAATGCGAAATTTTCCTTCGTAAAATTTTAAACCAATATTGGTTTGTGCACGTCCTGCATATGTATATACCTATAAAATAGCTCTATGTTTTTTTTTAGGTCAATGAAATTGGTAACAATTTCAATCTGATACTATAAAAGGGTTAAGCAATTGAAACGTAAAATTTGTTTGAATCGTTACGTGAGCTTAGATACAAAAATACATTATCATGCAAGGTATTCTCGGGTGTTTTTTTCTACTGCGAATTTCAACAGAATTTTTGTCACAGTTTTAATTTAAATAATTGTTTAGAAGCTCTAGTAACTTTAAAAAATAGATTTAAATTAATTTGTCTTATGATGAAAAAAAATTAAGGTATCAAGTCCAATTTATCTTTGAACTCTTGCCCTAGCACTGATTTCCAAATTGGACAAGAAATCCTTTTTATTTGAAACTAGTGACCCGGTCCGGTTTCTATAAGATGAGAATCATTATCATAAAATTCTCAACGTGTATTGATTTTGCGCGAATGCAATCACTTTTAATTGTGAAAGTTCAAAAATCGAAGAAAAACATAATTGCCAAAAAACAAAAAAATATGTTGATTCGATCGCTACCAAACTTCACAGGATGACCCGCTGGGCCAATCTGAAGATTGCCCGAAA
The DNA here is from genome assembly GCA_034508555.1 of Venustoraphidia nigricollis. NCBI lineage: Eukaryota > Metazoa > Arthropoda > Insecta > Raphidioptera > Raphidiidae > Venustoraphidia > Venustoraphidia nigricollis. Next base: position 2,018,381 of record JAVRKA010000045.1, on the reverse strand, counting down.
ATTTCATCAAAATCGGTTCAGCCGTTTTGGTGTCCATAGGGAACATACATACACACATCGATTTTTATATACTTAGATTATTTAGAAGTTAAACTTTAAAATATTGAAGAAAAATAGTATAAACATTTTCCTCTCTATTTAAAACATTTTCACTGCCTGTATTTGTACGAAGAAGACAAAGTGTACCAAAAATCATTTCGTCATTCGTAGTAGAAAAACCATCAACGCGAGGTAAAGTTAATATATTTCTGAGGCAATTGATAAAAAAATGCCCCATATATTTACCTACCCACAGGCAGGTAAATATCCAAGTTTTTATTTACCTATCCGATTAGTATTTACTCAACGTCCATCGCTATTGCAAGCCCTCGCTCTTCAGGCTGTAATTTGAGAACTCAATCAGAGTATTTTTTAAAATAAATTGAAAATTCGAATTAGCACTGCGTACAGAAAACCTTAAATTAGATTTTATTTAAAAAAATAAACGGTGCGTGTAGGGTCGCCAGGTGTAAAAATTAGTTAGTCAACGAAGGTAGCTAACTTTATAATAAACTAGTCGCTACCCGTGGCTCTGCACGCGACTGAGATGAAACATTGCTAATATCGATTTTTGTTCATAAAACATTTATGAAAATCAAATAAAAGTTCGAGTAAGAAGTTATGTTTGTGATGAGAAACGTTCCTCATTTGACATATCTTGTTTTTTGTCGTTTGCCTTTTTCTGTTTCGTTCAACAAGCTGTTGTCGATAGCAAGATATTGTATCAATGACACTTTGTCTTGCCTTTGCACTAATTTAAATTAGTGTGTAGGTAAGTACCTACTCTTTTAATAATTTACTGAAATGTGTTGAGGTTTAAACTATTTGACGCCACATCGTATTATATGACGGGCAGAGTAACTTGATATTCGCTTTTCTTAACGTAGCGCCATTTCTTATCTCGCTTTAATTGCTCTGTTGAATTAACTTGAGATAATTTCTCAAAGTGTCATGCGCGTTTGAGTGATTCTAAAGTTGCTGTTCTTTTGAGAAAAACTCGTTCTTAAATTTATCATTAAAATGCCGCACTTTGCGAAATATCGTAAAGACATTCACTCAAAAACTAGATATAGGCAATAGTTCCTTTAAAAAAAATCTGAAAAACGGTTGACCCTGCAGGCCGTCCCTGGAACTTCCCGCTATTTCCGATCTATTGAGATGTGACTTACCCCTACGGTGTTTGTTAAAAGTTACTTTAAAAAATTCCAGCCAATTGGGCGACAGAACCATCGCAACTTCATAAATATTGACATTTAAAATATTATAATAAAATAAAATTTCTGTTAACGCGCGTAGTAACGCGGGTAACGGCTAGTAACAAATATTTTCCATGGTTACATAATATGATTGAAAATAAAAATTAATAATATTAATATTATCATCCATAATTTTTTAAGATTAAAAATTATCAGGAAAATGGACAAAATAAAATATGCAATCAATTCTGCGACGTTTCGGTTTTTTAATTAAACCTTCTTCAGGCCTCTGAAACATACATAGTAAGAAATAAAAATAATACAATTAGTTAATAAAATAAAAAACAATATAAATATACCTTGATTAATATAGTTAAATAACAATAACTTATTAGTGTATTTGCCATATGGCAACATACACTATTGGCGTCGGTCGGATGGCGGGACCTAGGGGTCGGACCAAAATTTCTCGACGTTTCATAACCTCCTAAACACTTTGGCACCATTTTTAAAAATGTTTATATATTTATATACGTATATATATATATATATATATATATATATATTTATATACGTATATATATATATATATATATATATATATATATGTGTACGCGCGATAACTTTCGAAAGAGTTGATTGATTTCAACGAAATTTGGGCCACGTGTTGAAACCCATCACCGCAAGAAGCCTAATCGGGCTATTTTAAGGGTAGTTTTTAGGGGTTGAAAACTGTTTTTGAGCCCCAAAATACCGAAAAAATTCTCCGAATCGTTTCAAAATTGAAATTTAACCCTCTGGTAGTGATTAAAAAGTGTCCCCACAATTTTAATAAAATCGGCCCGACAGGACCGGATTTACAAATTTTATGAAAACACTAGTTTGCAGATAGTGACGTATTTATTGAAGGGTGTATTTAATTCGGTGTAGACGTTAGATTGATAATAATATTACAATTAAGAAAAAAATGTTATTTTAAGGGGTGTATTAAGGGGTTAAATTTTTTATTTTGCCCAAAAACAAACTTAATTTCACATAATAAAAGTATAAAACCACACGGCCCTATACAAGCAAATACACTATATTGTCGGCAGGGTTTTGGCACTGCGACCCGGGTTTTTATACATTACTAATAGTCATAAACTTTTCCAAAATTCTTTAATTTTTTATTTATTTTTATTAAAATATATTAAAAATCAATTGACAGAAAAAAATTTTTTTGTTAAATTATTAAAATAGAAAAAATGAAAGAATAAATACATAAACAAATTGACGAGCAACGTCAACTGGATTACAACAATAGTATCACGGGAATTTTAAAAAACCAAAACATACACGATATCAGCCAAAATATCAAATAATATTTTAAAAATTATTTTAATGTTTAAAATTAAAATTTTTATATTTTAATAAGATATTATTGTACATTTCACTAAGAAATATGAGTGAAATGGTTTGGATTAAATTACATGACACTGTAAATAAACGTACTGATACCCAAAATCTTAGTGCAATGTACAATAATATAAGAAGTTTACGTACACACACACACACACACACAGTCATATGGACATCATTTTGGAAATGGTCAGAATAGCTTAGGATCTCAAAACGTCGAGATCTGACAAGAACTCAAATTTCGAAAATCGGAGTGAAACCAATAACTTCCCAATTTTTTAAAATTTTCAATTTTCTTAACGAGAAGTTAAAAAACATGTGAGTCTCACCCACATAAACTCATGTAGGAAGTGAAACTTCTGCACTCGTTTCATTGATGCGTTATCCATTTCGTATTATCGAGGTTTCTCTTATATTTTCCCGCCGTTGGATCATTTCCAGTCACTTTAACGTTACAGAAAATTTCAAACAGATACTGAGGACACTGTGGTCCAGTGCTTAACGTGCTGGCTTCTTGACCGGATTGTCGTGGGCTCGAATACTGCGTTTGTGATATCATTTAATTTTAAGCGATTATGTTAATTGATGTAATTAAGCCATTAAAGAAGTTTTACTTAAAAAAATGCACAAGTTGGTTTGAATTATAACTTCACACCCTTTGAGCTAGTATGAGGCAGTTATTTTTTTCTTTTAAGAAGCAATTGTGTCGGCTTTTCTTTTTTCTAATAAAATTTTTAATGGATTACTTTTTAAATGGAAAACAACGACTATTAATTTGTTCACGGAATATTTTAGAAATTGTCAAATAAAATTCCAGAAACCCTACGCAATATAATTTCTGATATATTTCAGGATTGAAAATTTATGAGTGCATACCTGTATAAAAGTAATGAAAATTTAACAGAAAATTATGTCTTAAGGAACAGCTAACAGAAATTAATTATATAAATAAGCTGTTTACATCTTAATTTGGTTGTGCAACGGATAAATGAGAAAATTGCACGTTTCTGCTAATAATTTGCAACGGCTGCATATTAATTTATGGTAATCTAGATTCTTAGTTCCATACCTTTTTTCAAGACAAGATTGTCGCACAGAACAGGCTGTATCAGCGGTTTCCAAACTATTTCGTTTACGAACCACAAAATCGTCACGGTGCCAAAACCCTGCCGACAATTATTATGTGACTGTTTGGGCAAAATAAAAAAATTTACTCCTTAATACACTCCTTAAAATAACAATTTTTTTCTTATTTGCAATATTATTATCAATCGACCAAATTAAATACACCTTTTAGTAATAACTCACTACCTACAAACTAGTAAATCCGGTCCATTCGGGCCGATTTTATTAAAATTTTAGGAGTACTTTTTAATTGCTACTAAAGGGTTAAATTTTAATTTTGAAACGTTTCTGAGAATTTTTTTGGTATCTTTCGACACAAAAACTTTTTTCAATGGTCTGATTGGGCCAATTTTACATAGGCACCGTGCGGTGGTCGATTACAACATAGATCAAATTTCATTTAAATAAATTGAGTTTGTCTAGAGTTATCGTACTAACACACACACACACATTCGCACATATATATATTTTCGATCAGTATATTTATTTTCAAAAAATGATGTTAAATTGTTCAGGAGGCCACGAAACGTCGAGATATTTTGATCTGAGCCCTACCCACCATCCGACCGACGCCAATAGCGTATGTGCCATATGGCAAATACAGTTAAGAAACTCGAATGTGAAATTAAGACCACTTGAAAGAAGCCAGTTAAAGTTTCGCATTTATCTGTTGTCCGGGTTTCAACTTGGAATATTTCAAGTGGAAGATAGCGTCGGTTGGATTTAAAACTTTCGATTGACATACGTCTACACAGATAATGATCTAGAAGCTCCGTAATGCTGCAATTTCGCAGTCGACATCAGTGGCGTGGAAACCTTTTGCTTTCTTCTGCCTAATTTAACATTTTTACGAAGGCTCTTATATAGTAACTTTATAGCGGTGTATATAATTATTGTACTGACAAATATCGCGCATCAAATAAGTCTGGAATTTACATTTACCACTTATACAGTAAGGTCCCGAAAAACACGGGAGATACGTTCCAATAAGTTCCTGCGCTATACGAAACAGTGCTAAACGAGGTCATATTAATACGTAGATAATATAGGCATAAGTGAAACAGAACCGAGAATTAGAAAATTTGTTTGTTTTTTTTGTTCAATTTTGTAACGTTTATTGTTAAATACTTTTTTATCACATTAATTATAGAGTTATTAATTACTAATATCGAAGTCTCATCACAACTAGATTGAAAATTCTTGTTTGTTTCTTATGCGTAGCTAATAGAAACTAAAAAAAAAACAATGTGTCAAAAAGATCCAACAGTAGTAATTGTTAGCTTTCTGGTTTGGTTTCGTTCGGGTAAATTTTTGGTTTGTCAAACAACTGTTTTATAAATGTTCACTATTAAAAATCGATACAAATAAAGCAAGACAGAATTGAAATTAATTTTCTTGAAGATCGATGATAAATATTTAATACCTACAAAATATTCTTGCAAAAATAGAACACTTATATAAATTGCCAATCTGTATATTATGTAATTAATTTCAATGTTTTGAATTGTGTCTGGCAATTTCGCTTTGTTCGATTGAGAAGAAACAAATACAAAGCAGATGATTGACGGAGCAAATGGAAAATTTTATCGTCCGTGGGAGTTGAGGTTCACGAACCTCTATTAAAGTTCAAGTTTTTCAGCGAACAAACACAGAATAACCAACTGCACAGACAAAAGAAATGAGTAAATTTTATTTTTGTAATGTAAACACTAATTATAAATCTCCGGTCTGCGCCTTTTATTACTTCGTTTCCATTTATTTCAATAATTGCCAGGCGTAAATGCGTTTTTAGGCACGACCTCAACATATTGAAAGCGGAGTCGAGCATTTTTTTAAAATACAGTAATACCCCGACTTACGCTACCCACCGAGCGGTGTAGCGTAATGGTGATAGTACTAGTCTCGCAACCCGGCGGGGGCAAATGTGCCTTAAAGCCAATTCAGACTAGCCGTTCTCGGTTACGATTCACCGGTCCGGTTCGGTTTTCGATTAATCTAGGCTGCTCACACTATCCCGATTCGGTTCTACGATTATTCTCGGTGCGCATGCGCAATTTCCAAATATGATTTGACGTTTGATGTGTAGTTAAACGTCAACAAAAACAAGTGGCTAGTCACGTGACTCCAGCAAGCGTTCTCATTGGCTACGGTTGCGAACGGTCCGGTTGAAATTAGAGCTGAACCTAAACGCTCGAACCGAACCGCAATCGGGAACGACTACGCCCTGATTGGTCGAGCTCCCAACCGGACCGGTGAATCGTAACCGAGAACGGTTAGTCTGAATTGACTTTTAGGATTTTTCCTACTGCCTCTTGCCGAGAAACGGTAATTTCTGTATCTGTGATCTTTTTGAGGTTTTCCATGGTTTCTCACAATTAATTCCAGATAAATATTGAGATGGTTCCTTATTCGAGGTCATGACCAATTACCTGCCAAACTCCTATTCTCACAAAGTTGCCTAGCTTATCCTAATTTCTTATATGATTCCATCAGTGTACGCGAATTCGGCTTACACGGGTTTCTCTCGATTATTTAATAGAGCGAGACTGAAAATCATATAAGATGTCGTTGTGTGGCTTGAAGGGGGTATTCTTATGTGACCACTTCGAAAAATCAATTTTTTTTCATATTTCAATAGTAAAACCTATCGAAAATATGCTGTGAAAAATAGAGACCGAAATTCCTAGTTTTAAATAAATTACAAGTCATATAGTGGCCGACGCGCCGTAAGCGACTTGTTGGCTCTTGAAACTTTAAACGCATTTTTCTGGAAACATTATTTTCTAAAACTGTCATGGTCCTAAAAAAAAGTATTCAACCGATTGCTTTGAAATTTATATATGTTCTTCTACTCATTAATGGTTATCGTCCGTACTAAATTTGCTTATTTTCGAAAATATTTTCTTATTTTTTTTAACGATTTTCAACAAAAAAATTAACAAAAAACACTAACTTTTTTTCTACAGTCCGCCATTTTTTTTTTAATGAAATTGATTAATTTTCGTAGGGACGATAGCGACATCCCTACTGAACAATGATCCATTCGATTTTTTTATTTCAGACAACATGAGCAGCCGCTATTACCATGACCAGTGACCTGCTTTTTTTTAGTGTCTAATTTAATTTAAAAAAAAAATATATAGAAAAATTGTAAAATAAGAGAAAAAAAATTTTTTTTATACAGTTTAAGATACAAATAAAAACAGTTAAAAAAATTAAAATGATTGAATGTTATTGTCGTCTAAAAAAAAATTTCCTAAAAAGAGGTAAAATTTATGCGTTCACATAAGAATACCCCCTTGAACTCAAAATTTTTAAAATTTGGACCAGTAGCGTCCGAAGAGGAAACAAATTCAATTTGACGCAAGAAATATATCGCTGAATAAAAAAATGCGATAGGGAGAAAAATTTTAGGCAGGAGTGATGTGGGGCTATTTTCCTTCATATAGTGTTGGTACTCCGATCCATTTGTACTTCACCTCGTAAATAAATCAACCATTAAATTACGTAGAGTGTTCTGATATTATCAGTAAATAAAACGTTATTTTACATACGTTTTGCTTAAGTATACACTTCCAGTGATGTGCCTTGAGTTTCTATAATTACTATTATTGTGGGCAGGAAAATGTGTCAAAAAATGTTTACATATTGATTAAAAAATTCAATAAAACACGTTATTACTACTAAAATATTTAACGATGTATAAAATCTAAATTGCTGACCGACCGAGCCGTTTCGCTCGTGTAAATCTTATGGCGCTATTCTGTATGACCAATATTAAAATTAGCAGTGCTGTTAAATTTCTGTCTCACTTTGACGTATGTGATGTTAAACTTTTATTTTATTTTGAGGTCGGTCCTGGCGTTATGTTATGTCACTATGGAAATATGTTATGTCATTAACAAGTATTTGGTGCCTATTTGAAACGAAACGAGGACAACTTTGAACAATTTCTGTGAATACTTGATAAGGACATAACATATTTCCATAGTGACATAACATAACGTCAGGACCGACCTCAAAATTTAATAAAATTTAATTAAACTTGAGAGCCTGTTTCTCTTTTATTTTTGAGTTTTGATAAAAAAGTTACTTGAAATATTTGTTCGTCTATTTGATTTCTACACGCTGTTAGAAAAAAAAAGAATCATCTTAAAAATCACCTTGTATTTGTTCTAAAAGTGGACCAAAAATATAATAAATAAATTAACTTTGCGAAATCAAACATAGGCTATAGCACTCCTGGAATTATAAGAAACGTTTCAAACCAAGTTTCATCAAAATTCGTCGAATAGTTTTTATGTGAAATTCGTTCAAACATACATACGGATAATTTTATATAATAAAAAAAATTATGGATGCTAATATTTCATTTTGGACGGTCTGTCAAGTGTTAAAAAGGAAATAGTTTCAACATGAACTTACCGTTAACAGTACGGTTAGACGACATGCATGTGTAAAATATGTTAATTATAAACGGTAGCTGGAAGTCGTTACATCCTTAAGAACGCGGTCTGCCTTTTAAAATCTGTAACAAAACAATATGCATATATGTAAATACAAGCTATTATTTATGGATTAATTATTGGGACAATAGAATATGTCCTTGAACTATGTAACTATTCAGGAGCGTAGGCGGAAATTAAAATTGGGGGTTCCGTCATTATTTAATAAAATAAAATTTAAATAAGCTTTCTGCCGGCTTAGAATATTAAATCAATTTCGTAATTCGTTATCCACTAGTTCTTAGTTTTGTGTAAATTTTCAAGCCAGTATTTATAGCACTTGGCTCAAACAAAAACAGAATAGTGGGAGAGCTGTTATACATTTTTGGGTAGGTACGTATTTGAGGCACTGTGAAAACTTGTACAATACCTATGTAGTAATATCCGTATACAATAACACAGACCTGGCTGAAGGGTAGCGAGGCTTAATCGACCCTCAAATTTTCAATTAGCAAAATTTTTTCGCAATAAAAAACCCTTGAGGCATTTTGAAATTTTAATACCTTGAAATTTAGTATCTAAGAAGTTGAAAAATAAAAAAGCTAGATTTCTTAATCGGATCTAAAACTTAGTCAGGTGTTTGCAAAATTATATTTTTGAAAAATTAAAAAAATATATTTGAAGCACGTTGAAATTTAAACAGAATAATATTAGTAACTAAAAATTCAAAAAAACAAGTCGTTTAGGTGGGACTTTCTACCTGTCAGGTGATTAAAAATTTGAGGGTCGGTTAAGCCTCACTACACTTCAGTCAAGTCTGTGTTTTTGTATTCGGATGTTACTAAAGAGGTATTGTACAAATTTTCACAGTGCCTCAAATACCTACCCAAAAATGTCTAACAGCTTTCGGGCTAGAATAATTACAATGGCAAAGAACAATAATATCAGATATATTTTCTATGGCGGCCCAGACTCCATTATCCAACATATTTCATATACATATATGTATTACAAATATGTGCTCTATGCAAGTTCAAAGCGCAAAACAAAACTGTCTATCATGTCCTTTGTTTGTTCTTTTGTTATCATTATTTTTCTCTTTTTTTTAAAAAACAGCAGAGATGTGACCTCGTATGTCAACAATACATAATGCACCAACAACTTCGTTTCCATAGCGTTTCTGATCTAACTTCGATCGCCAAGACATTATATGGCCGTCCTATGACTCAAAATTTGATAATTTCGAACAATAAATAATAATTGACTTTTTTTTTCTTTTTTGTCCTATACTAATTTGCATATAGTGACTTATTTACTGAAGGGTGTATTTAATTCGGTGTAGACGTTAGATTGACAATAATATTGCAATTAAAAAATATATATTTTGATGGAGTGTATTAAGGGGTTTAATTTTTTATTTTGCTCAACAACACACTAGCATAATAAAACCAGACTGCGTGTATTAGCAAATACACTATATTGTCGGCACGGTTTTGGCTCTGCGACCCGGATTTTTTAGTGTATTTGCCATATGGAAACATACACTATTGGCGTCGGTCGGATGGCGGGACCTAGGGGTCGGACCAAAATTTCTCGACGTTTCATAACCTCCTAAACACTTTGGCACCATTTTTAAAAATGTTTATATATATACAAGTATATATATATATATATATATATATATATATATATATATATATATATATATATATAGGTATATATATATATATATATAGGTATATATATATATATATATATATATATATATATATATATATATATATATATATATATGTGCGGGCTATAACTTTCGAAAGAGTTAATTGATTTTAACGAAATTTGGCCCACGTGTTGGAATCTATCACCGCAAGAAGCCTATTTAAAATGGGCGTAATCGGGCCATTTTAAGGGTAGTTTTTAGGGGTTGAAAAACGTTTTTGGGGCCCCATAATACCGAAAAAATTCTCAGGAGCGTTTCAAAATTGACATTTAACCCTCCAGTAGTAATTAAAAAGTGTCCCTAAAATTAAAAAAAAATCGGCCCGACAGGACCGGACTTACAAATTTTATGAGAATACTTATGTACTTTGCAGATAGTGAATTATTTACTGAAAGTTGTATATAATTTGGTATAGAAGTTCGATTGATGATAATATTGCAATTAAGAAAAAAAACGTTATTTTAAGGGGTGTATTAGGGAGTCAATTTTTTTATTTTGCCCAAAAACCAACTTAAGTTCGCGTAATAAAGCCACACTCCCTGTATTAGCAAATACACTATATTGTCGGCAGGGTTTTGGCACTGCCTCCCGGGTTTTTTTATAACTTGTAATTTATTATATCTATTTATGTCTGTTGAAACTAGATACCTGAGGAAGTCGGAATAATACCGAAGAAACGTCGTATAACGAATAAATGTGTTGAAACGTACGTATTGCTCTTTTCACCTGATTCTTTTTATCTGACAAAACATCATGTCGCGCAGTTCAGCAATTTCACCTTTCTGCCCTTGTGGTGTAATATACTATTTTTGCGCGTCATTAAAATTTTCCTATTGGTGGTCAAACTTAGTCCGAGACTACTATATTGTTCACGCTACATGGTGCGTTACTGTAACATATTATGTGAAAGAGGCGGACTTAGAAAATCTGAGTAACGGAACATCTGTCTGTTATTTCATTTTCGTGCAGTATTTTCGGATATTTACAACGAGTTTTTGATTTAGACAAAACTAACAGTTTAATTGATGAGGTATATTTTGAGTATGATCGATTATTTTTAATTTTCTTAGGGTTATTTTTTGTAGCGTAGAATGTTCGCGTTAATTTTCGAAACGGTTGAACCGATTGTGATGGCACTTCACAGACAGTTAAAGGACTAGCCAGTAGTGGATCTAGGCTACATTTATTCCCAAAAATTACCCTTAAAAGGGTGAACAGGGTGATGGAAACTTTCATAAAGGATACGATGTATCTCTGAAATTACTTAAATTAAAAAAGAAATACATGTTCGATGATCTTTTGAACACACTATCCGAATGGAGTGGGGGTGGATTTTAAATAAAAGAATTTAACCAGGCACAATATATCATTAGACGAAGTTGCAGACAAACCGCTAGTATTTGGTATAACTTTGGTAAAAAATCTGTCTATATTAAGGTGAATTTTTTGGTCGGCAAATTATAAATAGAAATATGTTTCTTTTTAAACGTTCCATTAATTTTTTTTGTTTCGAAATCGATATATTTGTGGAATCTCGGAATCCCGGTAATGAAGCCCTAGTCAAAAGCGCGATCAACAGACGGAGATTACGACTCTGTTGCGTAATGTACAGCCGATATACATATGTGAAGTATGTATCAATGGAGGTGTTGTCATGTGAAGATGCATTACACATTTGTTCAATGTGAAAGAGCTTTGTGTTCTCTCCTACATAAAGTATCTCAGCGCGCACACACACAGAAATATATATACAGTAAGACCTCGCTTAACGCTGCCCCGCTTAACGCTGTTTCAGTATTACGCGCTTTATAAAAAAGAAAGTTCAGCCACTATATCGTAAATTATGGGTCAGTTTATACAAAATGATTCAAATGTTAATAGAAGTTCAGAGGCAAGACGAAGTGTCATTGATGCAATATCTTGCTATCGACAACAGTTTGCTGAATGAAACAGAAAAAGGCAAACCACATTAGATGAGTTCTTCACAAAAAACAAAATATGTCAAACGAGGAACCTTCCTCACCACAAACGTAACTTCTTGCTCGAACTTTTATTTGATTTTCATAAATGTTTTATGAACAAAAATCGATATTAGCAATAAATAAATGTATAATTTAATGTGATAAAAACGTATTTAACAATAAATGTTACAAAATTAAACACAAAAAAAAACAAAAAATTTTCTTATTCTGGGTTCTGTTTTACTTATGCCTGTTATATATCTACTTTAACCAACCATTATAAAAAATGTTTGCTCTAATCAGATGTTGTTAATAAATTTGGCCCATAAGTAATTGATTAAAGTTTAAGTTTTAATAAAGAAAGAATTTAAATTAATAACAAAATTTAATATAATAAAAATATTTACAAACAATTAATTAAAAAGAATAAATTAATAATAATAATAATGACGATGAAAATGAAAAAGACAAAGAGATAATTAATTAGAATAAAGTGAAATAATAAAAGTTATTAATTTTATATAAAGAGACAAAATTATCTGATTCTATTTTTATGAAGAAAAAATAATAATATATAACCAATCAACTGTTTTCAAAATTAGTTCCTAGTGACAACATTTTTGTATAATCATTTAATAAGCAATGAATTTGTCATTCAAGCCTTTAGCGATTCTCGTTCAAAAATATTGTTAATCATTTTTGTAACACTACGTATTAAGATGACCTTGTTTAGCGCTGTTTCGTATAGCGCAGGAACTTATTGGAACGTAGCTTCCGCGTTAAGCGAGGTCTTACTGTCTATATATACTAGGTAGTACAACATTATATTATTATTATTATCATCATCGCGATTCGCGAGGATTCAATAGACTCACATGTAGAAGAAGAGAGCCTGGGCAGAGCGGCGTGTTGTTGAACTTTCGAGAAACAAAGAGTGCGCTGAATAAATTCAACGATGTGTGAATGTTGTCACATCGACTGGAAATTATTAGTGAAAGATACTACTTTTCTACGCTTATATAAACAATTGTTTCGATAGAAAAAACTTAAAAAAGAGACTATTTTACACTACACACTACACAAGTAAAACTGATATGTTTGTAAAAACGCGCATTATAAGTTATGCTTCTTTGGCGTGTTAATGTTAAATATAATATCTTCAAAAAATTTTGAGAATAATACTTACAAAAAATTAACTGCAAATATGTGAAAACATTTTCAAAATTTTAATTTGGTTTTCCGCTGGATGGCACTTAAACGACTGTTGGTTGTAATAAGAAGAATATAGTCGTTTAGTACAGTTTCCAGGTGCCAGAAAGTGCATTGTTTTGTCCATCTGGCATTTCAGTCTGAGCATCTTTCATACTGTCGGAATTTTCGTTAGCGCGACTAACTTCACGCAACGTTTCGTTACAACTCATGAATCGATTTTATTATAGCGTGCCAAAAGAAGTTTTACTTTGAAAAGTCAATATATATAATAAAAACACTTGAAAATTGTATAAAAGTGTATATTATTAAATTATTTATCGACGATCGTTTCGGACAATACCTAATTCCATCCTCAGGAATATTAAACAAATACTTGAGTATATGTTTTATATTCCTAAGGATGGACTTATTTTCCGAAACGATCGTCGAGAAATAATTTAATAATATACACTTTTACAGATATTTGAAGTGTTTTCATTTATCTGTTATTATTAATCATGTTCTAGCAAATGCCGAATAAAAAATCAGTGCAAATTATATGCAATTATATATTGTCGAGTGAGGTTCGTTGGATAGGTCTTTCAAAATTTTGCAAAACTTCTTAGCGTGTAAAAAATGGTCACCCTGGAAAATGTTCACCAGTTGCGACACATCTACAACATTTCTAGGAGTGAAGAAATCTCGTTAAGCTTCCAAAGTGTTTTCTTCGTAAAATTATCAAAAGCTTCTTCGTTCTTGTTCGGCGAACAATTTCTCTAGCGTCTCCTCTTTTTAGAAGATAATCAGTTTAATGGAATGAAACGAGTCTCTCCTTTCTATTGCTGTAATATTATATTTGATTGGAGTTAGTTGTTTTAAAAGTAACAAACTTAACAAACCTTCACAATAATAATATGAGTCATAAAAGATAGAGGTTTATTACTTTTCAAACTTTTTAACAGTGTATCCACTTATCTAGTGGATTTATTTTATTACTAAATATATCACATTGAGAATAATCGAGCTAATAACCTATTTACAAGCCCCCAGGTCCCAAATTCTAATCCAAGAACTTCCAAAAGAATCAATTGAAAAAAAGTTTTGGTTATGTATGAAAGATTTCGTATTTTTAAATACAGTAAGACCTCGCTTAATGCTGGTTCAGTATTACGCGTTTCTAAAAAAAAAGTTTAGCCACTATAACGTAAATTATGGATCAGTTTATACAAAATTATTCAAATGTTGATAGACGAAGTGTCTTTGATGCAATATCTTGCTATCGACAACAGCTTGCTGAACGAAATAGAAAAAGGCAAACGACATTAGATGACTTCTTCACAAAAAACAAAATATGTCAAATGAGGAACCTCTCTCATCACAAACAACTTCTTACGCGAACTTTGATTTGATTTCCATAAATGTTTTATGAACAAAAATCGATATTAGCAATAAATCAATCTATAATTAATGTGATAAAAAAGTATTTAACAATAAATGTTACAATATTAAATTAAAAAAAAACTAACAAATTTTCTTATTTTCGGTTCTGTTTCACTTATGTCTATTATCTACGTACCTCCCGCGGTAAGCGAAAGCGGGGTGTTACTGTAATCATTAAAAAAAAATGTAAGTTTTTTCGGGAATTTTTTTTGTCAATTTTCGCCTGTAGGATCAGTAGTACGATTCTTGGTCTTTTATTTGACGTTTACCCGAACCATTTAGATTAAAAAAAACCGACACCGAAGTGGACAAAGCCGCGGGTAACAACTAGTAATTATTAAAGTACTTTTATTTATGATAAAGGTGTGGCAGAAACACGCTCCGTACTTTTCTATGCAAATGTGACAGCTTTGCACGCGAGGTGAATGTTTAAACCCAATGCAAAATGACAAGCACCTTTATAGCAAAAAAGACAAGTTCCTGAAACTTAACTTTGTTCGAATAACCTCTCACAACGATGTTATTTAAAAAAAATCAACAGATACATTCCACTAAATTCTTCATTTTGTTGCACACACGACACCACTCCTACTACCGTTTTGCGCCCCAGAGTTGAGTTTCTATCGAACGAGTATCGTTTATAAGTTAACTTTGCAAGAACTTTATTCAAATTGCAGCTTTTCGAAAAGGGGAGGCATTCTATACAATGGAAGCATTTTTAGATTGAGTCGAGAGCATACTAACTCCCAGACTTGTGAGAAATACTTTTTAAAAGTATTTAAATACAAATACAAATACTCTGACTTCATTGAGTATTTAAATACAAATACAAGTACTTTTGTTCCAAGAGTATTTGAAATACAAATACAAGTACTTTTGGGTCATGTCTACGAAAATATTTTTGAGCAATAATTATTATATAAGCGAGTGCGTAAGCTCAATTAATTAAAATAGTATTTTTAGGCAAGTATATACTTGTAAAAAATACTTTCTTTTAAGTATTTAAATACAAATATTTAACTGATAATTTCTTATTTGGAAATGACATTGCATTATTATTTTAATAATAAGAATTGTTTGAATAATTTATATGTAATTATATATACTGTTGACTTGAATTATTCATTAATCATTCATAGCTCCAAAAAATATGTTGAGTATTTAAAAAGTATTTGCAAAATCAAATAAAATACCAAAAAAATTGTATTTGAAATACAAACACATTTATTGAAAAGTATTTAAAATACAAATACTAGTAAAGTATTTGTATTTTGAAATACTTTTACTCAAATACTTTACCAGTCTGCTAACTCCTAAATTTGTAATTGAAAATCGTAAACTGATTTTGTCGTTACGTACGTCCTAGCTCTATAGGGCACAATTCTTGATGAATAGACTCGGTATATTGTTAATTCGCACTTAATAGGCAGGGAGCTAGTGGCAATTTTACTCAGGGTATTTCCTGAGTTTTTGTGAGGTCATTAAGGGCACTATCCTGAACATAAAAACCGCAGTCTGGCAGCTGAGGCCGAGGACAATGCGTGAGTGGACGCGATCAAAGATGTCAAACTGAAGGTGTCACTAGATATATAATTCTTCATGTTTGAAATTTTCTGAGCGATAGGTTTAGGTGCCCTTGAGCACAAAAACTTGTCTGGGGGCCCGTGCAAGGGAAAAGTATGTGAAGCTTCGAGAAATTTTGGTCCGACCCATATATGGCAAATACACAAAAAATCTGAGAAAGGGGGGTTTGTAATAGAAGGTCCACGGTTACCTCATATATAGTGTGTTTCACTTTACATGAGAACACCCAAATGACTTTTTCATTTTAAAAGCAATCATAAAATTTTCAACAGTTATGCAGGCCATTAAGATGCATCTTATTTTGTAGGAACAAAATTTTTCAAAAGTCAAAATCTAGCTAACTACGACTAAAATAAAAAGTAGGTTTTCAAGTAAACTCACATGTGCGATCAAGATTGAGCAAAATCGTAGATATTAAAAAAAGTTGCTCAGAATCACAAAAAATTCCTAAGTATGAAGTTTTGTCAAAAAATTCATTTTTTAAATTTCTCAAAATATGAATGCAATCTGTAATTTATTTGCTATTTTACTAACAATATTTCCATGAAACAATAAAATAGCATATAAATTACAGGTGGCATTCATATTTTGAGAAATTTAAGAAAAGAATTTTTTTTGACAAAACTTCATACTTAGGGTTTTTTTGTGATTCTGAGCAACTTTTTTTAATAAAATTTTGCTCAATTTTGATCGCACATGTGAGTTTACTTAAAAACCTACTTTTTATTTTAATCGTAGCTAGTTAGATTTTGACTTTTGAAAAATTTTGTTCCTAAAAAAAAGATGCATCTTAATGGCCTGCATAACTGCTGAAAATTTTATAATGATTGCTTTTAAAATGAAAAAGTTATTTAGGTGTCCTCATGTAAAGTGAAACACACTGTATATATGAACGACGACATTCCAACGAGCTCGGCTACAAATACACGTGAAGTAGACATTAAGAAAACTCGTGTAAAAAACATCTTTTCATTTACGAAGCTTGGGAAGAAAACATATATTCGTGTCGAACTGCATTAATTCTTCTTTTATTGTGTTAAATGTGGAATTATCTCTTACAAAAGCTGTTAGATTTGACCTTTCTGCCGTACGTACACCTGCGTGGCAATTGGATATATATTTTATAGCGTCTGAAAAATTGAGAAGTCCCCAGATGTGTAAGTTTTCTAGTCGGTAACAAACTTTGCTAAGGAAACTTTGTTAAAAAGACAAGACAACATAAGATGTTCATGGTTCAATGAAGATAAACACATATCTTCGGTCTAAATGCAAAATAGTTTATGTCGAAATAAATAATAATATAATGCGTTTATTGTCGAAACAATTGGACAAGATTCTATTATAGGATAGGTCTTTCATCTGCCCTTAATAGAATAGAAGATTTATTTACATGATTTTTACAATTTTTAGAGTTCCGTACCTCAAAAGGAAAAAACGGAACTCTTACAGGATCACTCGTGTGTCTGTCCATCCTACTGTTTTAGCCAATTTGCTCCGAATTACTGGACCGATTGAGTTGAAATTTGGTACACATATGTAGGTCGGTAACCATAAGACGGAAGTGTAACGTAAATAGATGAATTTTGAACATGGGGGTCATTTTTGGGGAAAAAATTGGGAAATTAAAAAAAAAAATTGACATACTGTACCGTGTGACATATCAAATGAAAGAGCTTGTCGTAAGGATCTCAACTATATATATTTTTATAATTTTAAAATAAATACTTTTCAACTTTTTTAAGAAAATAGGTGAAAATTTACCATTTACCCCCCTTTATCTCCTACTGGGCCGATTGAGTTGAAATTTGGTACACATGTGATGACCCAAAGACGGGCGTGTAACGTAAATAAATAAATTTTAAACATGGGGGTAATTTTTGGGGAAAAATTAGGAAATTAAAAAAAAAAGTTTTGAAAACTGTCCCGTGTGACATATCAAATAAAAGGGCTTGTAGTAAGGGTCTCAAATATATTTTTTTTATAATTTTAAAATAAATAGTTTTAAAGTTATTTAAGAAATTAGCTAAACAATCGACCGTCCCCCCCCCCTTATCTCCGAAACTACTGAGCCTAAAATTTTGAAAAAAATAGGGAATGTCGGGTCTCACCCATAGTTTACAGGAAAATTGTAATAAAAATCTTAAGTCTTAAAGTACTCACGGAAAACGAAATAGTACGGAACTCTCTTCTTGCGAGTTCGACTCGCACTTGACCGGTTTTTATATTACAAGTTTGCTCAGTGTATAATTTTCATAATTTTCCCATTGATTATGTTTTTTTGAGTAATTTTTAATTACAGGAATATTGATTTACATTTATTTTAACATTATTGTTAAAAAAACAGAAAAAACAGTACTTGTCATTATTGCTGAACAGCATTTGTGTGTAGGCTTTCACGGCCGGCGTTGTTGTAAGACTTCTTTGTCTCCGGGTTTGTCCGTCGTGGTCCCTTGGCATTTCTACCTGACGTTTCGTGCACAACGACCAATCAGAAAAGAGAGAACTACGACCAAGTAGAGAGCACTAACCCACTTTGCATAAAAGAAGAAGGAGCAGCGGTCGGCTCCACTGTATTGCAATCTTTCCTCGCAAGACTGCGTCCCGTTCGGCAACGACAACAGTAGTGGAACCTGCGTCTCCACCTTATTTTACAAATTTCACTCTGATTCTGTCACGTCTTCTACCACGTGCCAAGGAGTTCACATATTATATTAAAATTAATTATTAGTTATTAATACAAAACTATTATAAATGAATATTTTGACAGCTTACTTGTCTAATACTTGCTTGCCTGCTTCACATGTATTTATGATGCCTACATTCACGTAAATACAATACATAAAGTAGCGACGCTAGTAGTAAAAAAAGAAAACTCCTTTATGTACGATTTAGTGGACAGATTCTGTCAATTTCTCCCATAGATGTTCGTAATCCTTGTGTAGAATCTATGCTTCCTTTTTCCGAATTAGAACCTGCGAGCTGGGGGTTTGTAATGGAGGAAACGCGATACAAACAACGACAGATCGCTACACGCCCATGCCCAAATTCAGTTGCGTAATTTTACAATTGCAAATTTAGAACGTAAAGATGAAACGTTTTTTCGCAAAATAAATTGACATGAGCGGTTTTGTCTTTTGACCGCTCATAATGTATAGGTATCTGGGTATTTGTGTCGAGTATTATCGTCCTCTGGGTTCGCTGCATGGTCGTCTGTCACCGAATGTTTCTCAAGTGAGAAGGAGTCGGTTATTTTATATACCTTTTCAGTGTACACTTCACGCTTGATTTATTATTATCTTTAAACAATTAACTATGAAACGACTGAACCGATTTTTCAGAAAATTATATGGGAGCATGCTATAAACATTCTCAACAAAATTGTGTCAACTTTTTTCAAATCAGTTTACCGTTCGAAAAGCTATACAACAAAAATAAAAAACATTTACGTGACAATATAAACTCAGATAAAAGCGAGAAAATTAATATAAATAAATTTTTGTACAGAAAAAATTAAATTTGAGAGCCAAATTTTTCAGTATTTTTAACATAGTTCGTAAAGAAAAAATTTCAAAATGTTAATTTGTCTTTTCGTAATTCGAAATATCTGTAAAGAAATATTGGCGAATATTTTTTGATTAAATTTATAAGGCAAAAAAATATATACCTACTATCTGATCTGTTAATTTTAATTATATCTTAGATTATATTATGGACTTTAAAATATACCTATGTTAAAAAAAATTCCATTATATTTTAAAAGAATTAATATTTAGCAACTTGCGTCGTTCAGCTACTGCGGGAGGCATTAATTGATACAATATAAAGTAATAGAAGCTTTTATAAAGACAGAGATAATAAAAAAATTGATATAATTTATAACACTGTTCAAATTCAAAGTAATATCAAACCTCGAGGGACTTAATTAAAATATTCTTCTTTTGTATAAGCACTAAAGCACAGATGTTATGTTCTATAAAATTGATTTTACATTTTTAATTTCATATTAAATTATATTTACTTCCGTGTTCAGCAAGGAAATGAAAGTTTATTTAGAAGAGTCTGAAAAGTTTATAAACTAGAATTACTACCAATATCCCTAATATTAGCATAGGGTTATAAACTTCTTAAAATCTTTAGAATAATTTATACTTTCTTACTTGTTTAACAGGTAAAATAAACAACGAAATAGTATATTACACTACAAGGGCAGAAAGTTGAAATTTCTGCACTGCGCGACGTGATGCCAGAGGCTATCAATATTTTGCCCGTGTGGTGTATAACTACTATTTTTCTTTATACCCGGTCGAAAGTGCGTTTATTATCAAAATTTTTAATTATTCGTCCATCTTTTTCTTTGATTAATTTTTACTTAATATCACTATTTAACTTTCATTCGCCATTATGTAAAGAGACTAATAACTTTAGAGTGAGCAATTATTTTGAGGTTATGCGCAATAACAGCTTTTAGCTACCAGTGGCTGGCGGCAGTCTCACGTATCAGTGAGCACGAGAAAACTTTTTCGTCCCGCTGTTACTTTCTTTCAGCCCGCTGTTATAGATGGCGTGCGAGTAATTCCAGCAGAGCATAAATCTTAGGCTTTCTGCCTTAAAATCGAAGCCGAAAGTACGTACTTTCGACCGGGTATAAACAATATTCATATAACATAAATTAACTTGAAAAATTACTTTTATTCAGTGTAATAGCTATTGTCTGCTATAATTGTTAAGAAACATTCATTGTTATAGTACTATATTAGAAAAATGTATTATTCAAACACGTCACCGTCGGGACTTAAACCCGGATCTTTCCACTTTCGCGGCGGAATGAGTTATCAATTACTCAATTACTCGACGGTAAATTTTTCTAATATAGTACTACAACAATGAATGTTTCTTAATAATTATAGCAGACAATAACTATTATACTAAATGAATTTAGCTGGTACGTAGCTATAGCGTATGTAAAATCTACTAATTTGAAAAATTACGTCTAATAAAACTGCGTGGAAAACAAAATCTGAAAATTCTTAGTGCGTATAGAAATATGTTTGATGTATTTTATGAAAAGGCCCTTTTCTACTTCCGTGTATTAATCAGACGTCAACGACGTAAAATTAATTAAGGACACAAAGTAAATATTGACTTTGTCGTATTGGGAATTTCTTCCATGGATTGAATATTCAGGGATATATATTATATATATTAAAATAGAAATTTTCATTGAATCAGGACTAATTATCTGTACATATAAATAAAACCGACTACAATACAGCACTCTTTACGGAAGTAATGATTGATGTGTTTATATGTGCCAATGGATTACAAAGTCCACATACTGCGAGAATTGTTTTTTTAATGCATTTTACAGAAGTTAGTTCAATTAATACAAATAAATAAAATCGTAACGTAGTCTGTAATTGTACAGTTTTTAAAATTTAAAGATTTGGAGCTACGGTTTCACAGACGAAATTATTATGGTAGCGACGTCACTATAGCTTTTAAAGTATGGAATGTCCGGCAAGTCGGAATAAATCATAGGCAAAGGAACATAGCTATAACGAAAGAGACAAATGAAACAGAGACAAATTCTATTACAAAGAGACCAATCAAACTGGATCAGTGATCACATTTAATGTCGTTACAAATGTTTTATGTTATCTTCATCTACGCCATTACCCCATCTTTTATCACACTGGGCCTCCTTCAGGGTTGACTTATAAGACGACACAAAATGGATACACGAAACGATTATTACGCAACTGTTTTTTGAGAGAATTTTCCGACGCTACGACGCATTTAAACGTTTAGTGCCAGCTTATATTGAGCTTACGAGAGGCTTTGAGATTCTGTTAATGTAAGCACACTTTAACGGAAGCACTTAATATAAAGAAAAATATAAAAGGACATTTGCAGAATAATTTTTAATAACTTTTCAGTTTTAAATATATAAATATTTCTGTCATAAACGTAACACGGTAACAGAAAGTAAATTAATATTATAAGAAGTCTTCGAAAATCTATTATAAATACTAGGCGCTACCCGCGGATCTGCGCGCGGTTGAGATGAAACCAGACAGCGATAACAGTAGTGGAAACGGTATTTTGTCGCGTAGCGTCGCTCTAGTGAGAATTGCTAAATTTGAAAACATATATTTTTTTCGAAGCGGTATTTTGTCGCGAAGCGTCGCTCTAGTGAGAATTGCTACATTTGAAAACATGTACATTTCTGAAAGCGGTATTTTGTCGCGTAGCGTCGTTCTAGTGAGAATTGATGCATTTGAAAATATGTATATTTTAGAAGCGATATTTTGTCGCGTAGCGTCGCTTTTGTGAGAACTGCTGCATTTGAAAGCACGTAAATAGTTTAAAAACCTTCCAATGTTCGATGAAAACATTTTCCTTTTCTGGTATCGAATATTTTCCTTTCATAAGATTTTATTTCCACATCAATGGTCGTGTATACTAATGAAATAATTAATTATATTTCAGTGAAAATTTCTCCGTATAAATTAAATCGAAGACTGGCCGTTCATGTATTTTAAACTTGGAATTTAAAGTTGGAAATGTTTTTGTCGAGATGAAAGCGTCTCGGCGTGCGGCATTCGTATTGTGTCGGTAAGGTAGGTCTCGTACCTACAGACTGAGAAATTTAATGGAATAATTAAATTTGATGCGACGATATTTAAATGAAGTTTGTAAGTAAAAGTTAAACGACTGAGTGAACAATGCATATGTCAGATTCAGAGATTGTAGGAAAAAAATTACATAATATTCTTCCGGGAAATATTTGTTTATTCATTTATTCCGCATAGAGTATTTTTACATATTTTGTTTACATAATATCATTAGAGTGTAATCGAAGCTTCGGTAGGTTTAAATTATTAAACTTTCACCAAAACATTCGGCTTCGGTCAAAATTGGGTCGAAGGATTTGACGAATTTGAATTTAATGAATAACTAGCTGACCCAGCGAAATTCGTACCGCCTCAGAATCAATGAATGTTGTGTTAACTTATTAGCTGCATTAAATTCAGTTTTTTACTAAGATAAAATGAATACACAAAATGAATAAATAAATGTACAAAAATCAAAATGAAATGTACGTGTGTTGATCAATACCCGTGTTTGAAATAATAACGCAATATTTTTCAATAATTTTTTTTTTATTTCTCAACATAGTCTCTTTTCAGGTCT
Organism: Venustoraphidia nigricollis; assembly: GCA_034508555.1. NCBI lineage: Eukaryota > Metazoa > Arthropoda > Insecta > Raphidioptera > Raphidiidae > Venustoraphidia > Venustoraphidia nigricollis. The sequence goes on along the minus strand of JAVRKA010000045.1, from coordinate 1,995,088 downwards.
GCACACTTTTCCCAACGCTCGTGCTATTTGTTTAACCCGTTGAAAAAATATGATTTTTCAAACGCTGCAAAATACGCTGCTGTCTCGGCGATTACCTCTTCATTTGAGCCGAATTTTTAACTTCCCGCTAAGAAAATTGAAAATTTTCAAAAATTGGGAAGTTATTGGTTTCACCCTGATTTTCGAAATTTGAGTTTTTGTCAGATCTCGACGTTTTGAGATCCTAGGAAGCTGTTCTGACGATTTTTAAAATGATGTCCGTATGTCTGTGTGTGTGTATGCGTGTGTGTGTGTGTCTGTGTATGTAACCCTCTCATAACTTTTGAACGGGTGGACTGATCGAAACGCGAATTGCGGCATCTGAAAGGAACTTGCTGAACTTAGACTTCCTGAAAATTGGAACTGATTCGGCCAGGTAGATTTTGAGAAATCTCAAAAATAAAGCTTTTTGGAAAGCAGTTTTTTTTAAATATTTTGAAATATTTTCGAAACTTCTCAAATTTTCGTTAGATTGATTTTTTTGTAATAGATTATTTTTTGTGCTTAAAAAACTGCTTCGATTGCCGTAAACAGTATCTCGATCGGTTGATTCGTTCGAGAGATATCGTTGATAAAAAATTTCCAAAAAAGTGTTTTTTCAATATATCTTTCCAAATCTTTGTCAGAATTTTATAACGGTTTATAGTTTCATAGTTTCGGAAATATTTTGATAATAAAAAAAGATCAGATGTTCTTTTGTTCCAAAGATCTGTCAAAAAGAAATTAGGTAGTTGATAAACATGGTTTGATTAATTTTTACGTTAAATCATATTATGTAACCATGGAAATAAATACCATAATTGTAAACCGTTAACAGAAATTTTATTTTATTATAATATTTCAAATGTCAATATTTATGAAGTTGGAATGATCCTGTCGCCCAATTGGCTGGAATTTTTTAAAATAACTTGTAACAAACACCGTACGGATAATCCACATCTCAATAGATCGGAAACAGCGGGAAGTTCCAGGGATGGCCTGCAGGGTCAACCGTTTTTAAAATTTTTTTCCTCCGAGTCATGCCTTCAAGTTAGGGAAGAGAAAAATAGTCTTAAACCCCGGAAAAAGTGTCTGGCTTTTTGCAAATATTTTTAAATATATCTAATGAAGTTATAAAAATTTCAGCGTGAATCAAGCATTTATTTTTTCATTTTTGAAGATTCAACTTTGGGGTATTTTGGCTTAACGTAAACCCCTCCAAAGGTGTCTGCCTCTTTTATTTATTTATTTAAAATCAACTTTTTCGAATAGTATTTGTTGGCTTTTGAATCAAACACCTTTTATGGCACATTTTTTTAAAAACTTTTCTTGTATGCGCAGTACCTGGCGTATCCAAGTAGGACAGGCAAACACTCGTTTACTTGTACATCTTAGCTGTATAGGTATACTATTGCATAAAATTTCTACCTGAATCAAACACTTCATGAAACGGGTGTCATGAGCTTTCCGATTATTAGAAAACATAACAGTACTGGGTTCATATAACTCCGTCAGTTGGTGGCCTTATCATATTTATTATGTAACAATAAATTATGTTATGAAAATATTAATACATGAATTTGACGATTTGAAGTACGTATCACGTTGCTAAATTAACATGAACAGCTTGTCAATATCAGTTACAGGGAATTTTCACAGTGTTAAGGCAAGTCGCGTTACATCGCTTAAATGCTGCCGCGCTGCATGACGTAACGCAGAGGAAAAATAACGTTGCCTGTTCAGTATTTACACGCGTGTTATATAAAAATCGATTCGCTTTCTTCTTTAATACATGGGAGTAGGTATAGGTTCGAAATTGAAACGTGTTGACGATGTTAAAATGACAGATCCATAAACTAGAAATATGCGTCATTTTCAAATGTCTCTAAAGAACGTTAAAAATAACAGAGGCCATCGTAAAAATAATGTAGATTAATAAATAACTAGCGGACCCGTGCGAATACTTCGCACCGTTAGTAGTCAGTTACGTAATATAATAGGGTGGAAATTCTCTTCAGAGATTTCAGCGCCACTACGTCACTTAATATTACCGATAGCTGTTAAAATAAACAGATCGCCACCAAATGACGACATTTGTTTTTTCTGAATGTTATTTTCTGTAAAGAAATTGTTAAAATTTGTAAACTGTATATTTTTTAATAAAAACAGTAATTTTAAGATATTATCTTAGTTTTCTTCCTTAGAGAGAAAAGCCAAAATGGCCTATCAAACATAAATTTTGATACAGTATTACGGGAGATATTCCATAGCGATAAAAACACTTTTGAGAAATAATATGTACCGATTGTTTTCGAAGTGAAACTTCTTTAGCGAGATATCTGTTTGAAATGTTTTGTGACGAACGTTGTATTGCCTATCCCATAGTCAAATGCAATATTATTTTTTAGTCTTATAATTAAACTTAGAGTAAAAAAAAACTAAATTAACACGCTTTTATGATCTAAAAAATGCACAATAATTTGACGACAAAATTAGTTTTTTGCTGTAAAAAACGTAAAGCTAATTTTGTTATCAAATTATTTTGCATTTTTTAGTTTAGTTTAGTTTCAGTTTTTTTTAAACTCTAATTTTTTTATATACTGTTCATAACTTCGGAGGTTCGAGTCTAACCTAAACTTTAGAGACTGTCCCTCGAGCCGGCATCTTATTCTCTAAAAAAAACTGAAACAGAATGCTGGATCGATTACCGGATTTGGAATGAGGGACAAAGAAGGCAATAGACTCATAAATGTGCGATAAAAGAAATATTAACAGTGTCATAACTTTAATTTAAAAACAGAATGGAGTATTCATAAATAATATGTCAGCCAGCTTTGCACATAATTCTTCACCGCGGTTACATATTTTAGATTTTTAATATTTTTTGGATTCCCGCAGGAATTCCTCTAATATATTATACATAAGAAATGTACATTTTTCTTTAATATATCAAACTTTTTATTGTTTCAAAATTTATACGACATTTTTATTAAATTTTCAAAAACAAAAATAAAGAAAGTCGATTTTACGTTATACCGTATGTCCGCGGATTGAGAACTCAAAAGAGAAAACATTATTTGATTTTTTACAAGCCCCCACTTCCTAGGTTTTAATCCAAGTACAATTTATAATTTAAAAAAATGCCTTGGAAGTCGTGAGACTGTCGGTAGACATGGAATCATGGGCTGACGGGGTTTCATCAATCTTCAAATGGTTGCCATTTTCTAAACCCTCGCCTAGTTTCTTTGATTTTAATCTCAAACGATAGGCCTGTTGTCGTTCTGCGATTCGGGAGATAGTGGTATACCGAAAGTACAAATGAAACACAGTCGATTTCCGTGAAATGTGTGGATGAGATATTACATGCCTATGAATTCAATGTCAAAAAAAAAAATACATTGTAACTATGAACTGGTACTATACCTAAATAATCTTAGTTATTGGCGGTCTTAAATCAAAATCTGTAATTTATCCTTCTGTGGCAAAATATTCTTTAGTAGAGTGGACTTCACAAACTATGGTGACAGCATTTATGGTAAAAGTTTTTTCCTTCTGATAACATACAACCTCTTGTTTTTCAGTTCTGGGTCCTTTGGAAATACATAATCTCTATAATTTGAACATTTTTAAACACAGTACGTCGGCATTGTAACTGATTTATTATTTGAAATAAACTTATTTTGCACACACTGCTGTGAATTATTCACAAACAGGTCGTTATATAGCTGGCGCCCCTAACGGTAAAATTTGGCAGTGCTCGTCTCAATTGATATTGCGGGGTTGAGAAAAATATTGAACAGTCATTCATTAACGAGGTGACTTGTGTATCTAATGATCTTGAAAAATACATACAAAAACACCGTAAATGAATCGTTCATATCAGAACTATTCACAGACTGAGGTCGTTATTTAGCTGGCGCCCCTAGCGGTTAAATTTGGCAATGCTCGTCTCCAATGTATTGCTAGTAGTAGAAATAAGTAATTATAATATGTATACCAAATATTCTGTGACATTCAGCAGACAATTTATTATAAATTTGCAAAGTTTAGAAAATGACACAAATAAATACTTCATTATCAGTTGTTAAAATTCATACAAATGCCTATTTCAATTGAAAACTTTGATAAAATTTTCACTTTCAAAACAATGTTTGCGATTGCTGCTTTCATTTTCATTATGTAAAATAAATACGGTTTAGACTAAAACAAAATCGCTTATGTAAAATTACAGTAAGGCCTCGCTTAACGTTGCCCCACTTAACGCTGTTTCAGTGTTACACGGTTTCTAAAAAAAAAGTTAAGCCACTATAACTTAAATTATGGATCAATTTATACAAAATGATTCACATTTGATAGAAATTCAAAGGCAAGACGAAGTGTTATTGATGCAATTTCTTGCTATCGACAACAGCTTGCTGTGCGAAACAGAAAAAGGCAAACATTAGATGACTTCTTCAGAAAAAACTAAATATGTCAAATGAGGAACCTTCCTCAACATTAACATAGCTTTTTACTCGAACTTTTATTTGATTTTCATAAATGTTTTATGAACAAAAATCGATATTAGTAATAAATAAATCTATAATTAATGTGATAAAAGGTATTTAATAATAATTTAACAATAAATGTTACAAAATTAATTTAAAAAAAAACGAACAAACAAATTTTCTTATTCTCTATATCACTCATGCCTATTATCTACGTATGACCTCGCTTTTAGCGTTGTTTCGTATAGCGCAAGCACTTATTGGAATCTCCCGGGTCTTACTGTATTAATACTTATGAAGTTACTAAAAATTCGTCATAAACGCTTTTGATTCGCAGCCTCAGAAACAATATACAAATTATTTGTGTGTGTGAATAGATAAATATCTTAATATGCCGTAATGAAGTTTCAAAATACGACGGAATGAATCACCATTAAGGTTTAAATTTTACCTATAGAAGAAGTTGTTTTGTGTCTGACGTTCAAACAAATTAGGGTTTCGAACCCATGTTTAATTTAAACTAGCGAACCCGTGCAAATAATTCGCACAATGGCCAGTTACATAATATAATAGGGTGGAAATAAATTTTATTCTATTATATTCAGAGACTTCAGCGCCACTACGGGGCACTTAATATTACCGGCAACTGTTAAAATAAAGAGATTATTACTAGATGGCAACATATGTTTTTTCTGAATGTTATTTTTTGTAATAAAATCACTAAAATTTTTAAATTGTAATTTTTGACAATGAAAACATTAATTTCAAGATAATAATGTATTTATTAGACAGAAAAATAATCTCCAAAATGACGTATCAAACATAAATTTTGATACATTAAAGATATAATATATACCGATTCTGTAATATTATCCATTATTTGCTTTTGGTAGAAACTTATAAAATACGCCTTCGTTTCAACAAATTGGATTATATATCTTTATAAATACGATAAATAAAGTTTTTGAAGCATGTTTTGTTCGTGTTTTCAAGTTTTACCTTCATTACGTAGATTCCATATTATATAAATTGGTTTACAAGAAATGGCGACTAAATACATTTGAAAGTTTTTACTTTCAAAGGGTATGTATTATGATATATGCGTAGACTATTTAAATTCGAATATCAGTCGTTCATTGTCAACAATTTTTGTGATTCCTTTATTGCTGTAAATTATGGTCTGTTCTCTTTAGTGTCTAAACGTTTATTGAGCAATGTACATAATCAGTTCGATCATTTATAACTTTTCTTATATAACAAATCATTACATCTCCTTTCTTTAACAAAAATAAATTCTTTTTCTACTAAAAATACAAATTCAAACTAATAATAATTTTTATTAAATGGTTGTACCATTAATTTTTGGGGAGGAATAATACGTCTGCCATATTTGGTTTTATAAGTGGGGGAGTTATTAGAATCAGAATTTTCTTCACCTGTATTAGAATTAATATTAGTTTCAGTTTCATCTTCACTTTCATAATAAATATCATCTTTGTTATTTGTGACAAAAGGTTTTAAGTAAATTCTGTTTCTATCAAATATTTGATTTGAATTATTTAATTTTACTTTATAAGAACGAGGGTTTGCATTTATTTTGATAACTTTTGCCGGAAGCCATTTATTGTGATGTTTCATTAAAACGTCATCATTTATTTTAAGGTCTTTCAAATTTTTAGCATTTTTATCAAAATAATATTTTTGTTTTATTTGCCGTCGTTCTAGATCAAGTCGAACTTTTTTGTTAATTTTTGGTTTTAAGCTATTTTTGGCAGAAGGTATTATACCTCTCAGTTTTCTACTGAAAAGTAGTTCAGCAGGCGACGGTAGATATTCAGAAATTGGAGTGTTCCTTAACTCTAAGAGACATAAATACGGATCAGTTTTATCAATTTCTGACTTTTTAAATAAATTTTTTATTATTTGTACTCCACGTTCTACCATCCCATTTGATTGTGGAAAATGAGGGCTTGAAGTTATATGATTAAATTCCCACAATCTTGCAAAATTTTTAAATTGATCACATGAAAACTGTGGACCATTGTCTGAAATTAGTATTTTTGGAATGCCATGTTGACTAAAAATTCTCTTTAAATTAGTAATTACGCAATCTGAAACTGTATTATCTAACATTTTAACTTCGATGTATTTTGAATAGTAATCTATTGCAATTAAATAGTTATGATTTTTATAATGAAATAAATCAACACCAACTTTTTCCCATGGCAATTCAGGAATACTATGAGGAATTAATGTTTCTTTTTGGTTATTTTTACCATTTATCAGACAAGGTTCACAATTTGAAATCATTTGATTAATTTGATGAGTTAAATTAGGCCAATAAACTGTATTTTTAGCTCTCAATTGAGTTTTAGTACGACCACAATGAGTAAAATGGAGACGTTTCAGTATTTCTTGTCTCATAATTTTTGGTATTATAATAGATGTACCTTTAAAAATTAAATTTTCACCACAATTTAACTCATCTCTGATTTTCCAATATGGCCTTATTAAGTCTGGAATTTTATTTTTATTTGTCGGCCAACCTTGTTTTATATATTCTTGTAATAAAGATAATTCACTATCAGATTTTGTGAAGTTCTGTAATTTTAATAATTGCTTATCGCTTACATCTAAATATTTAACTATAGCACATAGTTGTGCGTCAATTTCATTTGTAAATGAATCTAATTCGTGATCATTATTTGAATGTTTATCAAAAGATCTAGAGAGTGTGTCAGCTATATACAGTTCACTACCACGTTTGTAAATCAATTTATAATCATACTGTTGCATTTTTATCAACATACGTTGTAAACGCGCAGGACAAACATTTAGCGGTTTTTTAACAATAGAAACTAGAGGCATGTGGTCGGTTTCCACCACAAGACTTTTACCATATACATATTGGTGAAACCTTTCGCATCCAAATAGTATTGCTAACATTTCTTTTTCGATTTGGGCATAGCCTTGCTGAGTGGTGGTGAGAGCTTTAGACGCGTAAGCCACAGGAAGGTTTTTTTGAAGAAGTGCGGCTGCTACACCATCACGTGAGGCATCAACTGTAATTATTATTGGTTCAGTTTCGCTAAAAAATTGCAATACTGGTTTATTTTTTAAAATTTGCTTTAAATTTTCAAATGCACTGTCGTGCTCGTTTGACCAAATCCATTCTACATCTTTTTTTAATAACGAGCGTAGTGGTGCTGTGATAGTTGACACATTCGGAATAAATTTGCTAACATAAGTGATTAATCCTAAAAATCTTTCTAGTGCTTTTCTATCTGCAGGTTTTTCTATATCATTTATTGCTTTAATTTTCGCTTCATCAATTGTGATTCCTTGATCAGTGATTTTATGTCCTAAATAACTTAATTCTTTTATACCAATTTTACATTTTTCTTTATTTAATTTTATATTTTTCTGCTTTAAACGATTTAAAACTAATTTTAATCTTTGATCATTTTGTTCTCTACTGTTACCCCAAATTATAACATCATCTATATATACTTCAACACCTTCTATGTCTTCTAAAATTTGTTTTATTTTTTGTTGAAATATTTCTGAAGCTGAACTTAGACCATTCGGTAGTCTTAAAAATTTATATCTGCCAAAAGGCGTGTTGAATGTGCATAGATCTGAACTTTCTTTCGTTAATTTGATGTGCCAAAATCCATTTTTTGTATCAAGAGTACTGAAAATAATTGCACCGTGCAATTTAGCTGCAATTTCATCAAAAGTCGGTAGTTGAAAATGCTGCCTCAAAATAAATTTGTTCAGATCTTTCGGATCTATGCACAGCCTTATGTCCTTATTAGGTTTATGAACAATAACGAGAGAGTTTACCCAAACCGTCGGATAATCTACTTTTTTAACCACTTCCATTGTTTCTAACAAATCTAGTTTTTCTTTTAATATCGGTTTCAAAGCTAAAGGAATTTTTCTAGAAGCATGAATTACGGGTTCAGAATTATCTTTTAATTTAATTTCGTGTTCTCCTTCAATACAACCTAATCCGTTAAATAACTCATTATAATTATTTAATATTGAATTATCAAGGTCAAAATTATCAATTCGTTTTATAAGATTTAAATCAATACTAGACTGCAAACCTAAAATGCATGGACCAATTGTATTTATTATGAAAAATTCAACATTGTAAAAAACTTCTTTGTATTCTACATTTAGTGAACATTTCCCAATTACAAATAAATTTTGACCTGCATAAGACGATAATTTTATGTTTGTTTCTACTAAATCAGCTATATTCAATTTCAATTTTTGGAAAACATCAATGGGTAAAACATTAGCTTGAGCCCCGGTATCTATCTTAAATTTAATTATATTATTTTCAAATTTTTAATTTACTGACCAATCATTGTTCGTACTGTTCGAATTTATAGCACCTAACAATTTAAATTCAGTTTCGTCATCTTCATCAATTGTATTTATATTTTTTGATCTACACTGACTAGCGAAATGATTATACTTTTTACATTTCATACACATTTTCTTGTATGCTGGACATTTGTTTTTAGCATGTGAATACCCACACTTACTACATGTCTTTGCTTCCTCTTCTTTTTCAGCATCTTTCTTGGGCTTGTTTTGGTATACTCGATAGATCGATTCTGCATCATTGCTGGTCGATGGGGAACAAATATGTTCTAACTGTACCTTGGCACGCTCTGCAGCTCGACAAACTTCTACTGCTTTTTGTAGTGTTAGCTCCTTGGTCCTTAGAAGACGATCCTTGATGGCTCGATCCGTTATTCCTAGAACGATCCTGTCTTTTATGAGTCCATCAGTCAGTTCACCAAATTCACAAGTTGAGCTCAGATCTCTTAAATCCGTGACATAGTTGTCAATTGTCTCTCCATCACGTTGATCACGTAAGAAAAAGTTGTGTCGTTCATATGTGACGTTAAGCTCTGGCATGAAATAATCTTCAAACTTCTTCGTTACTAGTTGAATATTTTCTTTGCTTTCTTCATTTTCAAAACAAAAATTGTTATAAATTTTTAACGCTCTATCCCCAATCATGTTTAAGAGTAGAGCTGTTTGGTACTCTGTAGGTTCTTTATCGCTTTTGCTGGCTCTTAAATAAATTTTAAATTTTTGTATGAAAAATTTCCAATTGTCTGCCATGTTACCGATCCATGACAATTCTGCTGGAGTTTTTATATTTTGCGTAGAATTGTGTACCACTGGTACTGGATTCGGTTGCACCTGTGCTTGATCAGGCATTTTTTTTTCTCAACACTTTAATTTTTCTATTTTAATTCGACTGCGCCATGTAAATTATGGTCTGTTCTCTTTAGTGTCTAAACGTTTATTGAGCAATGTACATAATCAGTTCGATCATTTATAACTTTTCTTATATAACAAATCATTACAATTGCTAATATCGATTTTTGTTCATAAAACATTTGTGAAAATCAAATAAAAGTTCGACTAAGAAGTTATGTTTGTGATGAGGAAACTTGACATAATTTGGTTTTTGTGTAGAAGTCATTAGTGTATTTGCCATATGGCAACATACACTATTGGCGTCGGTCGGATGGCGGGACCTAGGGGTCGGACCAAAATTTCTCGACGTTTCATAACCCCCTAAACACATTTCCACCATTTTTAAAAATGTTTATATATATATATATATATATATATATATATATATGTGTGTGTGTGCGGGCAATAACTTTCGAAAGAGTTAATTGATTTTAACAAAATTTGGTCCACGTGTTAACATCCATCACCGCAAGAAGCCTATTTAAAATGGGCCTAATCGGGCCATTTTAAGGGTAGTTTTTAGGGGTTGAAAAATGTTTTTGGGCCCCAAAATACCGAAAAATTCTCAGAATCGTTTCAAAATTGAAATTTAACTCTTTAGAAGCAACTAAAAAGTGCCCCTAAAATTTTAGTAAAATCGGCCCAACAGAACCGGACTTACACATTTTTTAAAAACACTAATTTTCAGATAGTGACTTTTTTTATTGAAGGGTGTATTTAATTCGGTGTAAACGTTACATTGTTAATAATATCGCAATTAAGAAAAAAAAGATATTTTTATGGGGTGTATTAAGGGGTTAAAATTTTTATTTTGCTTAACAACACACTTATGGTAGCATAATAAAACCAAAATGCCTGTATAAGCAAATACACTATATTGTCGGCAGGGTTGTGGCACTGCGACCCGAGTTTTTTTTTTAATATCGTAGAACTAGTAGATGACAAGTTTTTTTGGAAAAAAAAATTACATATCTTTAAAACAACGAAATAAATGTCTATATACACACATTTCCGCAAAATAATTTGACAACAAAATTAGCTTTACTGTAAAAAACGTTGAGTGCATAATATCGGTAACACATTTTTCATTTACTAATTGTAATCGTAGAGCTATTATGAAAATTTAAGTACATATCACGCCACGCTTTTTACAGTAAAGCTAATTTTGTTGTCAAATTATTTTGCATTTTTTAGTTCATAAAAGCGTGTTGATTTAGTTTTTTTAAACTCAAATTTTAATTATAAGACTAAAAACAATATTGAATTTGACCATGGGGTAGGAAATTAAACGTACGTCACTGTACTTAGCTTGCTTGCTGTAATTTTTCAAGTTTTCTTATCTTGAAGGTTCTGAGCAGGATAATATGACAAACTTATTAAATAATTGTATTGTCATCGGTCCTTGATAACTGTGCAAAGTTTTAGGTTAATCTGACGTTTTGAGGTGGGTGAATTTTATGTTCAAAGATTCCATTACAAACATATAGGTGAAGGTAATAAAAGCGTGTTAAAAACAATCTAATTTCATTCGACTATAATTTGGTTCGTTTTGTGAACGTACAGTACAAACTTTTGGGGTAATGTGTTTCTCTTATTAAAAGGTCGCGTTAAGTTTTTGCACCAAAAAGACTTCATTTATAACAAATGCATGACACACAAAAGGGAACCAGAATTGGGATGCTCAAACCGGAAATTAATATCTCTACTAGTCCACTGAAATTCACCGGAATAATTAAACCTTTAGGCTTTCCTCTTAGATGTAGTTTCTGAGTTCAAAATAATTTATAAATTAGAATTCAACTATTGGCACTTAATTTTATTGATGTGTTGTAGAAGGGTTCGTCATAGATCCTAGAGATTTTTCAATGTGGCGAACGCTGAGGACCTTAGATATTGAGCGTCTATAATCTACAATCAATGTTGCGAAAGACAGTCGTGCATAGTGAATCGTATACTAATGACCGCGAAAAGTAATGGCAGGAGAGCTATTAAGCATTTTTGGATAGGTATTTGAGACATTGAAAATTTGTACAACAATTCTCTTTTGTAATATCCGAATACAAAAACGCAGACCTGACTGAATGGTAGCGAGGCTTAACCGACAACCGATTTTTAAATTTTTGTGCAATAAAAAATCTTTGAGACATTTTGAAATTATAATACCTTTAAATTTAGTATTTTAGGAGTTGAAATAAAATAATAAAAAAAAACAGCTTTTTTTAATCGGGTCTAAAACTTATCCAGATGTTGGCAAAATTATATTATACTTGAAAAATATATTTGAGGCACGTTGAAATTTAAACAGAATAATATTGGTAACTAAAAATAGATATATCAAAAAGACAGGTCGTGTCGGTGGGACATTTTACTTGCCAGGCGATCAATATGTTTTATAAATCGGTTAAGTCGGTTAAGCCAGGTCTGTGTTTTTGTATTCGGATATTACTAAAGTGTTATTGTAAAAATTTTCACAGTGTCTCAAATACCTACCTAAAAATGCTTAAAGCTTAAAAGCTCTTAGACTATAAGAGAATCAGTAGTGTTGTAATAATGTGAATTATTAAACAGCAAACATTTGATTGCTTGGGCGCATGCCATCAAATAAAGTTTACCTGAGCGTGTCCTCTTACACCGCACCCGCGTTCAACAAATCCTTTCCTTCATTAATAATGGCGGCCGGTAATGAGACTTGAATGAATGGAACGAACGGGTCTATATGTCAAACAATTGTTCATTTAACCTTTAAAGTATGGAAACAATTATAGCTGCGGTCACAAAGGACAAGCGCGTAAGC